>SRMA01027236.1:43451-108905 GCA_007224835.1 Danionella cerebrum
TCTTCTGGAAATAAGTATTTTGCACATATCTACCTCAGTTTGAATAAAAACAATTTTTTTTTAAATCTTAGATTTTTACCCTTTAATTGCCAAGATCTTACGTGATGTCACCGATTTTGAAAATAAAAAAGACTTATTTACAAGATTAAAAATGATTGTGTCCTTAGATTTTTTTACCTTTTAGCACAATTTTGGACATGTCAAGCATCAGTAACAACATTGGCGTTGATGGGTCGTTTTGTTTTTGTGTAGCACCAGATTTTCTCCCTCGTCTTTTCTTGGACCCCATTGACTATTATAACAACCTTTATTGATTGCAATGCCATGACACCAAATAACCATGTTTTCTTGATTGTCGGTGGTCATTTATGTTAAGAAGAGGTAAAATTTGAGTTTTTTTTTACTGTTATAGTAAAAATAAATAAATAGCAATTCACAACCATTCAGACCGATTTTGAGTCACGGACAATCACATGTGCGTGAGAATCACACTGTGTGAAGAACCAAACACTTGCTCTGCGACAGTCGCAGGCTGGTCGTGAGATATTCAGCGGAATGAATCAGTCGCCGAGTCGCAGTCGTGCAGTGTGAATTGTCTTGTTTACAGTGTGAACCTGCAGCCAATGAAAGAAACATCCAGGGCAACGTGACCCGCTCTGTTTTGGAAACATTTCTCATGAGTGTTTGATTGAGAGGCACACTTTTAGAACATGGACACACACTTTCAGAACATCTTTGCGATTCTGTCTAAAGACGTACTCTATGAAATCCTCTGTCACCGATCTATCGTTCTGTGTGAATTCAACACGACTGAATGCTTCTCCAGATATTCCTTCAATGTGAAAGCATCTGCAACACAACTGCTGTTACAATTGGGCAGTCTGAACCCGGCTTAACCCCTGAAATGGACCTGTGCAAAAATAAGCTTAAACCAGAATCGCAGAGAACTGTGAAAAATAAACATCTTGGGCCAAGTCTTTCATCCAACTACCCCAACTGAAACAGCTATCAATTGGCCTAGGAGCGTATTATAGGAAGATTTTGGAATAAAACTCTACTTTCTTGAGACCATTTATAGCTTTTCTTATCAGAAATCTCTTTTTCTTGATGGAAATATTTGACCAGTTCCAACTTAAACACACTCATAACTCTTCGTTCTTACCGACACACTGTGGCTGGGGTCCACTCCACTGAGAACTGGCCAAACATGTGAGTCTGGCTCTCCCCTGGAGCCTATAGCCTCGTTCACAATGCACTGTACACTCCAGCCTGAAGGGGGCAGTCCGTTCACTGCAGTTCAGCATGCCATGACGCGGGGCAGGTAGGTCTGGGCAAGATCGAACTATGAAAACACACACGCACACACACACACACACACACACACGCACACACACACACACACACACACGCACACCAGTCATGTGTTAATAAGTTTGCACAGTAGTGCTGGCCACTGTGTGTAAAACATTAAACATTGCCGTGTTGCACTAATATTGAATGATTGCATGGAAGACTTGTTTAAAAGCAACATCTGGAGAAAAATAAAAATGGACTAGAGGAAGAGAAATCAGGAGACAGCTTTAAAGAGATAATGGCAGGACAAGAGATATAAGGTGCAAAAGGGCAGTAGGTAGCTGTGCTCAGAAGACTGAGATCTGTGATTTATGTCCATTGCATGGTTTATTTCCAACAGCCAAACTTGCATAAATGCATCTGTCTGAGCTTGTGATTTGATTTGTACAGATTGTATTCATTTGCTGTATGTTGCAGCGCTCACATATTTGGCAGGGAATGGGCGGTTGCTTTCCAGCTATATAAACACGGGTGAACTCAGAGCATTGCAGGCCAACAGGAAGAGAAACGGCTTTATGAGCCCCACTGTACAAATGCACACATCCTCATACACAGACCCAAGTTTATTAGCATTTCTGGGATAATTAAACATATGAAGCAATGAAGCACCTTTTGAACTTCTAATTGTGTAAAATAGCATCTGACAATCAAACCAAGGTGTTTCAAATTAGAGCACTTGAGTGTGAAGAGGGAGAGGCAGAATCAAAACTGCTGCAAGCAGCCATGCCTGGGGCTTGAACTTAAAATTCTTTGCATGATGCAACACAGCTATTGTGTGATTTTGATTTCAAATATAATGTGTAAGTTTAAAAAATGTTATTAGTTTTGATATTTATGCTGTTAAATAAAAATTGTAGGAGTTATGACAAAGCTAATTCAAATTAAAATGCGAAAAATGCTCAACTGCCATTCAGGTTTTTTTACAGACCCTAAAAATGCCATCTAGTGGCGAAAAAAAGAGATAACCTTTTGGAAGTACAAGACATGTGATATGGCCTGTGTTTTTCAAAGTTCTGCAAAAAAACAGCTTGGAACAGTGTTTAGGAGAGGTTTGCCTGTTTTTTTTTCAAGATGTTCACATTGTTTTGACCTTGCCTTTGCTTTTTGGAGGGATTTATGAATTTTTATTTTGTCAACATCTTTTCTCTCAACACTTTGGATTTTTGTTATGAAACACAAAAATGGTTGGTTTCTTCTATTTGTGATATTTGCAGCAAAAAGATGACGACATTTAATACCTTTGTACAATTTCAGGATTGCTGTGGAATTACTGGGTAATGTAACGAAAAAATATTTGTTAAAAAAGCTCAAAAAGATACCGAGCTTCTAAGGGTTAAGTATATTACATGTTTCAGGACAGTAAATTTTAAATTGTCTTATTTTCTGTGGTAACACACATACAGTACTGTGCAAAAGATGAACTCTTCCTTTCTTGAAAACATTCTTTCTTCACAGCAATTTTTTCAGCCCTGCCTAAAACTAAAACACAGTTCTTTAGATAACCCTGTTTCCCCTGACTAATTAAGGGTAAACATAATTAGGGGTCGAGCATCGAATGGGCATAGAAAAAATATTGTAATTGCTCAGAGCATTATTGTTTTTACGGCATTTTTTAAAAGTGGGTGTGGCAAAGCGGCTCCGCCTGTGTCAGCCAATGATGCACGCTCAGTTTGTCAAACACAAATTAACACATGTATGTAGGGTACCAAGACTTAAATTAAGTTATATGGATCACATTTCCGAAATCAACAGGAAGTAGGCTATTTCTCAAATAATGGCCACTATTGGCATTTTGCCATACTTTAACAAACTCCTCAAATAAATTGTACCTGTTCATCTTCAAACTCTATTAGTCTCATCTTAAGGTCTGTGGGATTTTAAATTGATAAGCCTTTTAGACCTAGTTGAACTATGTGCGCACGGTGGACTATGTGTGCAAATTTTGGCATAAACAGGAAGTTGCTAAGAACTCAGCCATGTGATGTCAGATCGGGTTAAGAGTCTGAACAAATCTATAAAGCAATGTACAGTATCAGTTAGAGCGCCACCAAGTGCGAAACATGGCATATACAATTTTCTTCAATTCTGAAGTATGTTTGAAATTTGAAACACTGTAAGGGACTAAGGCCTATAAAAAGGAAATAGGAGTGAGTTTCCAAAACTGACAGGAAGTCAGTAATTTTGAAAAACCTCTAAAAGGGGTTAAACTATGTGTGTACATTGACCATCAAAAGTCAACATTTCTCCATTAACAGGAAGTTGATAACTCAGCCATACAATGTCGGATCTGTCCCAAATTAACAAAATATGTTAAAAGTTCTTGTCTGAACACATCAACAACATACTCATAGCGCCAACAGGAGGCGAGAGAAAATAGAACATTTAACATTCATTCAATCATTTTCCAACCCGTTTGTTCCCATTTTGGGGTAACGGGGCTCTCCCGGTGCCTAATTCCAGTGCACATTGGGCGAGAGGCTAGGTCGCCAGTCCATCACAGGGTAAAACACACTCACACATTCACACTTAAAGGGAATTTAGATTATTCACTTAACCTAACCGCATGTTTTTTGGGATTGTGGGGGAAACCGGAGTACCCAGAGGAAACCCACGTAAGCACGGGGAGAACATGCAACTCCTTCCAGGAAGATCACTAGCGAGCCTCGAACCAACAAACTTCTAACTGGAATGTCACTGTGCTACCCCCTGCGCCACAATAACAGAAAAAAAATTCAGGCCACCAGGGGGTCAAGCAGTTTTCATTAGGTAAATGACCTGAAATTAAGTAATTTTAACAATTCTCGCTTGAATACATCCCCTAAATATTGTTTGGCCCTAAATAAGGTAAGGTACTCAAACCCTTTGATTGCTGCTTGCAGCTTTAATGATATGATTGAATTCTTGTGTGCTTACCTCTGCAGCTGGGTTGGAGGCCTGACCAGGTCCCATCTGGCTGGCAGAGTCTGATTCCATCTCCCTGCAGGTCAAATCCAAAGAGACAGCGCACCCCACATGCAGAATTAAACTGATTATTACATACATTCTGAATGAAGAAGCCGTTCTCTGGAGGAGAGAGAACTGGACAGACCACCACTGCAGCAGGGAGAGAGAGAGGGAGGGAGGGTAAAACGATTGTATCTCGTATCTATAAACACAAACGTTACTTAGCAGATCTCTGTTTATGAAATGTAAAGCTGTGAGATTAGTACCTTGGCATGTGTTATTGCGTCGTGTGTAGCCTTCCATACACACACAGTCTGATACATCGGTACTTCCAGGTCTGGATGTTTGATGGGGGTCTGGACAGGGCAAGCAGCTACTCACACCTCCAGACACAGCTTCGGGTTTATATGTACCAGATGGACAAGCTACGAAATAGAAAGTGTGACAGTTATAGACTTTAGCTTTAAAAAGCATGGTGTCCATCTTAATGTGAATCATCCATCAATGTGAAACCATTAGTTACAGCCATGTTTTTCACTTACAACTGTTAGGATTCTAGTTATCGAAAGGTTTATTGAATAAAAGTAAATACAAACAGCATCACTGCTGTAAGAAATGAAGGTGAGTCAATATGTTCCCAAGTGCGACTAGGCTCACACGAGGAACAACCTAGGGATAGACCAAGACCCTCCTCTCTAATTCATCTAAGTTACCAATCTCAGAAATCACAAATGAGCTGCATTTCAGATCAAAGAACCAATTAATGCCCCAAGGTGTTCTAGAAAACTACCATAAAATGTTAAAGAACCCCTGTTATGGATTCACACTGCTCTTATTCAAAAAGCCTCTCTGTAAAGGAGTGTTGAAAGAAGAAGGGAACACAGCATCAGCAACTTTTCACAAAGGGTTATTTATAATATATACAGAGAGAACCAAAAAAGTTACGGTACTCGGTGTTCAAAGTGTCTCTTACAGTCAACTGTGAGGAAGGTGTGGGAACCACGATGACCTTGGAGGAGATGGAGTGGAAGTGAGAAGAAGCAGATGAGTAGTAGGAGCAGAGAAATACAATGGAGAGATGTTTGAACCCAGAAGAGACACAGAGCAGAAGAGAGATCCAAGAAGGCAAAAAGTTAGCATCGAGAGTCAGGGTGAGTGAACCATAGATCTGAAAACTGAGGTGGTACGTGGATGAGCCTTTTAAACTTTGATTAATTGGAAGAGTTTTCTGATTGGCTGACTGAGTCAGTGGGGTGATTCTCTGCAGGTGGTTGAACGGAGACTCTTGATTGCTGGTTTTGTCTCTTCTGGGAATGCTGGTTTCCTGACACAGCCTCTATATTTCTCAGTGCAAAACACAGCGTCTTCAATCTTCAAGCATTTTGAGGGAAGGCAATTAGTTGTTTCCATTTCTATTTCTTAAGTATGTCATAAAATAACTTAACACACTGGGCACTCTTACATGTAAAAGTGAGAGGGCAAATGCATGAAAGGTGCTTTTCAACAAATATATAATAGGGGCACTTTAAGATAGTACGACATGAATTAGGCATCAAATAAATGCTACTGCGAAGCAAATAGTATAGTAAAAGAGATTGGTTGTACCAAGAAGCGTGTAAAATAATGGACGTAAAACCAGTGACATCGGTGTTCTGGTGTAATAAGCACAAACTCGAGATCTATGGTTTCATCCACAATTTTTGCAATCTGGAAAAGGGGAAAGTATGATTTCTATGTGAATGGTTCAAACTGTTAAGCATGGACAAAGAGGTGTGACCGATTGTGGATGCTTTACTGATGACAATGTTGAGAATTCATTCAGAACCGAACCAGTATGCCATACAATTCAGTTTGTGTTTATATAGACCATGATTTTTGTTTCAGCAAGACAATGACCCTAAACACAGTTCCAGGCTTTGAAAGAACTATTTAATCAAAAAGGAGAACAATGGAGAGCTGTGCCTAATAAAAGGGCAAACGAGCACATTACAATATATAAATTGGCTAAGGAATCTTAAATATCAATAAGTTTTCATTTATTTCATACATTTTGTTCAGAACACACGTTTGTACAACATAAATAAAATAGATGCATGCAAACTTTAATGTTGGCTTGAACTAGTGCCGTTTAAAACAATTTTTTTATATGTTGCCATTATCATGAGTAACAAACCACATTTCCATGATTTCCCTAAGCTGAGAGATAGAGATATGCCACATTGGTTCCTATGGTAAAGAGTCAGCTAGATGGGGGTACCCCTAGGCGGGGTCTCTTACCGCAAGGTCGTCATCACGGACGCCTCCATGACAGGTTGGGGCGCCATGTGCGGTTCCCATCGAGCGTCCGGTTCCTGGTCCCGGTGTCTCGCTCGGTGGCACATAAACCGTCTCGAGCTAGTTGCAGTCATACTGGCATTGCGGCGCTTTCGCCCACTATTGCTTCAGTCCCAAGTGCTTGTCAAGACAGACAGCACGGCGGTCGTAGCTTACATTAACTCCCAAGGAGGTGTTCGCTCCCGCCATCTGCACTACCTCTCCCAACGACTGCTCCTGTGCAGTCAGAGCAGACTCGTCACTCAGAGCCGTTCACATCCCCGGCGCTTCGAACAAGAACGCGGACTCGCTGTCGAGGTTTGAGCCAACCGCAGGGGGATGGCGACTCCACCCCCTGGTTGTCTAGCAAATATGGGAGATGTTCGGTGAGGCACAGGTAGATTTGTTTGCCTCCCAGGAGAACACCCACTGCCAGGCACCCGAGACCGGATTTATGGGCCCTACATGTATGGCATATACGGCCTCGTTGGAGCCCCAGCCTCTACCGCTCGCGGTATTGAGGACTTTAGAGCATATGTTAGCCCCCTCCACGAGGTTATGCTACACTGGGGGCTGTCCCCTTCATCCCTGAAGGTCTATGCAGCCGCGATTTCCTTCTTCCACCTCCGGGTTGAAGGGAAATCTGTCGGTAGCCACGATCTGACATTGAGATTTCTCCAAGGGGCAAGACGTCCCTCCAGGCCCCCCTCTGTACCCTCTTGGGACCTCTCCATCGCCCTTAGAGGGCTGAGGATGTCCCCTTTCGAACCTGCAAGCCCTCTCTCTCAAGACGGCGCTTTTGCTGGCTCTGGCATCGCTCAAGAGGGTTGGAGATCTGCACTGTCCGCCAATGAAACCTGCCTGGAATTTGGCCCTAAGGACTCTCAGGTGCGAATCAGACCCAGGCCCGGGTTCATCCCCAAGGTCCCGTCGGTCTCCTTCCGGGACCAGACGGTGACGCTGCAGGCCCTGCCCCAGGAGGAGGCCGACCCAGCCCAGGGTACACTCTGTTCAGTGCGCACCCTACCATGGTCAGCGCAAGGAATACGCTGTGTCGAAGCAGCGGATAGCACATTGGATTGTGGAGACTATCCAGCTGGCTTATCAGGCGAGTGGTGTACCCTGCCCTCTCACTAAACTGAGGGCCCATTCCACCCGCGGCATCGCCGCCTCGTGGGCACTGGCTAAGGGGGTCTCAGTCGCCGACATATGTCGAGCTGCATGCTGGTCGACACCCCAAACCTTCATCAGGCACTACTGCCTTGACAGGGGGTAATACCCATGGATGCACATCCCCATGGGTCTGTCGAACATCCGCTCCCTCATCACCAACTCCAATACTGATGAGGGCTCTGATCCGGAGCCTAAGCACCACTAAGACCCCCGCATCAAGGATGTGCTGCACCTGCAGGTTCCTAGTCCTGCGGGAAGGAACCTTTTTTCACATCTCCCGAATGGTGGATCGGTGAACCCTATTATACCACCCACTCGGCATCTGACTGACGCGGAGCAGTCAGTCAGATAGGTTCTGTAGTAAGGTTTTGCCGCTGGGCCTGATCCCTACAGAACTCGGGCCGGACTTGCGGACCCCCCCCATCTGGGTGGCCGACTGTGTATTCTATACAAAGCCTGTATTCTGTGCATTCTATTTTCAGGTGAGTTGTATTACCCCGTTTCTGTTCCCTCCCCCATGGGAAACGATGGCTTTTGATTCTGCCCCCTTTAATAGCCGGCGGAACGCTCTCCGCTTGTTAGAAGCCCTCTTCAGGTCTCGATGCAAGCCTCCGCGTGCCCCTGTTCCACATCAGGGACACACTCCTTCTGGTTGCCCTGCTTCGAGCTCCTCAGCAGACTGCAACGTACCCCATAATAGACATATGTCCAGGCTAAGGGGCAGAAGGAGCTTCCCGACCAGGCGCCTGACTAATACCTAACCTTTGCAGTTTAGAGTCGGCCTGGTTGGATGGACTTGGTCATGGCCCTTTCAAGGGAGTTCCCATAGTCGAGACATCAACATCGTCTGCGTCTCGACTGAAAGGGAATGTCTAGGTTACTTTCGTAACCCGCGTTCCCTGAAGGAGGGAACGCAGACGTCCCTTGGCCATGTACTTCAAGTTGCTGATCTGAGGTGCTGTAGAGGTAAGTAGGTTCGGCTCCTCGGAAGAAAGCAGAATGAGTGTAGAGCTGCTCTTGTAGACCAGTTGATTGCTAATCAACATGATTGCTAATAAACTTCACTCGCAAATTAATTTGCCCATTAAATATTCGGCTCCTCCGCGTGCCCCTGTTCCACATCAGGGACACACTCCTTCTGGTTGCCCTGCTTCGAGCTCCTCAGCAGACTGCAACGTACCCCATAATAGACATATGTCCAGGCTAAGGGGCAGAAGGAGCTTCCCGACCAGGCGCCTGACTAATACCTAACCTTTGCAGCTTAGAGTCGGCCTGGTTGGATGGACTTGGTCATGGCCCTTTCAAGGGAGTTCCTATAGTCGAGACATCAACATCGTCTGCGTCTCGACTGAAAGGGAATGTCTAGGTTACTTTCGTAACCCGCATTCCCTGAAGGAGGAAACGCAGACGTCCCTTGGCCATGTACTTCAAGTTGCTGATCTGAGGTGCTGTAGAGGTAAGTAGGTTCGGCTCCTCGGAAGAAAGCAGAATGAGTGTAGAGCTGCTCTTGTAGACCAGTTGATTGCTAATCAACATGATTGCTAATAAACTTCACTCGCAAATTAATTTGCCCATTAAATATTCGGCTCCACACACTTTCAGGATGGCTCCACCCATAGTCGAGACATCGACATCGTCTGCGTTCCCTCCTTCAGGGAACGCGGGTTACGAAAGTAACCTAGATGTTACTATGATTAACATACCCAAACCACCCTTTTATATACAATATTTTTGGTGCCGTATTCCATTACAAGTCAGTGGTGACCTTTGACAAGCCAACTTAATAAATAAAAACCATTTCATGAAAATGTGTTGAGTACATTTAAAATATATAAGCATACGGAGACACAGTCAATGTGGTAATCTTTTCAACAAAAAAATATTCATAAAACGCCTCATACAATAACATAGATTCAGTATCACACATGTAACAGAACCTTTGTTTTGCCTTAATGATGCATGTGGTACGTTTTGGAGCTTAACACAAGATTCCTAGAGCATTTTCAGACTATTTAGAAAAAGAACAGATGTGCTTGGAAGGGTTTTGGATGAAACACCTCAGAAGCTCTCCACAGAAACTCATGTAAAAATATCAAAGACATTCACTAGTGTAGGGAGAACCAACCTGGACATTCTTTATCAATAGCTGCTTTGTGCAGTCAGCCAGACATCAAACTATGGATAAAACCCTCAGCTGGAGATTAAATTAAAGTAATGGGTCACTTTCTCCATCACTTAAAAGGCGGTCACCTCTTTTCCCGTTTCAGCCTATTTCTCTTTCCCTCCATCACCGATCCCCACTGCCAAAAGTCATATTGACAGACTCCCTGGTCATTTTGGCAAACATAAAAATCCCATTTAACCCAGAAAAATTCCATGTGTGGGTGTTGTTGATATTAGTGATGGATTCCCGTCCATCACTGAGCTGACAACTCAAGTGGCAAACCACTGTTTTTGTTCCAACATAACATATTTTAGACTGGGCATCCCACCCAGGATCCATGGCATTAATCCCAAAATGTTGGTATTTTTTTCATGCAAATCACACCCAGCTGCTTCCGAAACAATATTGAGCTATTCTCTATTCTAGAGGAGAACACAAGTTCTATTTACTGGTGCTTATGGGTGGCCATTTTCTCATGGGTGGACATACTGGGCCCGAAAAGACAAGACAGCTGCACACAGAGCAAGAAAAGAGTTAAAAAAAAAAGACACAAACATGACTGCACTTATGTATGAAGAGTTTTATATAATGTACAAGAGACTGACTATCAAACAGAGAGTTTGAGAAAAGAGAAAGACAAGGGGGGAAAAACAATGGAAAAACTATTAGTTAAAGAAAGTCCTGGGAAAATTGTTTGACGATTGCTTGTGACATTCCCACACAACTGCACACATCCCATTACATATTAAAGTGTCTATTGTAGATATGTTGTTGTTCTTCCAAATGGAGCTGTCTGACTGCTGCAATTCCCCGGAAAGCAACAGCTGATGAAGTCATTGAGATGAGCTTTTCTGGAAAGTTCAATTGCTTGTGAATACATTCACCAGACATCTTACTCTGAGAGGTACTGTGTATTCTTATTGTGTGTGTATATATATATATATATTATATATATATATATATATATATATATATATATATATATATATATATATATATATATATATATATATATATATATATATATATATATATATATATGTATATATGTATGTTATGAGGTCAGACGGAGTATTCACTGTGGATAACATGCACTCCTTCGTAATCATTTACCTTCTCAACTCTTATGGGATTGCCTGGTGTGAGGACCACACAGTACGTGTTTTTTGTTAAAACAACTAATCTTTTATGGTTACACCATTTAGACTAATTTAGAAAACGGTAATAAAAAGTTCCGTTGACAAGAAGGTGATATTATGACAGATACACATAGGTGGAACCATGGAGACATACACACACTGTTTTTAAACATGATAGTTCACGCAGCAAGATTGAAAAGTTTGAAATATAAGTGAAATTTGAACTGCAAGCAGTAAACAAAGGGCTCAAGCCCTTGTGCACCATCTTCTCTCAGTCGCCAGTTTGTTGCACTATGCACAACGACCAATCTAGAATTGTTACTGAGTAAATTAAATACTAAAAACCACATCTCAAAGTGTCATGAGCCTCAGCTGATGCTAAAGAAATATTTTCTTGACCGATAGTTTTGTCACATATGTCAAACTTGGTTAAAAAAAACCCCTCATCATTGTTAAATGTTATAAGCCGCTGTATTTACATAGTTTAACAAAGTCAAAAAAGCCTCTTTATTTAACATCCCACATACCTTAAGATAAGACCGAGGGGGTTTTAAGGTGAACAGATACAATCTCTTGGAGGAGTTTGTTAAAGTTTGAGACTTGCCAATATGTAATTTTTCAAATTAGGGTTTTTTCCAAAATGATTAACTTCCTGATGGTTTTGAAGACTGACTCATTTAGACTTTTCTTTAGGTCTAGGTCCCTTACATAAGTGTCCCTTAAATACCAAATTTCAAACATGTCCTTCAAACACAGTCTGAAATAGCATTATAAAAGCAGAAAATGGTATATTCCATGTTGCCACTAGGTGGCGTTCTAATTGACACTGCAAGTTGAGTTTTTGCGAAATCGCAGACTTCTTGGAAATGCGATCCATATTGCTTTTATTCTATTGTTTAGTCTTGGTACCCTACCCATGTGTGCTGAATTTCATTCGCCGATGACAAACTGAAACTGACACCATAACCTGAAACACATTAGGTGGCGCTATAAAGCCATTTTGTCACACTCACTTTTTGAACCACAATCATACGTACATTTTCACCACTTCAGACGTGTTTGTGAAATTTGGTTACGTTTAAACCCACAAAATTGTACCGAAATCTACAAAACAGTAATGCTCTGAGCAATTAGTAAGTTTTCCAGCAGACTAGAAAATATTTTTATAGTCTTCCTTTTCATGTTTCCTTAAACCCTTAAGAGATTCCCAGTAACAAACAAACTGAAACATCCCCACTGCATTATAGTTCCACCACCATGTTTCACTGTGTGTGTTCTCTTGGGTTTGAATGCCTCTTTCTTCTTTCTACAAACATAGGCAATATCTCAAAGACCAAAAAGCTCTGGGTTCATCTCATCTGACCAAAAGAAACGTTTCCAGTATGCATCATTTTTCCCCCGGTTCCACTTCTTTAGAAGTGAAAGGCTTCTTGGTCAATAATCGGTTTCTTAGCAAGTTTTGTCTTTAGAAACCTTTCTAACTATTTTTATTTTACCTGAATATTTTGTTTCTTTAGATGATACTGGCTTGAACCTACTGTAAGTTTATTAGATTTTTTTAATAGATCATTTGATAACTCATGGTGTTTGGTATGACAACATCCAAAATAGGTGGTGTACCACAATAAAAACAATACAGCATGTATTACAGTAAAGGAAAATACATTTTATACAGTTTCCCAAGCTGCAATTAGCACTTAAACAAAGGCTAGATTATAATTTGCTGAGTAGTTTTCACCCATTTTCCCATTTGCCTCACAATGACCCGGTTGAAGAAGCAACTCTTTAACTTACAAAATAAATTATTTACTTAAGCTACCAATAGTGTTGCTGGCGATGATCTAAAAGCTTTTATTAAGACGTAAATTCATCCTGGTCATGTAAAAGTTCTGTTTAAATGTAAACGCCTCTGTTACTTTTAAAACATTCACAAGTCCTCGGCTAACTTTAGAATAGCAGCCTGTATTTAGAGGTGAATGCTATGTTATGCATCAGGCTGACAGGGCAAGCTTGGCTCTGATAATCATGTAACACAAACTGGCATGAGTTTCTTTAGCTATTCTTAGCGTTAAATTAAAATAGCAACTTAACAATTAGTTTTGGTGCTAATTACAGTAATTACAACACATGCATAACAAATGACAGAAACAACGAAGAAGGCAGACGGAGAAGCAAATGAAAAAAGATGGCTAAAGTCTGTAAGCAAACTTTGATAATGGCTTGTAAAAGTACCGTTTAAAACTATTTTTTAAATGTTGCCAAAGTCACTATGAGTAACATTAGCTATGAGTAAAATTACAACTATGATTTTCCTGAGCTTGATAAAGATATGCCAAATTGGTGGCTATGGGGTGTCTGGTTGATATGGGGGGGGTGGTTCAGTGACATAATGTTCCTCATATAAATAAACCAATTCCCATGTCTCTATCATTTACCAAACTTTGGTTGCTAGGATATACAGTTTGGTTGCTAGGGAGTTGTCAGTAATGTCATAAGCAATTAAGTTTTTAAGTTCAACCAAACATCTCTGCTATTGCGCTTCGTACAATATCCATTAATGTCCATACACACTATCTTAGTGTTCATCGTACAGTAAAACAGATAAAGTTAACATTAGGTTAGAGTGAGTATGATTTATCCTGATTCTACATGTCAAAAATAGTGAGAAAACAGTGTGAACATTTCAAATGTGGAGTTAAACCACATCAGAGGGCCGACTAGAATTTCCCTGAGCCTTTAGGTTTTAATTATGCCACGCTTCTTGTAAAAGTTATTTATTTTACATACAGGGCAAAAACGCAAGTAAAATATGCAGTTTTGAAATAAACAGTTGTAAAGGTAGATGTTCATGATTTTCTTTTATAAATCATTGGTTGTCTGGATAAGAAAGTTTAGTTACATATATAATATATGAAACAAACACAGTGATTTTTGAGAAGTGGAATAAAGTTTTAATGATTCATGGAAAGAGGTGCAAAAATGATTTAGACAAAATTATGCTTCTGTGACATTTTATTGATTTCAATACCTTTAGCACTAATTATTAGAAATCTAAATTGGTTTGGTCAACAAAAAACTATATTATCTCTGCATTTCACTATTTAAAAACTTAAATTTTAATATGAATTGTTTTATTGTTTGTTTTTATTAAATGTGCTTTATTTTTATTCTTTGTTTTCAGATGTAAAGCACTATAAATTACCGTGTGTACGAAATGTGCTATACAAATAAACTTGCCTTACGTTGGCTTGGCAACCTCAGTGACCCCTGACCTTAGGTAGAATAATAATTAGTTGATTAAAAATTGTTAATTTAACTTTTTACATGTTAAAAAGTGTGTTTAAACATGAATAAATTCTCCATTTCACATTGTGACATTGTTAATAGGGTTTTCGTCCAAAAAAACAATGATTTTTTAAAATTATTATTATATTTAATTTAAATAAGGCATTTTTAACAATGTTTTCACCCATTTTAAGTACAGCAATCAAAAAATTAGCTGTAAGTTATAAATATTGCCATAGACTCTCATGTGCCCGTCTCTTAAGGGGCCATAATGTCCGGACATCTCAGCGGAATTCTCTTACACCTCACTTGTGGAAAACTTTTGGAAAAGAAGGTTGGTCAGCAGTGAATTATTGGCTTTAGGTAAATATAAGCGAGCACTAACCGCTGCTCTTTTTCCCTCACAAGTAAATCAATTAAAACAATTACATTTACCAAAAAAATCATCTTTAAAAAAAATCTAATTTTAACACATTCAGGAAACCATTCACTGATTGGATGGTTCATCATTTATTCTATCATGCGTCTTTTGAGCTGATGTTTGTATTCCTTTCAAAACTGAACATTTACCAGTTCCTAAAAAAATGTAAAAAAGAAGAGAAAAGAAAAGAAAAGAAAGTTTTAGGATGGCCCTTTTTGAACTGAAGGACAGAACTTAATTATACTCTTAAATTAAGCTTCCACAATTTTCTCCTTCTTTTATACTGTTTCAACAAGTCTTCTCCTCCTTAAAAGGCCTCTGTTCAGATGAAACATATGGAAAGGGTTTCAAACAGGACGCATCACTCACACTTAGTACTCTTCAGTTTTGTGAAATCTTTCACCCATTAACAAACACACACTGCATACAGACACACAGGCAACAAAGTTGAACTCATCCTAGAAATAAAAGGCATTACTTTTGGGGGGAGGAAATTAATTAAGACACATAGTAGTATGAAATAATTTGTAATTAGTAGACCATTTACTTTGAATAATGCATTTGAAATGTTACAGTCACAAATTTAGTTTTATAGTTGGTCATCCCAACACAATGCTGCTTTGTAATTGCAAAGGGGGAAAACGGGGGAAAAAGCTGCAAGCAACAATCAAAGGGCTCTTAGTGACCCGTTTGTTTTCAAATGCTGGGCGACCAATTCCATATAGGATATGTAAGAGAGAAAATTATTGAAGAATACAGGCAATTAAATAATGAAAACCAGAAAGGCTGGACCCCCAGGTAATGCTGTGAATGAGTCAGAATATTGGTCTGCAATTGGTCTCCAATTGTCATATGTAAAAATGTGTAAAAAAGAATTATCCATTATCATTGTTAAATGTTGTATTTTCTGTAACCATCTGGTGGCGCTTTAACCAAGAGTACATTGTAGATTTGTTCAGAATTGGACTGTTAAAACAGTTGAGTTATAACCACTTGTCCTTTATGGGGAAATGTCGACTTTCAACATCCGCTGGGCGCATATAGTTTAACAAAGTAAAAAAAAGCTTTGCAATTTAACATCCCGTGTGCATTAAGATAAGACTGATAAAGTTTGGAGATGAAAAGATAAAATCTCCAGGAGGAGTTCTTGAAATACAACATATGCAAAAGTGGTACATTTTAGAAAGCCTTGGGGGGGAAAACTACTTTTTGTTAAGTTTGAAAACGCAATCCACGTTACTTATAACAAACGAAAAACTGTGCCTTATGCTGAAATGCATTCGGTGCAACTGGTGCAACATTTTTGACATTTACAGTTCAAAGTTTTCATGAATTGAAAACATACAATGATAAAAAATGACACCCTTTCTTAGTTGACGGGTGAATGTATGCAAGTAATAGTTCCTGAAGGTTTTTTATATATTCTAGACCATTTACTTTAAGTCCAGACCTTTGAATAATGCATTTGAAATGCCACAGTCACAAATTTAGTTTTATAGTTGAACATGCCAACACAGTGCTGCTTTGTAATTCCAAAGGGAAATGGGGGAAATAAGTAAAAGGTGACTTGTGAAGAAGGGGGAGGAACACTTGTAAGGTTCATTAGGTTTAGTTTACAGAATCTCTTCACAAGATCCCATTTGTCACCCCACCTCCGGAGGCCCTAATTACAGCCAGTTTACAATGAACACACACATGATTCCCAGCCACAAAACACATTTATAGTTATGCTCATGCCTCTCACATACACAAGTGTCCATTTATGACACAGTTACTTTATAAGATCACGCAGTTTCTACTACCCATAAACTTGTCTCCTTTTTCCAAAGGCATCCATCAACAGAGTTTACCACAGAACGCATGGCAGGCCGAGGAATTCTTCATTTGTCACTAAGGTATTAAGCATTCCAGAAAGGAGCCACTGAACCCTGCAGTCACATCTCATAACTAGCCTTCACTTAATATGAGAAAAGGAAGGGAGGATCGATGAAATGTCCCAACGTCCAAGAGATCTCATTGAAAAAGCTTTACTTGGTTCTCGGAACAAACCACTTTAGAATCTTTTTAAAAATGAGGTGAAGACAGCTGACTCTGAACCTCTATCTCCCTTCAGATCATCTTGGCCGGGAGATGCAGGAGTACAGCACGCTAAGAACTGAGTTATCAACCATCTCTGGAAAAAGAAAACATTTCCAACAGAGTGGGAGTCTGATAATGTTTTTTTTCTTTGATATATGTACAAAAAAAACTTAAGACGCCACACTCTAATAAAAAAACTTTAGAGAAAAAAAATAAAATCAAGGCAACCTTCATTCTAAAAAAAAGATTATATAAAGAACCAAATCTGATTCTTTGTCTCGTAATCATTAGGGAATATTTTTTGGTGCCAACACATCTTCAAAGGCGCTATTTATAACCAAAGTGATATTTAGGACCAATCAACAAAAGTGCTTTTAGAACCAACCATCAAATGTTTGAAATAAATAAACATTGGCATGAAACATAATATCGTTCCCAGGAAACTTTGTGTTTTCCAAGAAAAGTCACACTTTTATTTACCACATAAGTTGTAAAATGAAAAGAAACTATAGTCAAGACATTGGTTAGAAATAATATTTATTTGGAATAATAATATTTTTTTCTTTCTTTCTTTTGAATTCTAACTATTAATATTTTAAAGTTAATCTAGAGAAATTTCACCCCACGCTTCTAAAAACACCTCCCATAAGTTGGATTGGCTGGATGGTGCTGACCATTCAAATGCAAATAGAAGACCAGCTGCTGCTTCTTCACTAAATAGTTCTTGGAAGTGTGCTTTGTGTCATTGTCCTATTGTCGGATGATATTGGCTCCAACCAAGTGTCGTCCACAGGGTGTGACATGCCTTTGCAAAATGGAGTGATAGCCTTCCTTATTCAAAATCCTTTTACCCTGAACAAATCCCCCACCTTACCAGCACCAGAGCACCCACTATTTTTAGTTAAACACCAACCAAACAAATTGTCAAAATGTACAATGTTTTATGGCCATTCTGAAAATTGATTGTTTTGATTTATTGTTAAAAGTAAAAAAATATATAAAATATATTTAAAAGTTTCTCAGGGGTCTTTAGCCTAAACTCCAGGGCCAAAATGTGTCCCACTCTGGTCCTAAATATAACTGTAAAAAATGTGTTACAAAAGACTTTTCTGTGTTGTATCTGCACTGCAGAAGAAATATAAGGTCCTTGAAGGCAAACAAGTATTAAAGTTTGATGCTGGCTATCAAATGAGATAGAAAGCAGCAAGAGAAAAATTTACTCTGGAGGTAAATTTAAAAAAAAAGAGATTTGAAGGACTTGCCCATAGGGCCTAGAGGTTTAGACGGTGAAAGAGGTGATAAGGCATGAAAAATGAGGATTATCGGAAGACAAAAGTGAGGCCTGGGAGAGCACTGAACCCTTCACCTTAGAGGTGTGATAAGGGAAGTTCTGGTGCAGGTGTGTGAAATTGAAAACAAGGAAAAGTAAATCCCTATCTATCAGGATGGATATCAAACAATATTCCGCACACATGTTAAGTTATTGTTTAATGTGGTTAATCAAAGGTTCACTACACTCAGTTTATTGTTACACCCTCATTGCATCGGGTTGGGCCCCCTTTTGCCTTCAAAACTGCCAAATCACAATCTGTGGCATATAGATTTAACAAAGTACTAGTAAAATTCCTCAGAGAATTCAGTCCATATAGACATGATTTCTAGCAGAAACGCATTGCAGAAATGACTGCAAGAATCTTTACAGGCAAATAAACACTATTAACAATATTCACTCTAAAAGCTTACGCATGAAAGTATGGTGCGTTTTAGGTGGGTGTGGAAAAATACATTAAAAATGCAAAAAAATATATAACAAATTAGTAACTAAATAAAAACATTTTGTTGTGAACTCTAAACTCTGATCTTGAACCCCGCAGCAATTCTTCTATGTACCGTTGTACCCAGTTGGTAGGTTGTTCCAAACATCTTAGATTATTAACAACATATCTTCTGTGGATGACTTTTTCAGATCCTTTTTTTCTCTTCATGTAATCGCACACACACTTAATGCTGAGATGAGTGTGAGCTGTATGTTTAGCATTCTCCTGGTGTAGATCAAATTTGTGGCCAATCATATGCCTACCTGGTGATATTGCATGATGTCTCTCATCATTGTGGACACTATTAATACTGACCAACTCCGAGCCTCAAATGTCCCTCTGTGATCCTTCACTGTTGTAAGCAGACACTCATTATTGTACCATTATTGTATCTGCTACAGTGAAATATTAAAAATAGTTCAGACTTTGTCCAGAATTATAATTAGTCCATAGCACCTGGTTTTCTCCAAACGTAACGCCTGGCATTCACTCCAAAGAGTTCACTTTTAGTCTCAGACCAGAGAATTTTTGTTTCTTGTGGTCTGAGAGTCCTTCGGATGCCTTTTGGCAAATTCTAGGTGGGCTGCTATGTGCCCTTTACTAAGGAGTGGCTTCCGTCTGGCCACTCTACCATACAGACCTGATTGGTGGATTGCTGCACAGATGGTTGTCCTTCTGTAAGGTTCCACAGAAGAACGCTGGAGCTCGGACAGAGTGACCCTCGGGTTATTGATCACCTCCCTGACTAAGGCCCTTCTCCCCCGATCACTCAGCTTAGATGGCTGGCCAGCTCTAGGAAAAGTCCTGGTGGTTCCAAACATCTTCCGCTTACAGATGATGGAGGTCACTGTGCTCATTGGAACTTTCAGAGCAGCAAAAATTTTTCTGTAACCGTCCCCAGCCTTGTGCCTCAAGACAATCCTGTCCTGGAGGTCTACAGACCATTCCTCTGTCTTCATGCTTGGTTTGTGCTTTGACATGCACCGTCAAACCTGCGACCTTATATAGACAGGTGTCTGCCTTTTCGAATCATGTCCAATCAACTTCATTTACCACAGGTGAACTCCAGTTAAGCTGCTGAAACATCTCGAGAATGATCAGTGGAAACAGAATGTACCTCAACTCACTTTAGAGCTTCACAGATAAGGCTGTGAATTCTTATGCACATGTGATTTTTCAGGTTTTGTATTTTTAATACATTTGCAACAATTTCAAAAACTCTTTTTTCAAAAATAAAAATAAATGAATTTAATCCATTTTTGAAATAAGGCTGTAACATAAAAAATGTGGAAAAAGTGAGGCACTATGAATATTTTCCGGATGCACTGTAAAATCACAGATCTGAAATTAGGAAAGTATCTGTTCACTATGTCTAAGCTCTCCAATCCTCTCATCAAATGCATTGTTACTACCAAAAATATTACTTGGTATCCAAACCAAATGTTATTGCAAGCAACAGAAACTCTGTTACGCATGCAGAAAAGCATAAACAATGATATGCATTCTGAACTAAAGCACAGATAAAACAGCACATTCCTCCTTTACAGGAACTAAACAAAGCCAGAGAACATTTCTTTTGACTCTTGGGACCATACAGGGGGTGATATTGGCCACAAGTATCCGGAGGAAAGAAATGAGGGGGAAATAGACAGACACGGAGGGAGCAGAGAGGGGTCAAACACACAAAGCATGATTGCAACATTTCCTCTCTTAGTACCTAGCCAGGTTTTCCCAGATTCTAACTTTGTGGTTTTCTGGAAGGTTTTATTTTGGACAGATTTATGGTTGTCTAGAGGCATCTAAGTGGAATCTAGGACAATCTACACTAGGTAAATATTTACGAGCCACATTTTAAGGACCTTCGTAAATAGTAGCCCTGAGCTTTGACATCGTTTAATGGAGCCCTGCTACCCTGTGATCTGAGATCCACTGAATGAATTTTCCACTATAGATCATCACACACTTACATGAATTTCATGCACCAGTTTATATGAGTCCTTTTCACTGGGCTTGGGTTTAATGTGAATACAGTGTCACTTAACAGAGGCACTCCTGTGTTGCTTCTGGTTCTTCTTTATTGGTGTTGTGGTCACTGGGAGGATGTGTGTACCACCTGGGAGGATAAGTGCAACCAAGGCATGCCTTTATATCCCAAATGCAGTCCTTGACAGGTTAACAAAAGAGCCAATTTCACTGGTCGACCAAAACCTGTCATTTCTCAAAGAAAGCAACAAGCCATCTCTTGTTGTCATGAACCAGTACATTATGTTTAATATATATATATATATATATTAAAATAATGACAAAAGCTGGATAAGTATAAGACTAGAAATAATATTTGTTATAAGAGAAAGTAGTATGCAAAGTAATAAATTGGAAACGAAAACACTCAATGAAGATTATCTTTCCATTTCATCAAATGTTTGGACATTTAAAAGATTCCTGCCACCTCATTTGTCAGCTTAACAAGGAAGTCTGATTATTTTAGTCTCAACAGCAGCTCTTTTTTTTTATGAAAAACTTTAAACATTTTTTAAACGTGACTGCATTTCATGAATAAAAACAACAAAAGATCTTAATTCAAATCAACTACTTGAAATAAAATCTGAGATTAAAACATACGCAACAGAAAAGATTGTGAATGTCTTAAATTTAGGATAATTGGTTTCAACAGCAAATGGGAATTTCATCCAAAATCTGGCAACCTACTGAAACATCCCATATTTTTGTATGTATTTAACATGTAAAACAAAAAAAAAATCATAAACATGAACTGGTACAAGCAAAACAAAGAGCAAAAATTGTGGAAAAAAACTGGGTCACAAACTGCAGGATTCAAACTCATCGTCATTTACGAACCCTGCTCACACCTTTTCCTATGACTCGGTGTTCATTTGTTCGCCCACTGGCCAATCAGAATAATCACTACTACAGCTCATCTCTATGCAGATTGGGTGCGCTGCCTGACCCGGAAGTGAGAGCAGCAGACTTATTAATGTAAAGAACAATGCAGAGAAAGTGTGGTTTTTTTGCTGATAACGGTTTGGGTGATGTTTACCTGAAATCTGTAAATAAAGTCAACAAAACATTATTAGAAAGAATAAACACATTCCCAATTTTAAACCCCTACAGTTAATTCTGGTAACATTCACTCACAGATTATTCAATTACCCTAACCACATGTTTTTGGGATTGTGGGGAAACCGGAGTACCCAGAGGAAACCCATGCAAGCATGGGGAGAACATGCAAACTCCTTCTAGAAGGTCAAAAGCAAGCCTTGAACTGGCAACCTTCTAACTTTAAGGCCACAGTTCTACCTACTGCGCCACCATGGCACCAACCGCTACAATATTTTCATGAATCCAAACTTTGTTCATTAACTTTATCTCACGCAAACAGCACAAGAGCTCATTAGCGTACACAGGCACTGAACTGCGTGAAGAGCGTTGTTGACAAGTTTTTGATAATCATTGGCTTTCAAAGTGATGAAACCTACACAGAACTGTTTGATGCACTTTGGACTTTATTTATGTCCCTTTCTAGCCACAGGTGACACATAGAAAACTCAAATTCTACTTTGAACAACTTCATGCATTTGACTCGCGACTGGCGGACGTTACACACTACATTATCCATGAAGTCCCAAAGTGGCGTGGTGAAACGCAAAAAATGTGAGGGGATTCAAAGACATTTTTAACAATAATATTTAATTTAGAAAATGACTAATGATGCAGTGCTAGCATAGAGGGCTCTATTATTTATAACTGCTTTAAAAATTTCACAGTATGGCCCCTTTAACCTACATGGAAAGGGGATTTTAACATGATATAACTGATCCCTCACTAACAACCACATTCTTTCTTCCTATCAACAATATAAAGAAAGCTATACCTTTTGACAAGGGGAACTTTATTTGAAATTTGAATTAATTTAAAAACCTCAATGTGACCATTTCTAAAGTAATACCACTGAAGTATTGTTTGTGCAAAAATAAACAAAGGTTGAAACCCTTACCTGTGCACTCATGCTGAAATCCCTTCCCATAGTAGCCTTTCTCACACACACAGTCATACTGTCCAGTGTGTGTACCACATTTACAGCTGGCCATGATGTCACAACAGTCCTTTCCATCTTCACATAGAGATGAGCACTGAGCCAGATCCTCTTGAATATAATTTCCAGTTGGAAGATCTAGAAGAGGAAAGGATATTGACTTTTCAAAAGCACATAAGAGTTATAAATGTAAAAGCCTTGTTTATAATGTGCATCTTCTGTATTACAAACCATCAGCTACTGTATATACTGCAGATACTTCATTCACACTATGATGTATTGCTCCAGATGTTGGGATTCACAGACAGGATTTGCAGCTGGAGCAATCTTAGACATGATATCACAGCAGGAGTCACAAACTTTGCCTCTCCAGAGCCAATGTTCAATCTTTGCCCAAATCTATTGATGAATCTTTTGCGGTTGAGGCGTCTGCTGTTTTATGTCTCTCTGGGTTCAGTGAAGATGAGTGATGTCATTGTGAGGAAAATGGCCTTTTGAATTTATGACCGTGAGCTCAGAGCTCTGATAAGAAAAATCTGCTATTGCCAGGCAGCCAGCAAAATCATAACACCAAATTATTTTACAACCAGATTTTTCTTACTCTGAGATTAACAAGGGCTCATATTTGTCAGACGCAGGGAAAATGAGTTGGACTAGCCTTTGATCACTATGGAAACCACAGTTTCTGTTTATAAATCGCTTCAGTAAATCAGTTTAAATAGTTAGAATATCAAATCAGGCATCATGCTCATTTGTCGTGCCTTTATATTTGTGCAATCTATTAAAGTAACTTGAGTTTATATGAAGAAATATACACAGTTCAGCCAAAAGTATTCGGTTGTCTGCAAATAAGACACATATGAATGCAATGGCAATTTTTCAACACTTATGAAAACATTGTCTTTTTCCAATATAGTTCATTCAGTCGTCTTCTAACCCGCTTTTTCCCTTTCCGGGTCACAGGTGTATTAGGGGTACACCATGGACAGGTCACCAGTCCATGTTGCCGGCACAAAAAAAAGCACATTGGCATATAAAAAACTAACACTGTGAACACTGTGGTTTAGGAGATGTTTTGACAATGTATGTTTTTTGTGTTGGGGGGGTTGGGGGGTTATATTTTATAAGAATATATGTGAATTATATATTATATATTAATTTATATTATTACAGTTTAAATTTTTGTATTGACCATAAAAATTCTGTACTTTAGAGATTTTTGCAGTGAAAAAAGAACAAAATGTAATGCTCTTTTCTGTACAATTTCAGGATTGTTGTTGAATTATTGCGCAATGTAATTTAAAAAATATTTGTTAAAAGAACCTGGGGTTGTACTAAAAAAATATCAAGCATTGTCACAAAAAACAGTTTTGAAGATAATTTATCTAAGAAAATTGTGTAGTTAAAAAACCCTTGAACTGTTTTTCATGTGAGTCTAGACAGATCAATATAATCAGCGTTTCTGTAAAAATAAATGCAAGGCTCTGAACTCATGAACACCTTCATGAAGCGCCCGTCGTGCCAGGGCCTCAAACTCTGCAAAGTTGTGCACAAAGTAGCAGTGCTGGTCCTTGGGTTTGGATGCCATGTCGTGGAGCTCTCTGATGTTTCCTTGCCAGATTCCCAGTGTGAAAATCTCCACCCCTCGCTCCCTCAGCGCTGCTGCCACTGGCCGTGGGTCTCCACCATTTGAGTAGCCATCGGTTATGAGAAAGATCACCTTTGTAGCATTCTCCCTCGACTGCCTCAGGATTTGCTGTTGGAAGAGAAAGAAAATCTGGTTTATTCATGATTATTTTTAATTCTCCCTTGAGAGTTCATTTATTAATTCATTTTCCAACCTGCTTTTTCCCTTTCGGGGTCACAGGGGTTATGCCAGTGCCTGAGTGCATGCCTGTCCAACCGATGATGATATAATACTAAACCTGAACCCATGCCGACAGTAATACTGTGTTATTGTATATACAGTGCTCAGCATAAATGAGTACACCCCACTACATTTGTCAGAAAACTTTTAGTTCCTTTATGAATTAGCATTTTCTATGAGATTGCAAACAAGATTTGTTCACTAGCACACAAATTTTTTTAAAGAAATTCATTCAAGCCCATGTTGCAAATATGAGTAGTTTTATCCAAATTATAGTCTTTGGAGAAAAGAAACACTTAAAAATAAAAAATTCTAAATGAAATGTTTTCAAGCCAGGTTTTCCAGTCAGCTGTGGGGACTGTAAAAGGGCATTGCTTAATAATGAAAAGCCCTTGCCATTTCATGTTGTCAGCAATAGCTCCCCATGGAAAAAATGTCACAAAAATAAAACTCATATTTTTGTCAATAAACTATGCTCTGTAATGTACTTTTTAGCAGTAACGACAACTTACAAATGTACATTTGTTTCATTTTGAGTGATCAAAAAGCTCATGCATGTAACCTCTCCAATGTAGGTGGCTCAAGTTGCGTTACGTAATGCGAACATTTTGCCGGAGTAGAATATGAAATTGTGCCACGTAGGCAGGAACACACTGTCCAGTTTCACACTGTCTGATGCGTTGGCATTCAAATCAAATGAATTTTTCTATAGTGTCACTGTGGTTGTAAATAAAGTTAATAAAGTGCTTTGAAAAGACAAACATAGCCGTCATGTTTTTCTACTGTGTTGTAAATGTTATTCTAATTAAAGAAATAATTAGAAAACAAATATAAACACTATCATTACGAAATCATTAAACATAGTTTAAATACTCTTTACCTAGGCCTCTCCCAAAAAAAACCTATAGACTTTACACAAAACTTGCTCATACTAGAACTAATACACACTAAGCTCCTCCTTCTGTAAAGCTCCTCTGAAGCATCTGGTTAAAAACACTTGACTTGACTTGTTTAGTGTTTACCAAACATAGACATTTTAATAGTCTACAAATGTGTACATTTTATATTTCTGTTTCCATCGCCAAAAAGTCGCAAATTTGATTTTTATGTATATTTTGACAAGAAAAACACTCTTTTTTTTCTCTTAATAAAATAAATAAGAAATATAATTGTTTTACATTCTAATTCTTGCACTGCATTGGAAGCAAACTGTGAAATAATTTTTACGAACCAAAATTCTTTACAAAAATTTTCAGAAATTGCAGCAATGGCCATTCATTATGGCAGTGATACTAATTAATTACTAATAATTGATCTCTTAGAGAAAAAAAGGTATTCACTGTAGATGGCAGTAATCTTATCCAGTCCCCATTCTCAAACCAAAGCTGCAAAAATGCTTATCCATTTCAGAAAGACTCAACACTTTTCACGTTTTCCAGAGTTCTAAAAAATGTTTCACTGTCTGAGACGTCTGCATTTGTATGTGAAGGAACAGCCAAACCACACAAAAACTTGTGGGTAAAATCAACCACATTCATATGGACAAGACCCCAGAAACTGCAACCGAAAAAATACTTAGACGACAAAAAGATCTTTATTCCTTGAACTGAATAAAGATACAGAAAACTTTGTTGAAAATGTTAGTTTTTAAAGCAAACATTGTATTTTACACTCACGTGATGCCACTTTTGTTTACCGGTTTTATTTTAGACTCTAAGCATGTAATTAGTTGCGGAATGCAGAGAAAACATCTTTAATTTCTCAAAGAGTTCTTTAAATGAACCACAATTCACTCTCTTACGGTTTCAGACACAGAGAATAGAGAGGGCTGTTAAAGTCTGGAGACAATGTCAATTGAAGGACTGCTTTAAATACTGCAGCTCTGCACTTTTTTGTCAAGTTGGCTGCAGTTCAAGCATCTTAGACAGGAACAATAATTACAAACCCTGGAGCCTGACTTACCCACATCCGATCACACGCAGACTGAGCGAGAAATCAGCTCAAATCTGAAATTTTTAATCCATCTGTGACTTTCACTCCAAAACGGCAGACCCAGACACAAACATACAGATGCTTCTGGTTGTCACCGCAGTGATGTCATTGTGGCTGAGCCTCAAGGGAGTTGGCCCAAAGGGTAAAACAGGGTGTGATTGTGGGCATTTATGGGGCGGCAGCACAAAGACACTGAAGGCGTTAGGGGATTTAGATATGACTCAGAGGTGGTCATGGTCCGCAAACATGTCTGCACTTCATTACAAGAGGGTAGACGCAGCGATCAGAGATCACAGAAATAAAAAGAAAACAACGCCTTGAGAGGTATAATTTGACACAATCATTACCAACCACGCAGACATGTGTAATTATTTCTGCGCAATATAAACCCACTTAGATTTTATGCACAAACACACACAGATCTTGACAACCATCAAAGCTGCAGTGGGTAATTGCTGGCATAAGTGGGAAATCGAATTAGTCCAGTTAAAAGGGGTCTGCGACAAACAGTTTACAAGTTGCTAATTCAGGCGATAACTTTTTTATGGGAACTTAAAAAGCTGCTTTTTGTGTCATTTTCAAATCCGATATTCCATTGCGGGCCGGCTGTTTGACAGTTTATGACACTGTAACATCTGAGGGTCACCTGTAAAGCGCTCTAGACTCTGGCACGGAGTCTATTGGCTGAAGTTTGTTGCTTGAAAGCATTTTCTCAGTTCGAAAAGCTTTGATGTTATTGCTGACTTCATGCAACTTCTAGGAAGAGGTACAGAAAGGTTTTTTATCAGGGTGCCTGGAAACAAAGTTCTTTTTTATAAAGACAGGGCCGATAATGAGCTCTTTGAATAGATTGAACAATGTAGCACATGCATATTAACCCTTAGAAGTGCATGTGCCAGTCACACCAGCTGTTTTGAATTAAATAGGAATGACGTGATGCAACTATTGTTTAACTTTGATTTCAAATATAATGTGTAGGTTTCAATAATGTTATTAGCTTTGATACTTTTGGTTTTAAACAAACATTTCAATAGTTATGACTATTACGTCACTACATGTCTTTGAGTTTGATTTTAAAGATTAAAAAAATCGATGCTGTCAGTGGCATCTAGCGGTGAAAAGAGGGGTTAACCCTTGGAAGTACAATATCTGTGATATGGTTTGTGTTTTTCAAAGTTTTGGCACAAAAAAAAACAATGGCACAAAAAGTGCTATGCACAAAAGTGTACGAGGTTTAGGAGAGATTTTGCAGGGTTTCTTTTTTGTTGTTTGTTTTGTTTTTATACAATTTTCAAATTTTTTTGACCTTGACTTTGCTTTCGTTGTGGGGGGTGGCATTTCTGAACTTCTTATTATTTTTGTTGTAAAACATAAAAACAGTTTGTTCTCAATTTTTGTAATTAATGAATGGTTTTTTGTATAATTTCAGGTTTGTTGTGGAATTATTGTGTAATGTAATGAAAAAATATTTGTAAAAAAAGAACATTGGAATGAACTAAAAATGATATGGAGCTTTGCCTCAAAATACTGTTTTAAAGATTATCTATTAGATAATCTGTAAAAAAACAAAAAAAAGTAAAATAACATTAGATTGTTGAATTAGTGCACACAACATAATTCATTAGCCTTCACCTAACCCTTTCGATACATGGCTTTCGATGAGGAGTTGTTTGGTGAAAAGTTGTGAGTGGCCTCTGAATACCCTCCAGTTCCTCCGAGTGACATTACTGCTTCGGGGTACAGAGAACATCCTAGAACTTACAATCACTGCCCCTTAGCATCATCATTTCTGTGTCTATCCCGCACTAGTTTAATAAACTTAGTTTATATTACATCGGTGGTCAGCCTATTGTGTACAGTCACTCTAACACGTGATTCCGTTCACATAATGAAAGTGTCTCTAGTTACTGTATGAACATTAAAAACAGTGGGAGATTTGGGAGAGAGAACAGTTTCAGAAACACAACAGACAAAACATTCCCAGGCCTAAAACTGTTTAGTGGCATCACCTCAAAACTACTTTTCAAAGAAAAGAAGGATCTGTCGGTGGTCTGTTTCAGTCTAAATGAGTTTTGTTTTACTTCAATGGAAGTAATAAATAAAGAAAACAAATCAGAGCAAATAAAATTCTTGGCTTACACTTTTATGCTGCCTTAGAACTCCGTCCAGTCCATTTCAAAGTCAAAAATTCAAAGCTCAACAACTCAGCTCCCTAAGCTTTCATACCTATTGTCCATGTTGGGGTCGACATGTCTGCACAGAATCCCACTTTAATCTGCAGCCAGTGTAGACATAATCCTCTATTTGCTTCCTGTGTGGGGTTAATGGGGATGCTCAACGGAGCTTTTTCAACACACTAAGGATATTCTATTTCAAAACCACTCAAGACACCTTACTGTCATAAAGCTGCTCAGTCCGCTACTTCTAACAAAACCACTCCATTTCTCTGAATATAGGTGTTCATGGTGAAGAAAATCCCATTTGTCTTCTAGTTCATGAGGAGATATCTCCATCCGAAGCATTCCAGAAAGGAGTAATCCTGCGAGCAGGGAGTATTAATTTCCTTGGAGCTCTGAGCTGTTATGACATGTTCTGGTTCTAGTGGCAAAGGATACCAGCAATGTGAAGCTTTACAGCAACTACACAGACGTCAAGAGCAGGAGAAAACCACTCACTGTGCAATTACCAGATACTTTCCCCTAAGGCTGCCATTAATCCTGTTTAAAACCATTTCAGTGTAAACACGGTGCTCTGCAGAGCTGATCTGCTGAAATCTTAGACAAGTTGATTTTGCATGAGGGACACTTCTGTTGCATGCCTGAAAGTTACTTGTCTCCCACCATGGACTAGTATGTTCTTCTATCGATTGAATTTCCTCAACATGTCAGACACACTCAGCCGGCTACACCTCATTTATTTTGACAAGAAGGGAAGGTGCTGGGCTAATGGATATGCCAGACAATACATCTAGCAACTGCTGGAGGTCCCGAGATCCTTATTAGGCTTTGCTGTGTCTGTGAAGTGATGTGGAAGAGGATGTACAAGTGTCCTTGACAAGATGGAGCTTTGATATAAGGATTGTAATTGGTCTGAAAAGAGGATTTGTGGAGAATGGTTTGCTGGGTTCTGCCAAAACAAGATACATCAAGTCGAGGACAGTGAAAAGATACTGACAGTATTTCATCCGATACAAGGGCAAGTGTGGTCTCTCTGGCGCACTGGTGCTAAACTCAAGATTTGTGTTTTTTCTCCAATCTATATGCCAGAAACCTAAAAAAAATGCTCTTTGTTCACATTATATTATTACATTCAAGCAAAACCAAGCTCTTGTATAGTACTAAATTGCTTTAAGAAGTATGAACCACAGGCCACAAATGCATTTCGGATTAGGCAAATTTCAGATAATTAGTGATTTGATATCTTTTCTTTCTCTAATAAAATGCGTTCATTTAGTTATTGTTTTCTTCTATTGCTGACTGTGTTTAATTCAATTTAAAATTCTGTGTTTAGCAAATAGATCTCTTAGAGTAAAGATTTTTGTTAATGTAAAAAACGTCAAGGTTTCTTACGACCTTTCAAGGGAGTGAGCAAGCCGAATATATAACAGGCAAAATGAACCCTAGGCTGGTACTGCCTCCTCTCAGGCCAGGGCTTTCTGGAAGGGAACCAATGGGGCCTTGGGGATGATTCCGGGCCTGGGCCTGATGGTGAACCAGGGAGTCCTCAGGCTCGAATTTCAGCCAGGGCAAAGCCGACCTTTAACAGTGAAGCCAGGGAGGATCCCTGTTCTTTTTGGAAAGAACACCACTCCAAGAACTGACCCTACTTTCCAGCGTAGCAAGCTCGTGTAGAGAGTGCTAACGCGTGGTCGAGAGTCCTCACCTTTTCTCAAAAGGGCAGTGATCTCATCTCGCAGGAGTGAGGCACCTACCCGGGGGACAGGGGTGTGAGCCACGCCTTGAAACCTGCGGGCCATTACGAACTGATGACCCACTGAGAGTCTCTGAGAAGATTCAGCCAGGAGCTGACAGCGGTATGAGTCCAGTCATGCCAATGTTCACCCTCACAGGCCGAAGTTACATGGACTTGGTGGCGGAATCACCAGGGATGACCCCTGGGAAATGGTCAGAAAAGGGAGAGGGGTGATGCCATGGCCAGCAGGACTCGTGTACAAATCAGTTCATCGAAGGAGCTCGAGGAACATACACCCCAGACTGCAGGCCAAATGAGTCCACTATTCTCGGGCAGGACATGACAACTTTCTTAACCCTCGGGGCACCACCATCTCGAGGGACGGCAGTGAGGTGGTCCCACCCCCTCTAAGGGCAGCTGGGTCAAGAACTGACCCTGAAAGAATGACATGTCCTCCCGAATCAAAGGCTCATGGGTGCTTCTTGGAAAAAGCCCTCATCGGCTTTTCAGTCAATTTGCGGATTTTTGAGATTCCAAAGACATACCTCTTTCTACTGTAATTATACTGTAAGGTCAATTGTTTGACCGCTGTTTTGGGTGCACTTCAAGGATTTAAGTGAGTCAAGTAAAATGCCCTGTTTCTAGTGAAGACATGTATACTCTTGGTAAATCGTATTTTAAAAGTGTGACCATAACTTAACAGGAAGTCAGTGCAGCTCTTTGAGAGCGGGGGTGATATGCTCAGTCCGAGACGTGCAGGTTATTAGTCTTGCCGCTGCATTCTGGACAACCTGAAACCAGGGAGTTACAGAAATCAATACGGGACTCGAGAGATAGAGTACGATCATTTATGAAACCCATACGTTATGCTTTATGTGAGATTGGCAGGTGTGTTGTACCATCTAGTGACAGAGTTATGGAAATTATTTTGGAACAATTTCCGTATTTTTATTGTTAAGTTTAAGTAGGATATTGGTGAACCAAGATTTCAGCTCAGAAAGACAGGCGACAAGGGAAGAAGGTTTGGTGGAGATGTAAAGGTAGGTGTCATCAGCATAACAGTGGAAGTGAATATTGTTTTCTGAGAATGGAGCCAAGTGGTAGGATATAGATAAGATAAAGCATAGGGCACATAACGGACCCAGACGTGACAACAGATGGTTTAGATATGAATAAGAGCATTTTAGAACCGTGCCAGTCTGGCCAATGTCCTCCAGTCTTGACAGCAATATACTATGTGCCACAGTTTATAATATACCACCACAAATAACTTTGATTATCCTTGAATCTAATATTGTCACATCTTGTTCTGCCTCAGCCACCCAAAAAAAACAATGAGAACCAACGTGGTGCCTGACTTAGGGAACATATTGCCTGCTTTAATGAGGAAGTGTCCAGTTTCAAACTGACCTGAACACTTTCATCTTTAGACAGGCCTATGACCTTTGAAGTTTGAGGTGTAGTGTATTTTGATTCATTTGAGTTTTTACAAGACGTATTGTATTTATGTATCAAATTTCACTTGTGTTTTTCTCTGGTTTTAATTTGTGCAATATAAAACGCAGCTAATCTTTCATGGTTTGTTTTATGAAAGCTAATTGGTGTGGACTATGTTGGCTTTATTCTAGTGTTCTGTTGTTTCTTAATTTATGGTGACCTTGACTGCCTAGAAACACACCTAAAATAATATCTTCTGGAAGAACAGAGAGTGTGCTTTCCCTCTAAAGCTTGATTGTTATGACTTTATTTATTAATATTTACCCAAATTTAGCCAGGAAAGTGACTCACTGAGATAAATAGTCTCTCTTTGAAGAGGACAGCAGATATTCCAGACAGCAGTAGCACAATATAAATGCAAAGAATTTGATTTATTACTATTTTCCCAAGCAATGCTCTCTTTTACTATTATCGCCTTTCTTTGCTAAACTGAAGTTTATCTCTCTGCCTGAAACTGCGCTGAACTGCTCTGATCCTATCTCTCTTCTGTACTTCCCCAAATTGTTAGTTCAGTCAAAAAATAGCCTCAAGGGTCAAAAGCAGAAGTAATCGCTAATTCACTCCAGCTGGACATGACTGAAAACACCTGGTTGTGATATCGTCAAGCTTCACTGACGGGGCTGCCTGGAGTGATGTGGGAAGAACACAAATACAAACCTGAAGAATTAAAAAGCTCTCCGATTATTTATTTGACCTAAATGGCCATTAAAATGCGAACACTTTGTTCTTTTGGGCTTTTGATGGAAATAACCTTTAGGTAGAATAACTTAACAAATGCTTTGAATGCACTATGAGAAGGGGTACTTAAATTATAATTCTAAAACTCCATACATAGTCGCTGATAAAGAACACCAGTACATACAGTTACCGGCCACTTTATTAGGTACACCTGTTTAAGTTCTGGTTGTCGCAACTTTCTAATCAGCCATTACAGAGAATGGTCAGAAAAAGAGAAAATATTCTGCCTTGTTGATGGCAGAGGACAGAAAAGAGTGGTCAGACTGGTGTGAGCTGATAGAAAGGCAACGTTAACTCGTTGTAACCACGCGTTATATTCGAGGTCTGCAGAAGAGCATCTCTGAACACAACACTTCGAACATTGTGGCGGATGAGCTACAGCAGCAGAAGAGCACAGTGCCAGTCCATACGAAACAGGAAACTGATGCTACAATTCACGCAGTGTCACCATAATTAGACTGGTTGCCTGGTCTGATGAGTTTCGATTAGGTTGGCAGGGTCAGAATTTTGGCATGAACAACATGAAAACATGGATCAATTCTGCCAAGCTGGTGGTGTAATGAGGGGGGTTTATTTTCTCGGTACACTTTTGGCCCATTAGTACACATTGAGCATCACAGTGTACCCATCTTCTGATGGCTATTTCCAGCAGGATAAAGCGCCGTGTCATAAGCATGAATCATCTGAGGTTGGTTTCCTGAACATGACAATTAGTTCACTGTACTCAAATGTCCTCCACAGTGACCAGAACATCTTTGTGGTGGAACGGGAGATTTGCATCATGGATGTGCAGCCGACAAATCTGCACATCCATGATGCGTACAAAGGGTGTTGAACTCGGTACTTGCAAGGTGTAGGAGTATAGTTTTTTTTTTCATAGTTTAGGGTATTGTCAGGGTAATTTTTTAAAGCAATTAAAAAAAAAACACACACACACAAGTACGGTATCTAAAAACCTAAAGAAATATTGTGGGTAAATAAAACAAAGCATTAGACGTTTAAGGTGATATATATTTTTAACAAGCAAAGATCTCGTTTTGTTGTTGACAGGGCTGGACACTTCTTCCACACCTCCATAACTTCTCTGTGACATGCTCCCCACCCAATGCACACATGAACACTAACCATAAACAAAGTGCTTCTTAGAGCTGCGTGTGTGGCTGAAACCTGACAGCAAATTTCTTTCTGCTTTGATCTCTAAAGGACATAACTGTGGCCTCAATGGTTTGGTATTTTAAGTGAAAATCCAGGCCGCCCCTAAAAGCATCACACCAAATGCATTTATACTCTGTTTGATAATAGTGTTTCTGAAGTTTTCATTTCTAACTGAAATGATATTGAAATGTTTTAGATGTAATGAAACCAGTTTTTTATATTGAAATTTTAAAATAAAGCACATTATAAATAAAGTTTCAAAAAAACATTTGCATGGACACAGAGCTGTAGTTTTCTTAAATGAAGATCAGAAGACATGAGTTATGTACTCAATAAATCCATCTCAGATTTCCTTCAATTGTTTTTTTTTGGTCTAAGTTGAGCAGAAGTACTATAGAAATAAGTTAAATTACTGTATTAAACCCAGTACAATAGTGTACAGTTTTTGGCAGGTATAAAAAAATGCTGTGAAAAAGGAAGGCTTTCAGGAAAATAATTAATCGTGACTTTTGTATGAAATCAGCCTCAATTCTTACAAAACACGTGCACAAAAATTTTTGTGGGATTGTAGTTTGGTTTATGATCAACCAATTCTAACAAACGGGTGCTAATGCTCCTCAAAGTGACGTGTATGTTTAAATTCAGTCATGAACCGAAATACAAAACTAGGTAAGGAACAGCTAACCTGAAATTTTACAAAAAGCAAAAATCTCAAAAATTGAGAACAAACAGTTTTGAGACAAGAGAAAAATTAATAAAACCTCCAAAAAAACAAGCAAACCTCTCCTAAACCTTATACACTCTTTCAAACACTGTTTGTGCTTAAAATGCAAGCCATCTCACATCTTGTACTTCCAAAGATTATTCCTTCTTTTCACCACTAGATGGCACTTGTGGCACCAAATTGGGGTCTGTAAAATTTAACTGAAAGGCAATTTTTGTCACATTTTAATTTGAATAAACTAGCAAATGATGTCACAACTCTTGTAATGTTTATGTAAAACCACACATATCCCCACTAATAACCTTTATGAAATTTACATATTATTTGAAATCAAAATTAAACAAAAGATCGGTCATGTCCTTCCTACTTAATTCAAAAGAGCCGCTGTGATTGGCACACGTACCATGTTAAACATCTCAATACTCTGTTTGACTCCTGTGCACAGTGTACATTCACTGTGACACATGAGAAACTCACAGGAGATGATATTTTCCATCTTTCAGCACAAAAACTTAGGATTTGAAATACTTGTATAAAACAAAATGAGCACTTTATGCACACTATAAACCCTAATTAGTTTTATAGCATCAACACTTCATCCAGTATTTTGTTTTCAAAGCTGTGGCATTAACTGTTCTGACTGCCTGCAGATATTTGCAGTGAATGAGGTGCGACAGAAAAGATAGGTCATTCAAAGAAGCTGTTATAGAAGGCACAGTCCGGGTCAAGATGGGTCCAACATTAATTGACAATAAGAGTTTTAAAAATATAACCCTATAAAGGTCTTCCAAATTGTATGGCATGCTATTGAATTTGATTCAATGCAAAGTCCAATTTTTTTCTGTTGTGCTATACAAAAATAAACAGTAGCAGACAGAAAAACACAAGATATGAGGTGCCTTTTGCATCAGGTACCATCAATAACTTTATTTCTGTTTTGCTTCTCTGGGAAATGAAAACTGGTTGGCTGTTGGATTGAGAGATAAGGATTTTCCCATGCCACCAGATGGGATTCATTACCTGTTATCATGTGCTATATGTGTTCCAGACAATAGAACTCTTTTTATCTTGTCTACTGCTGTCTTTCTTGGCAGTTCTATTGTTTTCAACCATATGGAATTTGGCACTTTTAAAAATTCTATCGCTCTTGCCTAAATAACTAGTGAATTGGAACTTAAAGAAAGGCATTTGATAACATGCTCTAACGAGGTCTGGTTCATCGTGAAGTATGTAGGTTGTGTAGACAGTGAATGACTGAAGAGTTCTTATCTGGCAGTCCATAGACATATCTGTGGCTCTAGGCAAGTTCCAAAGCATTCCTGGCTGTTTTATCAGGGTTCGAAGAGTACAAGCTCTTTCATAAGGATCTCCCTAATCATTCTTAATTAATAACACAAACACAGCCTCGGAGAGTGCCAGAATTGATCAGAATATTTGTGGGAACGGAGTATCACCCAAGTCAAAGGCATGTTATATTCTGATTTCCAGTGAAATACACAACACACACCTAAAGCATAGTTATGCATCGCTCTTGCGCGTTTCTTATCCCTGAGTTTTGCTTGTGTGACGTGGTTAAATGTTACTGGTGGATGTTTGTGGAGAAACAATATTTTGACACATAGATCTGTCTGGACTTGATCACAGCCAAGCTTCTTCTGCCATGGGCTCCAGAAACCAGGTCAGAGGGGTCAGTGGCACTTTAGGGAAACATTCCCTGGAATGTCTAATGGTGGACTGTTTGGCATGTTGTGCAAGTGGGTAGGATCTATACTAAAGATGTCCAACATTCAATTTTTTTTACAAAGTCTTTGAAAAGGATTAATTTCTGTGTAAATAAACAATACACTGTATTTGCATTATTACTGACATCTTTATTTGGACCAATTTAAGCATAAGATGAGCACTCAATATGAGTTTTTGCTTTACTGGAAGTACTGGGCCAGTTCCTAAAAAACAACTACACAGAAAAATCCCCCATGTTATAATGATCAAAATATTAATAATGCCTTTGATTTATACAGAGCTTTTCTAGAGGCCCAAAGACGTTTTATAGTTTTCAGAACATTGTTCCATCACTCCACATTCACACACTGGTGGCGATGAAGTAGCTGCACTGGGCAAGTCTGACAGAACATGGCTGACAGAACGTGGCCTCCTGGCCACCACCAAACAAACCCAGCTATTCACAAACATCCATACAGGGCAATGTGGGTGGCTTGCCCGGGGCCACAAAGTCCGAATGGACCTGGCATCAGTATCTCCAACGAGCTACACTCCAGTAACAGTGTGGATCAGGGGTCTCAATCTCACGGCCCATGAGCTATTTGTGGCCCGAGGAACAATAGTTTGTGGCCCCCACCTTAATATGAAAGCTTAATGTTAGTGCGTACCATAATGGAACTTTACAGTGTTTTGTGCGGAGCTGAACGAAAATTTATTTATAGATTATATGTCTCTCTGGGCGGGACATTGAATGTGTAAAAGTTACGGCAGCGGTTCCATTGTGTTTTCTTCCCTACCTAGCTAGCTGCCTTGTTCCTTGGCACACATTAACATTTGTCCCAGCCCATGCTTCTCTACAAAACACCACAAACACGCACACGCACACACAGCCTCACTCAGATCAGATTCTGCCTCTAGCGGCCCCTAGGATCATTGAGTTTAAGACCCCTGGTGTGCATTATTCCGATGCTTTCAAAGCTATTCTATGAAGCTCTCAACATACTGTTTACGGACGCTTGGATGTCTGTAAAGGTTGGCTCTTCATAGAGTTGAGTACACTGCAACGCTTTTCAAGATCCGATCACTCTGTCTTTCACAATTTTCAGAGGTCCCTGTCAATCACAGTACCACACTGGAATTCACTGAGCTCCTGAGAGGAACCCATTCTTTCCCAAATGGTGCTTGACTTTAAACATCTTTGGCCATGAAAGTGATAGGAAAATCTGAATTATATTATTTGGATTAGTGCGTGAATATATTTGGGATTACTAAAGTATCACAAGTTCCTTAAAGTATGCTGGAATGTATTTTGTGATTAGTTCTTCAAGCCAATATTAAGATGTTAGTTTCCCATCAATCATTTTATAGGGCGTGGTGTTTTCAATTAATAATCCCAATGGCACAAAGGATGCCTTGAGCACTGAGGGATAAGGCATCAGTAAAGCAGGTCGGTACTTGACTATATGAAAAATCTATCATTTATAAGTAAGGTCGTCAAAATTGTTGGCATAGGGAGAGTGGATGGGCTATGAAACTGGGCTGAAATAAAGTAGATGATGACTGGAAGAACTGTATGAATGGCTATTTACATAGGTTGAAGTCCCAAGCAGATTAGTCTGTGATTTGTGCAGCATCATGCCATCCATGATGTTTCATGGCAGGTTAAAGTTTACTTTGATAGTCCTCAATATTAAAATACAATTTAAAGAATCTCATTTTGCCTACTACACAAATTAGTGGTAGGTAAGAAAGTCTTTTGTACAGTCACTTTGAACTTTGAAAAAGAAATTCAAAGTTTTTAAAGTCAAGCATTTGCTCCATTTACTGTAAGCAAACAACATACTCAGAGGATGTTCTTTTGTTTTAACTGATTCATTTGTTCATTTTATCCATGCTATGCTTTTATTAACACCCTTCCTGAAATATAAACAAGCTCCCTTAAATGCTAGACAGGAAGTTTATGAGGGCAGAATTGATTTGTGCTTTTTTAAAATCGAATCTCTGCTTGGGAATGGAAGAATCATCTTTGAGAAACAATCTTGGGAAATGGTGAAGACTTTATTCTAATGACTCCCCATGGATGTCGATTACAAAAACAGGCCAAAAATTTGGAAGAAACTGAATGCATTCCATGACCCTTAGAGAGAGAGATCATTTGTTTTATGGAGAGCTTCTCCTACTCTGGTTTGGCGAATCGAGAAGAAATTGGGATCTAGCAACCCAGGGTTCCCAACAAGAACGGATAAACATTGAAGCAGGAACAGTATGGGTGCATCCTTGAACCTAATTGTGTTTACATAAGAAAGACAATGAGATTTTTATTTAAACTCTGTCTGTCTTCTTGCCATGATCGCAAGTCATTTACCGGTATGTTCATAATTTGTCACATTGATCAGAATTTTACCTATTGTCTATTAACCTTTATAAGTCTCTGTATGCACCACTGAGTGTACCAATAACAGTGGCTATTTTGAATTAAGTGGGAATTCTTTAAGTAGAAACCCAGTGTAACCTATGCTCAGGCGGAATGGTGGTGCAGTGGTAGCACTGTGGCCTTCCAGCTAGAACATTGTCGTTTCCAGGCTCGCCAGTGACCTTCCTTGAAGGAGTTTGCATGTTCTCCCAGTGCTTGCATGGGTTTCCTCCAGGTACTCTGGGTATCTCTCCCACAATCCATGCGTAAGGTTAGTTGAATGATGTGCCCGATGTGCGCTTGAGATACGCACCAGCAGACCCCCACGACCCCGAAAGGGAATAATAATTAGAAGATGAATGAATGAATGTAACCTATGCTCATTCTACTTTTTTCTCACCTCGCTACCACTCTTAGGTATGGCAGCACCCAACGTGTAAGAGAAAGAACTCATGTCCTGCCCGAGAATAGTGGACTAATAGTTTCCTGGCGAATATGGAAAATGGGGAACTATTACAAAAGATGTGATACATAACTATGAGAAAACGTGAGATCGTTTTTCTGTTTTGTTTTTAGACCCCAAATTGGTGCCTTCAAGTGGTGAAAAGCAAAGATAACCCTAGGGAAGTACAAGACCTGTGAGATGTTTCAAGTGGCACAAAAAAGGCACAGGTTTGTCTGGTTTTTCAACACAATATTCTCATATTGTTTCGACCTTGTCTGTCCTTTTTTAATTTTTGTTATAAAACATAAAAACTGTTCCTGCTCAATTTTTTTAAATTCTTTGCAGTATTTTTTGTACAACTTCAGGATTGTTGTGGAACTCTTGTGTAATGTAATGAAAAAAATATTTGTTTAAAAAAAGAAGCTTGGGTTGTACTAAAAACAATGATATCAAGCATTGCCACAAAAACAAACAGTTCCCTTTCAGTCGGTCCCGGAGACGTTAGTCGGGATTAGACCGAGTGAACAGGATCAAATCCCCGTGTGAGCGACTGACCGAACACTTTAAAGGGCAAATTAATTTGCAGGCGTAGGTGATTGATTAGCAATCAGCCGGGTATAAAGCCGGGCGTGACCTACGCCTCAGTATGCAATTTTTCTTCGGAGCTGACCGAGTGTGACTCTCTCTCTCTAACTTTGGCACTAATGCTTGAAAGATTAGCAGGTTGCATTCCGGTGTTGTTTCCACTGCTAGCCCAGGAAGCAAGCCACCGTACCGCCGCACCTCATATCTTGTCGAGCAAGCCTGTCCAGTGTGTTTCCGGCATTTTCTCAAGATTCTGTCAATTTTTTACGACACGATGAGCAAAACGTGCATTACTCCTGACTGCAGTGGGTTTATCTCGTCGAAAGACGGTCACGATAGATGTGTGGAGTGTTTGGGGTTCCAACACGCCTGCGCAGCTTTCGTGAGGCGAGAGTGTGTGCATTGCAACACTCTGCCGGGCCGCACGCTGAGATACAGAAGGTCTTTCTTCGAGGAAGAGGATGCTGGAGCTTCGGCTTCTGGCGCTCCTACGGCTCGGGGCGAGCCGGCTGTAACCTCACCGGATGTTTTGGGTCGAGCGGTGTAAGGTGATTCCTCGCACCGTCCCCAGACCTCTAGCTTGCTCCCCGTCTGGTCTGCGGGAGATTCGGATAACGCTTCGGCGTTACCCGGCTCCTCGTGTGACCTTGCTGACGATCTGCTCTCCCTCGCAGCATCGGAAGGGGCGTGGTCTTCGTGTTCTTCCAGCTCAGCGCTGCCACCCTCCGGGGTCACAGCCGAGCCGAACCTCAATGCTTTTGCGGTGCTCTCCAAAGCCGCGGCCGCAATTGGGCTTGAGGTGCCTGTACCCTCTAGCTCAGCGCCGTCGCGGCTGGTTGATTGGTTCCTGGGTAAGCGCCGGGGCACGGTCCCTCGCGCTCCCGCGGTTCCTTTCATCCCAGAGGTGCACGAGGAGCTCACAAAATTCTGGCGGGCTCCCCTGTCTGCCAGGGCTTCCAGCTCCTCACCCTTCACCGCCTTGGATGATGCAGCAGCTTGGGGATACTCCTCGATTCCCCAGGTGGAGCAGGCTGTCACGGTGCACTTGTGCCCCGGCAGTGCTGCTGCTTGGCGGGCTCGTCCGAGTGTGCCCTCCAAAGCTGGAATGTTTTCGTCTGCACTGATGGCGAAAGCTTATTCAGCTGCGGGTCAAGCTGCTGCATCGCTGCATGCCATGGTGACCTTACAGGTCTTTCAGGCCAAGGTCCTCCCTGACATACACCAGGGTGGTGGCGACCAACAATCTGTAATCGTCTTACGTTCAGCCACTGATTTTGCGCTTCGTGCTACAAAATCAGCAGCGCTGAACATCGGTCGCACGATGGCCACTCTTGTGGTACAGGAGCGCCATCTTTGGTTGGAGCAGGCCTCTATGCTTCCCGAAGACCAAAATCTGTTTCTGGATGCACCTGTCTCCCAAGATGGTCTCTTTGGTATCGCCGTGGTTGATTTTGCGTCAAAGGTCTCCACGATCAGGAAACAGGCGGAAGGGTCTGGGCGAGCTCATAATTCCACACTGGAAGCGGCGGGCTCCTGCCGCTTCCGTGCCGGATCCCTCTCCGCCTGTGCGATGCCAAAGAGAGCAGCTTTCATCACGGTATACGTCTTCGACCTCTGGTCCGAGGAAGACCCCTGCACGACGAAAGACACAGGGTTCTCGATGGCAGACGAGGGCTTCTAGTCCACATCTCCGGGGTCGGCACGTGCTGGTCAGGACAGACAGCACCGCGGTAGTAGCGTACATCAACCACCAGGGCGGTGTACGCTCCCGTGGCCTGCACTACCTCGCCCAACGACTGCTCCTCTGGAGTCAGAGCAGACTTCTGTTGCTCAAAGCCAGCTACATCCCCGGGGCGTGCTACAGGATCGCGGATTCGCTGTCCAGGTTCCACCCCACGACAGGAGAATGGCGACTCCATCCTCGGGCTGTTCAGCAGATATGGGACATCTTCGGCGAGGCCCAGGTAGACCTGTTTGCCTCCCGCCAGAACACCCATTGCCGGCTGTCCCTGGCTCCTCTCGGGACTGACGCGCTGGCCCACTGCTGGCCCAGGAACAAACACTTATATGCGTTTCCCCCAGTGAACCTTATAGCACAGTTATTGTGCAAGGTCAGGGAGGACGAGCGAGAACTGCTCCTGGTCACGCCCCTCTGGCCGAACAGAGCCTGGTTCCCAGACCTTTCTGCGCTCGTGACAGATTGCTAATCAATCACCTACGCCTGCAAATTAATTTGCCCGTTAAAGTGTTCGGTCAGTCGCTTTCACAGGGATTCGCTCCCATTCAGTCAGTCTAATCCCGACTAACGCCTCCGTTTCCTATTCAGGGAACGTGGGGTTACGCAAGTAACCTAGACGTTTTAAAGATTGAACAGTTTTAAAAAGTTCAAAAACATTTAAAACAAAATTTAACTAACCTGTCAATGTTTAATCACTTAATATGGCATGTTATAATGTAAATATAGACATCTAATCAGTCCACATCAGTCCTAATCAGAAACCACTGCTTTGGCATTTGAGGATATTCTTTCTTGAAGGTGGTTCTGTTTAGAGTCTTGATTTCTCATTGGGCTTTAGTTGGAGAGAAAATTGTGGAAAAAAACCTAACTCTGTGGATTGAAGATAAAAATGTGTCTGGTTAACGTTTCCAGCCCACCACAACATTCAGACTCAAACACAAAGAGCCAAAAGCAAGAAAAAAATTACATTCACTGCAGTGGTGAATGGATTTTTCTGCTGTGCTTCGATCACAGCTTAACATTAAATCCATAGCTGAACCACAAACGTGACTCAGGACATGAAAATTATATATGTGCAGGAGTCAGATCTGCAGCGGGCAGTGAAATAAGGCAATAAACAGTTTTATATCACATTGCTATGCTCGATATGCCACCACCAGCACTTTAATTGTGTTTTATCTGGTTACGGTCAATGAAACAAAACAGTATATTATTATGTACTTTATGTATATATTTATATGTTTTATAAAAAAAAGTGTTTTGACAAAATAAGAAATTCATGAATCCGGCAAAAAAGCAAAGACAAGATCAAAACTATGTGAAAAATGTGAAAAAATAACTAAAACAGACGAACCCCTCCTAACCCTCATATACTTTTTCTGCTTTTTTGTGCCAGAACTTTGAAAACCATGAACCATATCACAGGTTTTGTTCTTCCAAGGGTTATCCCTTCTTTTTGCCACTAGATGGCACTGATGCCACCAATATGTGTCATTGCTCTTATAACGTTCGTTTAAAACCAAAAATATCAAACTTATAACCTTTTTAAAACCTACTTATATTTGAACTCAAAATGAAACTAGGTGGGTCATTTAATACCTACTTAATTCAAAAAAGCTGCTGTGATTGGCAGACACAGAGACTTCTAAGGGTTAAGCATCCACTGACCTTGCTTTGTCATTTAATGTGGCCTACCATTTTATTGTCTTTCCCAATTGTTTCTTCTTTGCTATAAGACAATTGAATGAAATTTCACAGATACCTGATCTCCTAAAAGTGACCCATTCTTTCACAAATGCAGCCCAGGTGCTTCATTTGATACATGTGTGACCATAGAAGTGATTAAAAACATCTGAATTGAATTTATTGTATGAGTGTGTGATTATTTCTACCACCAATTTCAGGATTCAGATTCGCATGCCATCTTCTAATTCAGTGTATAATGTAAAACATCAATGGACAAATCCAAATCTGACCTTTCACTAATGCAGTTTACCATCTACGTGCCTTAACTCTTTTCCATCACTGCTGTTCCCAAAGATCACAATCCCAAACTTTGTGATGACACAGCTGTTCTTACCGCTGCTCGCTGGAAGGCCCCCCTGGTGTAGGTTCCTCCTCCTCTGTACGTTATCGATGGGATCTCTTTGCTGAAAAGCGAACACTTGTGCTGGTGAGCTCTCGGTGCAGACACATAGTCCACTCTGGTAACCACATGACTCCTGGAGCTAAATGTCACCAATGCCACACGTGTTGCTTCGGGAGCCACAGGGAAATCGGACAGCATCTTTCGGATGAATCGCAGCTCGCTCCCAAAGTTTAAAGCTCCTACGCTGGAAGATTCATCCACCAGGAAGACCAGATCCAGACAACCTCCCCTTTCCCGAAGAAGACGGACATTCTTTCGGAAAACCTGCCCGAGCCGTTCCACCTTGCTCTCTGAGCTCTCAGAGAGATTTTGACGAGGTTGAGCCGGATGGCGCAAAGACTGTTGGGAAAACTGCTGAGTAAAGTCTGACCAGTACAGGAGCAAAACAGTGAATGTCCACGTGAGTCTTAGAGTCACCATCATAACAATTCTCCAAAGTCCAGCATCCAAGTGGTTATAAAACGTCAAAGTTTGTTGCAATCCTCCAGTAGTTTCTCTTCCAGTTGTCTTAAGCAGAGGAATCCTCCTGTCTGTCCATGGGTCTCAGGCGTCTGTGGAGCTCCTGCATTTCAGACACTCCTCACATGTGTCTTCTCTCTCTCTCTCTCTCTCTCTCTCTCTCTCTCAAAACCATTTAAAAAGAGTAAGATGTGGAAAAAGTTCAGTGAAAATGAGAGAGGGTGTGTGTGAGTGTATATGGTGCAGACTAAAGGAAGGAGTGAGAGAGAGAAGAATGGGAAAGAGCAGTGGCGGAGGAGGAAAAAGGGGCAGTCAGATCCATGAGTGTCTCTCACTTTATCTCGTCCTTTTGTTTATTCTATTTCCTCGGCTTGTTCTGGAGTGCTTGCATCTGGTTGGGTGTCACTGGAGAACCCCAGACTGTCTATCAGCCAATGCCTTTGTGAGAGAGTGAATGTGTGTGTGTCTGCGAGAGACATTAATCCTGTCAACATGCCCAAAGAAAACATCAGCACGGGGTCTGATGATCAGACCCATATGTCTGGCACTCGTCGGCTCTTGGATGAACACTCACCAGAGCACCAGGCAGATACCAACAGTGGCGTCTGATAGTGAGAGTTAATGTGTGAAGCAGTAAAAACACTACAAATAATTTCTGTGTTTGGAGATGTCTATAAGCAGAGCATCCAGTCTTTATTACTTCCTCTTGTTTTCTCATGGGGTCCTGTGGAGAAAGAAATCTCAAATACAATCGAATTCCCCTCCCTCCTTATTGTAGTTCCCTCATGTCTCTGTGTTTGATTCTGTAATTAAATCAAAGTCGTATTCTTTAACTGTTTAGGTGTTTGTTGGTTCCTTTTTAACCACATTAAAGAATCCTGGCTGTCATGACTTTGATTGAACAACACGGGAATGTATTTGCTGCACTGTGCCTGAGAGCTGCCGCTTGTCAAATGAAACAAGATTCTAAGTTGAAGCGTGGGCTATAAATTTAACAGTGAACTTTGTGTTTAAGAGCAAAGGAGGACAACAGCATCTGCCTATATGAGAGAGAAAGAGATAACGAGAGAGAGAGAGAGAGAGAGAGAGAGAGAGAGAGACTTTGCTATTGTGGTAAACAATAATTACATTCAATCTAATATTTTTTAGCAATATATTATTTAGCTCGAACATTCAAAAGTGCTATTAAGAGCCAAACATCAACTGTATGAATTTAATAAACTTTGTAATTATAAATATGACAAGCATCTTTATATAGCACATCAATGGAACTGACATGGAACTGGTGAAGAACCAAAAAGAGCTTAAGGAGTTCTTTAAAGTGAAAAAGGGCTACACAGCACCTTCAAACCTGCAAAGAACCAGCAAAGAATTGGTGAAGAACCAAAAAGAGCTTAAGGGGTTGTTTAAAGTGAAAATGTGCTACATAGCACCTTCAAACCTCCATAGAACCAGAGAAGAACTGGTGAAGAAAGAAAAAGAATTTAAGGGGTTGTTTAAAGTGAAAAAGTGCTACATAGCACCTTCAAACCTACTCAAAACCAGCAAAGAATTGGTGAAGAACCAAAAAGAGCTTAAGGGGTTGTTTAAAGTGAAAAAGTGCTACAGAATATTGTTTTTATGTTTTAGAACAAAAGTGCTGAGTCAAAATATTTTAAAAGTCCCAAGGGTTATTCCTCTGAAGAACCTTTTTTGAAACAGTGTTGAACAGCATTTTTTGGTTATCGGTGACCAATGTAAATATAGTGGTGTAACAATATGTTGTGGCACAATATATCGAAATACAAAATTATCACAATATGTATTGTGATGCTACTGAGAGATAACGAATATAGAAGCTGAAGTGTATTTGCTTTATGGTGTGAAGGTGATTCTAGGCACTTCTGAAACTTATTTTTATGCAATATTTACTATTTAACTATTAACACTGTTATATTTACTATTTTTACCTATTAAAATGCTATCAAATGAAATATTTTTCAAGGATAGATCGTAATCTAAACAGTTTCAAGAAACAAAATATCGTTACACACTGAATAAAAAAACAAATGCTAAGCTTTTGTACCCCTTTTTGCAAACATGTGCTCTTGTTTTAATCATTTATTTTAAAAAAGTTAAACTTGTTTGTTACATCATTTCACTACATGACGTGAATAAATAGCTGCAGAATTCCATTCCAATTTTCAGAAGGCCAAAATGTATTATTTATTTGATTTTTTTTTTTAACTCGACACATTAAATAAATATTATACTGCAATTTGTTAAAGACTCCTGAGAAAGCCGAGGACAACTGGGACACCAAAGCTGAAGGTGTATAGGGATTTAGAAGTCTGGCTTTTCCTGTATAAACTGTTCCACCTGCGACCTGGCCTAAAATAAATATCACCACTTCAAGCAATAATAAAGCAAGCCATTGCTCAACAATTGGATAACCGCTTCCGGGTTATAAACAAATGGCGCGCAAGACAGCGACTTAGTGAAGAGTTTATAACGAACTGGCACCATCTATAGGTAAAACAACGTAAATGCAGCGCTTTGACGTCCTTGAAACAACTAATAAAGGGTTAGAATTTATAAAATAGACTCGAAATTTAAATGTTTGAATTGGCATGTGTATATGTATTCTGTTAGAACAAATTCATAACTTAGAAGCTGCAGTAACCAAATACACGAACAGAGAGCACTATGACCACGCTATCCACAAGGATGCCAATGGGGAAATCTTTTCTATTCTTATCTTCTTTATCGTATGTTCAAATTGTGATTTCTTTACGACTGCTTAATAGACGTATGTACCTATTTTTATGCAGTGGTTTATAAACATCTTACAATTTTAGAAACAATCAGGAAATATCTTTTCTGTTGAATGGGTTTGATTTAACTCATTTTATGTTTATAATTTCTGTGTTTTAATATCTGTCTTTTTTACTATTTCATTTTGTTTCATTTTCTTTAAATTCTTTATTATTTATGCTGTATGCTGTGAATTTTCTTTGTGCTACTGCTGCGTAATGGATGTTTGCACTTCTATAAAATGTTTTATAAAATTCTTCTGTAGTGTTAAAAAAAAGGTAATGTTTATATACACCCACCGGTGACTTTATTAAGTACGCATGTCTAACTGCTCGTTAATGCAAAATTTCTAACTAGCCAATCATATGGCTGCAACACAATACATTTGGGCATGTAGACATGGTCAAGGGGATCTGCTGCAGTTCAAATTGAAAATCAGAATGTTAAAGAAAGATGATTAAAGTGACTTTGAACATAGCATGGTTTTTCAGAAACTGCTGCTCTACTGGGATTTTCATGCACAACTATCACTAGTCTACAGACAATTGTCAAACAACGAAAACATCTAATGAGCAGCAGTTTTGTGGGTGCAAATGACAGGGTCAGAATTAAGAATCAGCATGAAAGCATGGATCCATTGTGCCTTGCATGAACGGTTCAGGTTGGGTGTTGGTGTAATGGTGTGAGGCATATTTCCTTGGCACACATTTTCCAGTTCATTGTTGAATTTACGCCACAAAGGATTAAGGCAGTTCTGTAGGCACCATCTAATAAAGTGGCCGGAGAGTGCAGGTTCTGGTTTGATTTGGGAAGTACAAATTAATAACTTAGAAGCTGCAGTAACTAAATACATCAGCAGGGGGTGCTGTGACCACGCTATCCACAAATACGTCCATCTCTGAAAGAGTGAGTTTGATTTGATCATTTAACTTTATAGGTTTAAAAGAACCCTCATCCATCCTCTTAAATGTAAATCTATGCACGTGTTCTGGACAGTTTAACCGTTCAATGGGAGCACTGGACAGGAGAAATGTAGACAAAGAGGTCAAAATAAGACTGAACAAAGAAAAGCTACAAATGACAGATAATAATGTTTTACATTAAAGCTCGAGACAAAAGTATTTTTGTAAAAAACAATTCAAAATTTGAAATGAGAATGAAAAACATTGCTCAACCTCAAATTCGGTTAAAAGATTTTGTTAGAACTTAATAAAAATGAATGCAATCTTAATAATCTCATTAATCTTCCTCAGATCCTCGATATTAACATCAAACCAATCTTCTTTTGTCGAATTTTGTTGAGTCTGTGGGGATTGTAGCTCGATTGGAGTCGGACCATGTGCCTAAATGCATTTTGAGTAATTTGAGAAATGTGGGTTAATGAGCAAATGAACAGGTGTATGTAATAAAATGGCCGGTGAGTGTGTTATGCTAATTTTGACCTTCATAGTAAATTTGAATTACTCTTCATGAAATATTGAGCATTAAACTCCCCTACATTCTATGGTCAAAACTGAACATTGCTTATACACTAAACCCTGAGTACTGCGACTCTCTACCCTGACAAAAGTAGTTATTTGAACAAATCAATATTAAGTGTTTCTACACTTCAGTTCTTATAGGAAAACTTACACATAGTCAGGAAATTGTAGGATTGTAGTGAAGTGTAATAATTATTATTTCATTCAATTATCCCAGAGCAAGGCTTAGAATCAATGTGCTTCAAAATGTGTTTGGAAGAATGTTTGATACAATCCCCCAAGATTTTTGGACTCTTTACGGAAGAATTTAAAATGAACACAAGTTAGCCTAGAATGATCAGATTGGAATGACCTGGAACCATTTGTTGCATATACTGTTTGTATGGAAAAGCAGAAGGGGACAGAACGACGAGAGAGTAAGCAGCAGGCGGAAGTAACTTAAATAAAATAAAAAAAATGATAATTTCTGATTTGAAGTTTTTTATTTAATTTTCAACAACAGATGATGAAACAAACAGGTGCTAGTGGTCAACGTTAAAAACCCAGGTTGAGAGGTTGAGAAGATTGTACACAGCAAGAAGACACAAGGTAGTTATGGTGCATCAACAAGGTCTCTCCGAAAGATTTCATAGCAGAAAGGGTTTTCAAGGATTAATTTTCAAGCTCTTTGAAGAAGCACAAGGAAATGGGTAACGTTAAGTCTATTGCAGGTGAAAGACAGATCAAGCTAATTCCCCTTCGAAATTGTAATATGTCCAGCAGTGCTGAGAAATACTGACCGATTTTCATCCACCATGCAATACCATCAAGGTTGATGCTATGATGGCCCCAAATTTGTACAAGTACAAGAGTAATGGCCGCCACAGAGCCACCGATCTCAACATCATTAAGTGTGTCTGGGATTACATGAAGAGACAGAAGAAGGTGGGAAAGCTACATCCACAGAAGACCAGACAGGATTAGTTAGTGGGACATATTCTGTTCATGTGGGACTGATGAACATTTGACTTTTGTGTTTTGTGACGTAAACAAGCTCCTCATTTGATGGCTACGTCAAAAATATCTAAAATGTAGAGAATCAAAATCCCTGAGTAGATTCCATAACCATATCTTGTTTATGTGTGCCTTGAAGGAAGACAAGGAAGACAAAAAGGTCATTCAATCCATTAGCGAGCCGTAGCCTATAAAGTGTGCACAACATAGAGAATAACACTATTCCTCAGTCAACAAGAACAAAACAAATCATTAGTGTGATTAACTTTTTAATCTTCTGTAAACTTTTAAAATTACACATCTAGTGTTTAATTAAGTGTCTCAAGAATAAACCACTGGTTTAGTTCTTTTGACGTGCCAGTTTCCACATATAGTCAGCCAGTGGCCACTATAAAGATGTGGCAATCGATGAGGTAGTGCAGGTTCACACAGATATTTATAGCACAATCCCTGACGTCGACATGAATAATTCATGAGTTCTGCAGTTGAATGATGGAGCACACCATGCTATGACGTCATATGTATCGGATGCAGAACAAGCTCCGTATCTTTTAACACACTTAGCATTCGTCAAGCAATACGAAAGTGATAAAGCCTGCAGGGCAGCACATGAAATGTGAAACATCATAGAGCTGCATTTCTGAGAGAACGTTTTGCTTATTCCAGGAAATATGGCTGAGAAAAACATGGTGTTCCTCTAATGCACTTAAGAAAAGAGAATAAAACGTAAACTATGTGATATATATGTATCGTTTCACGCATCACACTGTAGTTTCTTCATTTGCCGGCAAATAAATAAATCAATTGAAATCTCACAGATGTGCCAAACCAAAGACAGCCGTGGAGCAAAAAGGGCACGTCTCGTGTGGGGCAGATGAGAGGAGGAATGAAAAACAGATTGGGGGTGGAGAGAAATGACAGGGAAAACACTGGAGACTGGATTGAACCAGAGTCTGGAAAACATGATCACGCTGAAGAGAGCGTGAGGCAACGGGTGGAAACAGAACACTTGGAAGAGGGGGAGAGACCAAACCGGCAAATGGGAGGAAAGAGAGGAGCAGTATTTGAGAAAAAATAACAAATATCACAGGAAAACTTTAATCTTTACAGTATGCTTCATCAAAAAAGTAACAGCTGTCATTTTTTGATGTTACAGATGTTCCTGAAGTTTTTTTGTTTTTTTTGGAACACAAAGAAAATACAGTACTGTGCAAAAATGCTCCTTTATTAAATACTCCTTTATTTTTTATCAAGAAAATTAGTGAATGAACAAAAGAGGAATTAAATAAAATCAATTTTTGCTGTGGGCTGGTAGGTTGTTCTACCTTCTGCTTCCTCTTGTAATCTCAGACACACTCAAAAATGCTGGGATCAGGGCTCTGTGAAGGCACTTCCAGCTCTGTTCATTCTCTACTTTTCACTGAAGATGGTTCTTAAAGACTGTTAGGGGTCTTTGTCTTGCAGTGGAAAATAATTGGAGCCAATTACACAAATCCCTGGTGGTATTGCATGGTGGTTAGGTATCTACCTACCAGTATTTCCGAGCATTGAGAACACCATTTAGCCTGACCAAATCCCCAACTCCATTTCTCAGAAATGCACCCCTAAATGTTCAAGAAACCTCCATCATGCTTCACTGTTGTTGGAGTTTCTATTTTTGTGCATACTTGAGTTGCAAATGTGATGGCCATTTGGCTGTGCCTCATTCATGAATACCACTTCTGGCTAGATGTCTTTGGACAGTATGTGTCTGTACCTGGATTCAACTAGTTAATACCCGTTCTGAGCTGATTGCACTTACCCTTTTGATAAACCCTTTAAAAAAAAGCTTGAATAGCAATATTTGTCTCAGAGAGACCTTGTTGATGCAGTATAATTACATTGTGTCTAGTTGTTGTGGTCAATCTTGCCATGACAAAATTGACTTTCTTAACCTCACCTTGGTAGCAGAGTCACTCAATTTGAAGCCCCCTAAATAGCTGTTTGTGTTTCAGTTAATGACTGGTTCTCAACCTATGTGTGACATTGATTACCATTAGCAACTGTTTGGTATAATTGGTATAAATATTAGTATTGATTCTATTAGGTAGCATCAAATACTGATTTGATTTCAATGTTTTCAATTTCCATTCTCTAAATTTACAAAAATAAACTATTATTTATATTCTCCCAGTCTTGTAACAATTACATCACAAGTAAATCCCTTTCATATTAACAAAATTTAAAGGTACAAATATCATTTCTATAGTCTCTGTATTATTTCAGTGTATGTTTATAACCTTGTACAATCTTAGATTGCTCCCGATACTTTCTTGTCACCATCATGGTCATGTGACTGTCTATCGTTCAGTTCCTAGCTCATGGTCAGTCTGATCCTTTTCAGCCACTCTCTTGTTATGCTGAGAACCCAAATGGGCCAAGGCTTCTTGAGCCGACCAATCCTCCCCTACTGCTATACGGAGGGTTAAAGGAAATGCTTTCATTACACAGTATGGTATTTGCATACCACAGGTAAATTTACCCAGGGTGATAAAACCACACTTCCTGTTTTTTGCAAAAGACTTTTGCGAAACTGATGAAGTGACTTCCTGATTGCAAATCTTTTGTGACTTTTAGACAGAGTATGACTTTAAATGACACCTCTCTGAGGAGGGCAAGGAGTTCATCACATTAAAGTCATGTCTGTGGCACTCAAAGTATAACTAAAGCAGACGTGAGCACTCGCACTCTGCTTACTACAGTATCAGGTGGCAGTGTGCAGGTGCTGTCTCTGTACAGTGCTGTTTCAAGGCTCCTCTCATCCCCCTTTTGATGGCAACAGGGTGACGGGTGACATTTGTTCCCCATTCAAGACCATGCATATCCATATCAAAATGTCATTCATTTCATGAAGCAACTGGCCAACGCACCCAGATTGTGACCACCTGAGTATGGGTCAAGGATGTTACCAGACCGTTTTTGGTTGGGCATATACCCCTATTGGCATATATTCTTTCAGGGTAGACATATAGATCCCAAGTGTATCCCATATATAGATCCTTCAGGCTATTCTATGATTGATGAAACCTACTTTACCCAGTGCACCATGACTCTACCAAAGAGTGAAGTTTAGAGGTTGCATCGCAAGCAGTTGGTGTATCTGTGCGTGTATGAATGAAATGTACCATGTACAAAACAGCTAGAGTTCAAGATAAAGAAACGGATACTATCCATTATTATAAAATTCCAGTAGTAGGTAGGAACCTATAGGAGCTAGACTATACTCGAAAGAGAACAATGCCAGACATGGATGCCACCTTGGCAGGAAAACCTATACGATATGACCAATTTACAGCAGAGTTTACGCTCTCTGTGCCGGATTGAAAAGGGAGATATCAGGCCTGGTTAGGCTTAGCTATCCTTTTTTTTTTTTTGTGTCCTGTCCTGCTCAAAAGCCATCACATGGGATAGTACATGCCTTGCTGAGTTGGACAGTTTTGCTTTCTCCAGGGGAGTAAAACACCTGGTGTGGTGTTTTCTCCTCTGGATTTGCAAATTTAATGTATTTATTACATATTTATTAGTTGTGGTTCCCGCAAGTCAGTTTATTGAAAGGGGGAGTGGGTAAAGGATTGGGGAAGGGTGAAGGTACACGAGTGAAAATAAAAGAAAGGAAGAGGAAAAGAAGAAGAGAGGGAAAAAAAATAATAATAATTTAGAAGAAAAAAAATAGCAAATGAATAAAATAAAAAAAATAAAGGCTTAGCTATCCTAAGTAGCTAGGGATTTTTAGGAGTAAGCCTAAGAGATCAGTACCAGACACGGATACCACCTCGGCTGAAAAAGAGGTAGAGCTCTCTGGAGTCTGCCCTGGATTAGGCAAAGCAAGCCTAGGAGACCGACTCTTTTGTCAAAAGCAACTGATAGCTGATGTGGACGCTATCTCTAAATCCATGCCATGAACTAAATTACTGCACAGTTAACCCTCTAGGTGTCATTATTGGTAATAGTTCATAGTTAATATAAGATTCACTAAATGTAAGATAGAGATTTTTTTCCCTCTGATATTCAATATTTCCTCTGAAACACAAAATGTTTGATTATTATTCTGTATCTGTTGATCTTTTGATAAGCACGATAATTTCTAAACGCCTCTGCTACAAGATCATTGAAGCTACAGCCACCAACCTTTGACTAGACATTCAGATTGGTCTGACTGGGTTTCCTAGATCTTTTCAGACTTGTACCACTAAAGGAATTCGGTGAAATCTCTAAGAATGCTTGGATTTTGTCCTTTGAGTCGGGATCAAACTTTATATAACTGTAACTCAAACTGAGAACCTTAAAGAATCTTCAAACTGACCACATTTGTGGAGGTCATCAGTCTGAGCAAGATCATAACAACACCTGTGTGTGACTTAACATTAAAAATACATCGGAAAAAGCAACGAAACTTTGGGAGGAAAAAGAAATGGGGATTTGTTTATTCTAATCACAGTATTCTTGCCCGCTTCTTCCCTTTCAGGGTTACGCGGGTCTGTTGCTAGCTGACTTTGGGCGGTTGGCAGGGATACACCCTGGACAGGTTCCCAGTCCATCGCAGAGCAGCTTATCATAGTAACAAAATGTAAAAAATCTCATAACTTCATGGATGGCTCCATAGCACCAAACTGTGTATTGTGACGGGTGTCCATTCCATTCATCACTGTCCTGGTACAAACGACGCACACCTGGACCCCGCACTCAACCGCCACCTAGTCTCAGCTGCCGGCAATCAGCGGGGCTATATAGGAGAGAGAAGAGACCCAAGCCAGTTAAGCTTGAGCTTCAGACGACTGCGAACCCTAACCGCTCTTCTCTCTCCCTCCAGACAAGGGGCGAACACTCCCAGCGACTCCTTCACCTCACCGCTTCACGGGACCAGAGCACGAGGAAATCATCATCACCACCACCACCGAAGAACACCGCACCAGACTTGCTATTAAAACCACCCTCCGGGCACCGTATCACTCAATTCCTTGTTGCGTGATTCTTCACCCCGCTACAGTATCCTAAGAACCACTGAAGTTTCTGAAGTTACCTCAGCTTTGGAAAATGATAAAGCCATCAGAGTTGGCTAAATAAATAGCTTAAAGTGACAAAGGGAAAATTATATTATGTCACTGATCCCTCCATAGCAACCCTATTGTTTTCTATAGCAACAATGCCGGGTTATGTTTATTCAGCATCTCAGTTCTCTCATATTGGCATGGGGAACTTTGTATTATGTCACTCCTCCATAGCATTTCTAACCTCAGCATTTCTACCTCTATCAAATTGTAAAATTCCTGTGCTTTTCAGAAATACTATATTTAGCATATTTATTTGCTTATATGATGAGCTATATTTAGATTAAACCTGTCCATGCAAATGGACTAGATATTCTCATAGATCCACTACAGGCTTAATGTTTAGACTGAGGTTGTGATGGTCAATGGTCGTTATGGAACGTCAAAGGTGTGAGTTTCTCCTGCCAATCTGAAAAGACGGTTTTAGAGCTGAAATGTTCTGGGGGCAGCGTATGACTTCATCACCTGAAAAAGCAGCCGGTCAGGATGATAACGCTCAATCCCATCATACATTGCACTGGTTAATACACTCGGATTAAAGAGGGTGATCAGCAGGAACAATGGCAGGTAAATGTGATTAAAACTCTGATGAAAAGCTCTGACTGCAGCTAGAGTGATTGATGACTGAAACACCCGCCTGTGATGATCACATACTGTTAGACTGTCTGCCGCTCATTCCAGAGGAAGGGAAAATGGATCAAAACATTCAGGCCTACTAACCTCCAAGTTATCAGGATTTGAATCAATTGTTTCTTTTAGCTTTTAACAGTTAACCAAATGAATCAGTGTGCAGTTTATGCAAAGAGCAGAATAATAAAGGTTTGTTTTGCATTATCAGATGAATATGCATCTTCCTGGATATAATATTCTTGGAGCACGTGTACTCTGTGAATGGTAAACATGCATATCAAATTACGCTTCCTAGAAACCTCCTCACGTTCCCCTCCTGCTAGACTCTACTCTTCCCTTTTCTTCTCTCCCCCTCGTGCAATTATACTTTCTCTAATCATCTCAATCGCTGGCATGGCAAAAAAAAGAACATTCAAGGTTTCTGATGTCATGTCATGGCTTGCACTCAGAACTACTTTTCATATTTCACATGAACACAAGCGATGGGTGTATTTCATGTTTTCTTTCTTTATCTCAGAAACCGAAGGAAACTGTTGAAATGTTACACTACTGAACACTCCCATGGTTTCGGAAAGACAACCTGCCTGCCATAAAAACAGAAACAAAACTGATATGTGTTTCAGAGGATGTGAACATGAGGTAAACAACTATAAATGGTGCTTTCTGCAATCTCCGTTCAGACGCACTGTGCAGGAAATACTAGTTTTTGCTGTCAATCACAGTGTCTTTACTGTCAAACAGAGTTTAGTATAAATAGAGGAAAATACATTGTTTTAAGGTTAAGAGAGGTTGTGAGCTCAACAAATCTCTCTCTCTCTCTCTCTCTCTCTCTCTATCTCTCTCTCTCTCTCTCTCCCTCCCTCCCTCCCCTTTGGTTCTCTCTCTGCTGACCAAAGGACCAATGATGGAAGAAAACTCCGGCCTTAAATAAGGAGGAATTGTCTAGAAAACATATGGTAAGACGGTGAAAACCTCAAGTGAGAGTACGAGATTGTCGTATTTCTGTGCGCATTAGAAACAGACACGTGAAACATTAGATAACACACTACATCATGTAGGAATGAACACTGAAATCGAGCTGTGCCCACATAGTCCCTCTTATCAAGAAAACATATAATACAGGCAATCAAACATCAGAATGATTCAGAGGAGAACTGAGTGGAAGTGTTCACTTGTTGTTTTTGGAGGAAAATAAATGTTTCATATAAAAAATATAACATTCAAACTCACAAAGAATCAACATTGTGGTGTTTCAATGAGCATCAGAACTGTTTTAATCAACCTTCTGAAGGATTAAAGTGTTCGTCCAGCATTTCTGGAGAAGGAACGCTTCACATGAACACAGGATACCACCCACAACATGTTTTTTGAGTGCTTTCAACCAAAAGGGAAGGAACAGCTCTACCAAATCAAATTTACGTCTAATGGATATATTTTTCACTCATACATTTGTCAATCAGGTACCACCCCAGCTTCTTTTTTATTTTTTATTTTAATTACAATACATAATAATTCCACAACAAATCTGAAATTGTACAAAAAATATATTAAACCTGAGTATTCAATTTTATTTTTATTTTTTTCAAAAATCTTAAAAATTGAGAATGAACAGTTTTTTATGTTTTATAACAAAAAGTTTGTAAATAAAAATGAATAAATCCTCTAAACAAGCAAAGGTAAGGTTATAGATAGATAAATAGATTTTATTTAAAAAAAAATGCAAATCTCTTCCAAGTACTTTTTGTGCCATTGTGCCAGAACTTTGAATAATACAAGCCATATCACAGGGGTTGTACTTCCAATACTTCCAACCTTCTTTTCACTACTAGATGGCACTGATGGGACCGACTGTTGGTGAATGCAAACTGAAACTGAAAGACAATTGTGCATTTTTACACATTCTAATTTTAATTACCTTCCAAATGTCTGAACTCCTGTAATGTTCATTTAAAAACAAAAATATCAAAACTAATAGCCTTCTTGATAGCCACATATTATATTTGAAATCAAAATATAGGTGGTTCATGTTATTATTCAAAACAGTCATTATGTCAGTTGTAGGAATTAAAAGCTGTTTAAACTAAAGAAAAATAATTACATTTTATTTCGATTTTAGTAATTACCTTGTGATAAGTTGATCTCTGGTTTGATGCCAGGCTCCAGCAGGAGTTCATTGTGATTTTTTTTGTGTGTGATTCTTCTCTGTTTCTGAAATATGTACCGAATAAAGCTGTTATACTTTACTTTTATTACTTTATTTTTCACTACCTACAACTCAAACCATTACATTGTGCAAAATAGACCCGGCAGCTGAACTTTACCGTCAAATATATGGTAACAGAGTAATTGGTCTAACATGACTGTACTGTAAAAGTTACTGGTTTTAATGACTGTTTACTTATCTTATTTTTGTTTCAATAAAATCAGTTTATACCTGCACAACTTAAGCATTTAAGTCGTAATATATACGGTTCATGACCATCATTTTTACAGCTTAGAACGGTTTATTTTAAAGGTTTCCATTGTAATAATAGTGGAGCTAAACAACTCTACGTTTTACAGTGAGGTGTGGTTGCCAAAACTTAACCCTCAAAAAAATACAGCGGTTATTAGTTCTACGGGATTGTGCTGTAAATATCCGATATTGTAGTGTTATTATGGGTCATAGCTGTCTAAATGCATGGAAAATCACTTTTAGAACATTTAAAATCATGTCTTTTCTATTAGAGATAATACAGTCATTTGTTGTTTTACAAAAAAAAACTTATTTTCATTCACTTTTAACTGTTAAATTTAGGGTCTATCTTCAAATTCTATGGTTATTACATTTTGTCTTTTGCTGTATCATTTATACAGCATTTTACTGTTTTATGGATATTTTTAAAAGTAGATATTTTAATAGATTTTTTTATAAATAAGAAATACAAAATGATAATACTGAAGAGCAGTTGAGTACTTTAAAATGTAACAAAAGTACTTTGAGTCAATTTAAAAGTTAGTGTACTTATTATTTTATAAGAACATTTAAACCAGAGTTAAGCTGCAAAGGGCTGCTATGTGGAAATATCGCTGTACATCCTGGTGCACTAAAAACTCCGGGTACTTATTAACTTCCCGTTTCTCTTGGTCTTGCTGTGTCCCTCTTTCTCCTTATCACTGAAAAGGAAGATTTGCTTAATTTGAGAAAACAAAGATGATGAGCATTTTATCAATATGTTAAAATCCCACTGTTCATTTGAAAAAGCTGTTTCTGTTTTTTCGATGGTTCCCCCACTTCTTAATTTATCCCCTTTCAGAATTTTGCCAGCCATCATTTATCAAACAAACAGTGTTTGTTTCCTGTGCTCTCCCTCAGGCCTCGTGCTGAACGTGCCTCTCACTCATGAGAATTTGACATGTTTATCTGTGCACTGTCTCGCTGATTAAGAGATGTGGTCAGACGGGACGAGATTACTGCATTCAGAAACATTCGCACTCAATCACTTTTCTGAATGCTTTTGACAGTGCTAAGTATATTTTTCAATTATTTATTCATGTTTACTTTTATACCTGCAGCCAAAAGAAGATTATGTTTAGATATCTAAGTTGTTGAAAGTGCTGAAACTTGTAAAAAGATGTAGAAACAGAAAAGTAAAGGGTCACAACGCCCTGAACACATGTTGAGATATTAAGTAAGTAAGGGGGTTTTGGGAACTTCCTGTTTAAAAGCAAAGTTAGAGTGGTCCCAAAGATGGTGAAACTTCACACAGTCTGTTAATGTTCATGTGAAACTATCCAATCACTGAGTGGTTTTGTGAATGTGTTAAAATTGCATAAATTTGCATGAACACATTTTTTTTTGGGACGCGACACATCCAGCGAATGGTTGAGCATTCCAATTCCTGATCAGGTAAGTGTTTCTATGATCCACTCATTTGTAGAGATGTAGATAAAAGCCGTCATATAGTGTCTGACTGTGACCTTTTGTTCCTGTGTTAATCTATCTGTTGCTACCAATGACTCACAAATAGAGAGAAATAATGAAATACGACAATTCCTGCGTAGTTATATGTAGCTAATTTATTAATGTCTAGTCGAGCTTGATGAGTATACCAACTATGTCATCAAATTATTGCTGCTTGATTGAGCTCCCACTGTTAACAATGACCACCAGAGACTGTAATGAACAAAGTCGACAAGGTTCTGAACAAATTCTTTATGGCTACACTGCTCTATGAAGGTTAGTTTTACCAAAGCAGCTCATTAATTCATGGCTGACCATCCCCCCTTTTACAAAGATTTTCGAAAGTGAGGTGTAAAAGAAACATGTTGAGACTTCTGTGTGTTGTGCCCTCCGAAATCGTTTGCTAGGAGTATGCATCACTTTTGGTTAGACACCAAATAGATATACACACAAGTAACTTGTCAGCACAGAAACCCGAAAGAATGTCATATTGACTTGTGAAAGCAGCTCTCATTCTGTATAAACACACTTTAGGTTGTTAGGTTCTGTTAAATCTGACCCGCTTTCACTTGCAGAGTGAATTAATGGGAAAGGGGAGCATCATAAAAGCCATGTGTTCATTTGGGTCTGTGTGTGTCCATGTGCATGCATGTGCGAACGAGGACCATTAAGATATCACCAACAGACCATGCATCTATTGTATGGCAGGACAGCTGTGACAACACCATCTCAGAGTTGTCCACTTTGTTTCAAACTGTGATGAATGATCTGATAACGTTTCAAAATGTACTCCGTTTTCATCATTCTTTTCCTTTCCATGAACTCTTGACTGGCTTATCAAGAATAAAAAAGCTGTTTATGACCACTACACTTTGAATCCATCGATGCCCTTTGATCTGCTATGGTCATTAATTTATCATTTATTCCTTTGCTGTAAACTAAAGAAGAAGAATAAGAGGAATGGTTGTTACTCTGATAACTCACAAACATTTTATTCATTTATTTATTTTAATCTTGGTGTGAGAAACTAAACTTTAATACAAGCCACTACAATAGACTTTGAGGTTTGAGGAGCAACTTGAATTTGTAAAAGTGGAACAAAATTGCCCAAAGCTATTGTTGTTGGTTTCCTTTAACTTTTCTCCTCAAACTTTCATGCCAGTGAAATTGAATATGTTGATTTGTGCAATTTTCTTAATTTTTTGGGTTGGCTTTAATCAAAAATCTAAAAACGAGATGCCGTTTTATTGCAGTTGTGTACACATTCTACTATTTATTTGACCACAATTCATAATGTTAATACATAACACGACAATGAGTACCGTATATTATATTAAACGTTCAAAATGAATGAAAAAGACAACAAAACATCTTACAATTACAATAATCCTGTTTAACATCCTGGTTCTTTAACATATTTTTATTTCAACATTAAATTTCAACAGATTTCATTTTCAATTTTTATAAATTGTAGGCATCTATTCCATTCCATCGATTCTGTTTTTAACAGAGATTTTAAAACAAATAGTCTTAGCTGGGATCAATTAGATTCCAGACATCCAGTTTCATAACTACGTATTTCTCTGGAAAGTTCAACTGATTGGCTAAAATATCAGCAATTATTATTTTACCCGTAAAAAATAGAAAGGCATTTTAATATTAGTAACCCAATCTATTAGTAACCAATAATTTGTGAATATAGAGAAATTGAAATCTGTGCTAGACACTCACGGATCATAAACATCTACTTAAGAAAACTGTCCAGAAAGGTCCACCTCTCTCAAACTTGGGATTTTCTTATTTTTATATCACTTTAAATATCTAAAATCCAGTAGAATTGTGTTGAAGCTGCTTCAGTTTATTTCATGAACCTTACTGTTTTAAATGATGAGAGGAAAAAGCAAAAATGGTCAGAAATACCAAAAGTCACACCACTTGAACTTTGCTGATCAAGACATTTTTATAAAATACAACAACAATTTATGCTGTTCTTAAAATAGATTTTTAAAGACAACATTTGTAACATAGCGTTTTCAAGAAGATTGTTGTTTCCATATAAGCAAGAGTTTCTCTCGGATGTTAATAATCAATAGTGAACGCACTTTTGCGTTCAACAAACCTCAACCACATCTCCTTAGAAAAGATCTTTCAAGCTCCAGATTTGTCAATCTTCTGGCACAAACTTCAGACTTTAGTGTGCCCCACATATTTTCAATTAATTCTAATCTGGGTTTCGTAGGGGCCACTTAAATACACTCACTTTGCTCATTTGAAGGTATTTCTTCACCTGATGAGAAGTATTCTTTGGACAGCTTTTCACTGTCAAAATCATCTTTTTGTTTCACCTTTTCATGTTTGATTCATTCATGACTAGATCCAAAAATAAACAAAAATCCCCACAGCATTATACTCCCACCACCATGATTAACTGTGTTTGTTTTTCCAAACATAGGCAACAATCTCTATGGCTTAACAGCTCACATCTGACCACAGGCCATGTTTACTTTATCCTTCAATTCCTCATGGTGTCCTTAGCAAAATTCTATGTGGCTTGGAGTTTTCCCTTTTTCAGAAATGGGGTCTTTCTTGGTCTGTATCCTCTCAGTGCATTCCTGTCCAGAGCTCTACTGGCAGTCTTTGTTAAGACGTCAATTCCAGACTTGTACAAATTATTCATTAGTGTCATTGCAGTTGTTCTGCAACTCATTTTCTATCCCAAGTTTTTTTTTTCACTTTCCGTCTCTCTCTGTCTTGTTCTACTCTGTGTTGGGCTCTTTAAACTTCTTGATAATGCTTCTCTATGTATTTTGTGAATCCTAACCATTTTAATAATCTTACTGATTTGATTAAATTGGCATGCCTTTGGTTTGTTCTAATGCGAATGAAGAGAATAATTTCTTAAGGAGGCATATAAAATTGAAGAAATAAATTATGGGAAATAAAACTTTTGTTTTGAATTAAGCAGGAATGATGCAAGTCACCTATTGTTTAATGTTCATTTCAAATATAATGTGTAGGTCTCACAATTATCTACGATATTTTTGGGTTTTAAAGGAACATTACAGGGGTTTTGACATCATTTGCAAGTTAATTCAAATTCTTTCAGTTTCAGTGTATAGACTCCAAATCGGTGCCATCTGTGATATCTAGTGGAGAAAACAAGGGATAAACTTTGGAAGTACAAGACCTATGAGATGGCTTGTGTATTTTTGTATAAATTTTTGCCACAAAAACAGTACAATGGAACAAAATATGCTTGGGACAGTGTATAAGGTTTAAGAGAGCTTTGCCTGTTTCTTAAATAAAATTTTTTTTACAAAATGTACTACTTTGAATTGTATTTTTGTACTATGTGTGGATTTTTGTGGAACTATTGTATAATGTCATGAAAAAAAGTAAAAAAAAAAATAAAAAAAGAAGCCAGAGTTTAACCAATTTTCAAGCATTGTTAGAAAAACGGTTTTAAAGATAATTGATGAGTTCAGCACAAAACGCAACAAAAAACAGAATCACTCTATGGGTTATTTATCAAAATATTATCCTCACTCTCGAGAAATGAATGGCTAGTTGTTGCTATAGCAACATCCTCAGGTAAGCAACCGCAGAGGTTTGCTCTAAGAGAGGCATGTTTCTCGAGTAACTGTACTATAAGATAACCTTCTTTTAATTGAGGGAAATCCTAAAATCCCTATTTTTGACAAACTAAGTTGTTTACAATCTATGAAATGTGTTCAGGCGGGTCTCTTATCACAAGCAGCTTGAACGCAGGGGCTTTAGGAGGGAGGCATAAACAAGATCACTGTGACGTTGCGCGGGGGGAAGGGCCTCTCTACTGTACTTATAGGGGCAGGCTGAGAAACGCTATTCTAAATAGTCTAAGGTTTCTACTGACTCAACGTGTGGAGGCGCTTGGACCACTGGTGCTGTGGACATCACTGGAGACGCGAGCGCGCGGAACCACATCTACCCAAAGGGACTCCGAATCCTGCCAGTGCAGGGCACACGCGTCTGGAACAAGGAAGCAACACACTTTTACTGCGAAATAGACAGAAACTGAAGCAGGTCGGGCCTCACTCGCGTGATGTTTATGGTGTAAACTGCACTAGTAACCCAGGAAAAGGGTAACCAAGAACTGGTGGCAAAATCCACGACATGAGAATTACTGTACGGGTTCACATAGTTTCATACTGGTATATGTTGGAAAGGAAATATACCATTTAAGGGACTCTGGAAGCGTTCCTCTGCTGTCGCCCATCTTGCTCACTATTTGATCTCTTCACCTGCTATCACAGAGTCAATAAAGACACATGTTTCGGAGCAGACTCACGTAGATAAGAAAAGAGAGATCAAGCTGAGCGTTTTGCTCCTGAGCGCACATCCGAGGCCGAGATATCACCCGCGCGTCGCTTCTCAATACATCTCAATTATCAACATGACGGAAGGACCGAGACAAAGAGGCAGCGCAGCCCCGAGCACCTCCGAGGATGGGGCAGGAGACACGGGCAAAGGAGCCGGAGAGGCATCGGTGGCACTGAAGAAGGAGATCGGGCTCGTTAGTGCATGTGGCATCATTGTTGGTGAGTGCACATTTGGGTGGATTCAAACCCATGCTTGCTTAAAATGCTGAGAATTCCCAGGTTGTAACGTTTTTCAGGCTTTATACTGTAGAACATTGCTGCTCATTTACATAGCATTTCCATCATATTTTTTAAGTAGACTGCTACTTTTATGCTGCTTTTCCACCAGATATTAGTTAACGGTATGACTCGGCTTGGTATGGCTAATGCCGAGTTCAGAAGTAGTCGATTTTGCACAATTTTCAAAATAGTCGCATCACAGATCTTTTCACACTGCACCAATGTCTGGGGCGGCATTCAATCAATGATTGATTCAAGACATAGGAGTTCAACTACGTGACTTTACGAAGAATCGCAGACAACTGATGTTTACTCATCTTTTTACATCTTTATCGTATTTGTTAGCAAAGCCAGCAAACAAGTTGACGCCGTAGCGATTCATCAATTCCTACCAAAACAAAGAAGTCCCTTCCCTCTAACTTTAGCGATCGCTGATTGGATGTTTCAATATCCAGGAGCAGATATTTGCTCATAGACATGCGTTATTCAGATGAGAAACTCAAAAACTCAAGTGCGTACCAAACTGAGGAGGGTGTACCAAACAGTTCGTATAAAACCAAGTGTTGAGGCATGGTCTCGTGGGCAAGACCAGGAATTATTATTGAAAATGTGAGAGTGCGCATATTATTTTTTTTCTTGGGTCCAAACAAGAAACCAATTTTTGAACTAAAGTCTTAATTAATATTGCTATACTTGTAACTCCTCCCCAACTTCTCGCTGCCTTGAATGTTGCTCTCTCATTGGCTGCAGTTATCTAAGTCAGAATCTACAAGCATGCACAAGCACTGATTGTTCATGGTCAAGACATTTTTCTTTTACAAAGCCGTACAAACTAATAGAAGAACTGTTTGCTGGCTACTATGAAGGTTTAATCGCGTTTTTTTATGACACACACTTCACTGAAGCATACAGTGATGATTCTTTCTGGCCCATCAATTGTTGTCGCACATGTTCCTTTCCAATCATAGAAAAGATTTCTTTCCTGCTTCCCGAATGAAGGCCACAGAGTGGCTTTACTTCCTACTCACGTGAAAAACATATGTGATATGGCAGTGCCAATTCTTTTTTCGCTGGCACCACTCGTTCAGACAGATTTGTGATGTCCCATGGGTTTCGATCGAGGCGCATTGTTGCACGAAACTTCGAAGTGAAAATTCGAATCGTTGTGTAGAGGCCTTTAGCCTGCTTTTAGAACCTCATCCAAATGGAAATCCAAAAGTGAAAAGCCTCCAAAAGCACAATAAGCTAAGCTCTGTTACAAACAGGTCAATGGAAAAGCAGCATATAGCATCAGTTGGTGGATGGGTGCCTTAATGCTCATGTAAACAATGCTTGTTTTTTTGTAAATAATATCATTTTTTATATAGTTAATAGTGATAGTTTAGTGATATACTGCTCATAAACATAATCACGTCCACAATACAATGTGTATCAAAATGTATTTCTTACTTAAAAAAAAGAAAATCTTGAATGAAAATATAAGCTTTAATTTTTTACTATTTATTTAAACTATACTTTGATGGTTAAACTGTTATTGTAAAGAAAAACTGTCTGTTGTCTGATTTAATTTGGAATATAACTTTATGGAAACCAGGTGAGTCTAAATTTAGTTCAGATTGTATCTGAAGAATAGTAAGAAAATGAATTTCAGTGTGCTACAACTCACAAAAGAATGTAAGCTATACAGTGTTTTTTGTGGACAAGATATATTTAAACTAGGGGTGTAACGGTACGCTAAAATCATATTCGGTTC
>SRMA01027236.1:108925-150627 GCA_007224835.1 Danionella cerebrum
TTGCAGCTAACAGCCTTACTCCACGAGAAAGTCTCAATACTTTGGCAATAACAAAGCAAAAAAAAAAAACTGTAAAATCCTCACATGTGGCTCATGTTTAGACTCAAAGAACACAAAGTTAATAAAAAAGAAAAATGGAGTGAGAATAGGCAGATTACATTGGTAAGAAAGGAGCAGCTTCTGATTGGCTACAGCTCTTGGTTTTACTGCTTCTAGAGCCAGATGGAATACACAAAGTTCACTACTACTATTAGAATCCATCATGTCATCAAAGTTGATCATAACTTTTCTATTTACCATACATTCTACTAGCTTTATAGTACCCCTCCACCCTTTAGTATAAGAGGAACCTTTGAAGATAACGCAATAGTAATTTAACTTAAAATACATTGTAGAGCCCATTCTCTACACACCTAATCACAGAAATCCGTTTGGAAGAAATTAAATCTAGTTAAGGTCAATTTATTCATGTTACGATGAAGGAATAATAATTGCTCCTTCACAGCACTTAATAAATTCTGAATCTAGCTTGAACCTCTTAGCACTTCGTATGATTAACTGACCCTGTGTTGCTTCTGATACTTTGTTTTCTTCTGACCTGTACGTCACTTTGAGGTCTGATAAATGCACATAAGGTAAATGCAATAATTTCATATAAAAGCACATTAGCTAAAATAAACAGAAATGTACTATGTTCAAACAAAGTTAACACAGTTATTGGTTTGTCTTTACTAAAAACACAACTATCACCTACATTTACATAACAGGCTGAACAAGAACTGATTTGTTCCTCTTCCACAATTGTTTTTTTTTTATTTTTTAGTAAAACTATTTCTGCAGTTTCTACATTTCTTGTTTGAAAGATTGCAGAAGAGGAAATGGGCAGAGGACATGAGCTGAACTTTGGCATGTTGTGCGTACAGCCGGCATTTATGGTTTCATGCAGCATTAAGCTCTAAAATAAACTTCATGTAATGATAAGAGTTTATAAAAGTGAAGCTGCAATAATCTGTGGCCTTGATAAAGTCACACTTTCACATGCTCTTAGATCCCCCACGTGAATATTATTATCAGAAGACTGTCACTTCGGATTGCTCAAAGCTTCCCTCAAGCGTTTGTTCTCTGAGTACTTTGAGTTATCAGAACCTCAAATTAACTTGTACTCGCTGCAAGGATATCAACTCTTATTAGCTTATGGAGAATAGTGGACTTCAAAGTGAACTTTTGAGGATTTTTGAAAGCCAGGAACATATTGAACTACATTAATGTGCAAAAGTGTTAGGAGGGAACTCTACTGGTAGCTAGCTCCAACACATACGTAGCTTTCTCACATCCCTCTGTCTCTTAATGCAGTCCCATTCCATCACTTCCAGTTCTTTTTTTCGCTCATGGTTTTGGCTGTAGGTCATAGTTCTCCTGCAGGACAACCATACACCTACCTACAATGCTATTGCTTGATGGATAAGTATTTCTGAGCAAAATCAGAATGAATCTCCAACTCAATTCACAGAAAGGTGAACCATTCTCTAAATGGTTTAACACTTACCTGGAGATGCTTATTATCACCAGACATTTTGCTGCTACAGCCAAATATTGTTGACTCATCAGTCCAGAGCTCCTGCTGCTATGTTTTCGAGTGTATTTTAGTTGCTTGTCAAAGGTAACTCGACCATTTCCTGTCAGACTTATCCAGACAGTAGACAAGTCTAACTTAGTCCCACTGGTTTCTTCCAGTTGTGAGTGGATTGCACAGCTTGATATCTTCCATTTGTGAAGCGTAATTACTAGATTGGCTTAAATGTGGACACAAACGTTAATGTTGGCTTGTAAAAGTGCAATGAAAAAGTAATCTTCCCATTGCCACTATGAGTAACATAAACCAACCCTGTGTCTCTGTGATTTTCATAGGCCGATATAAATATATGCTAAACTGGTTTCTATGGCAAACAGTCCTTTGAAATGTGGTTACTAGGGTTAAAAGTTTGGTTGATAAGCAGCTATCAAAGTTCTTACTTTGATTAACATAAACCATTTCTAGATGAGGTTTCCTCAAGAAGATATCTTTGCTGCCCTCGCAGTCAATGGAAAATCTCCCAGCTTTCTCTTTCCCAGAATTCCTTTTACGGGTACAAGTCTGCAAGATATAGCAACCCTAGTCAGACCAGTCTGAACCAGTCTGTTTCTTCTTCAAAAGTGCTTGAACTGCACATCTTGAAATCTTTGTCTTAGAGAGACCTTACTGATGCAGATTAAAGACATTGTTTTGCTGTTAACAATCTTGCCATGACAAGAAACTGTTTCTCACTCAGTTTTACGCCTCCTACGCAGCTGTTTCTGTTTCAGTTCATGACTGAGGTTTCAACTTAAGTGTGATTGCATGATTGGTAAAAATGCCTTTTCTCAAGAACAAAAAAAATCAGTATTCATTGTTCCGTCAAAAGATAAAACACATCGTTTTCTCAGTTCATGACCTCTTTAAATGTTGCACAGTTTTGTGTAAAATGTTTGGTTTAATCGAGCTAAACGTACCGATTTTTACAAGTAACATCTGGCTGACTAGAGGCACAGAAATAGCTGGATCAATAAAGCCGTGAAATAAATCAATATCTCAGTTGAGACGCCTCAGCAAGCATGTTAACAAGAGCAATAAATAAAAGTACAAGTGAATGCAACATCCACTGCACAATAAAAGAGCAATGCCTTTGAACAATGATAAGCCAAAACGATAAGCTCAGAGCAAAGTGACTATTTCATGGTTCAATTTTGGCATGATTCTGGGCTAAGTTCGTTGAGGCTAGGATTGGGATAAACCTATATTTAATATAACATACATAATACAACATAATATCTTTTTTTCAAATGAATGATACATTATTAACTCTTTAAATACTCCAAAATAGACTTTTATTTGGAGAGTCACAGGATCCCTTGATCTAAAGCGCTTTGAGCGGAAAGGCGGGACGTTTCTGTAATCCTTCCATCTCTGTAATGATTGACAAGGCTTAGCACAGCATGATTAAATCAATGTGAGCAGACTGTCAAACGAATCTTAATGGCTTCTGTGTTAATGTCATGTTTGCATGGGTAACACGCACAAGGGAAGCATGCGGATGCAGTGCGAAAGGGAAATCCATCTGCACTTTTTCCTCCTAAGTCAGCAAGACCTCCCGATGTACACTTTTGGAGGACGATCGGTGTTGATTTTGCCATATATCTTAAACCAGGTCAATCTCTACATGCTTGTGCAATGGAAAAAGATACGTTTGATTGTATAAAGTTGTGAAACGTGCACTTTGAGGTCTTGTGACAGGTTAGTGTGATAAACATATCTTGACAAGAGAATGTTTCCCGGCAGAGATTAAAGGAGGTCTTTCAAAGACAGAGAATAAATCATCAAGTGTCTTGAAGGTTTGGTTTTAGACAAATGTGCACAAACTATGCAAATGTGTTTTTCTGTGATTGACAGAAACTCTGCCTCACACGTATGTTTACCTGAAATCCATGAAAAGGGCTGTCAATATACAGAACTCTGAATATTCTCAGATTTTGGGTGTTTGACGTGCTTTGTAGAGATTTGGGGTATGCATATAAATCTGCTGTGTACTCACTCCATTATTCACTCTGAACACAAACTGTTCTGTCCGCTCCAGCCACCTGCTCTGTCTGTCTTCTCCCCCCTCTTCCTCCCCTTTTCACTGACATTTTAATTTCTTTTTTACATAGTCATGGTTTTATTTTGTTATTTTTCAGTATCGAATAATTCCTCTTTGTTAGAAAACATTCTGGTCTGTATCTTTCGAATGATGTGTATTTGTAATATATAAAATTATTGATTAAATGTATGCATGATTATACTTTAATAAGGATGGAGGGTTTGAGATTTAAATAATCTAGCACTGATTTTGCTCTTAAAAGGAACGCATAATTTTTTACTCTTCATTTTCTTTTACTTAAGGATAATATGAATTACAGATATGAAATGTGAATATATATGAATATTTACACAGCTTTAAGAAAGGACTTGTTTTAACAAGAATGGATTCCTCATCTAGCAAAGATTTTTGTCAAGGTTCTTTATTATAAGATAAATATGTGTGACCTGTACATATGGGATCAAATGTTGAAAAACATTAGTCAGAGTCTCATAAACAGCTCATGCTTTGTTTTAACATATCGATGACTTTGGCCAAATATCGTCTAAAAAGGTGTTCAGTTATGTTTTCCATTCACTAAGTTTCCTGTTTCACACACAGATTCTCCCTCAGGCCATTGTCCTTGTAGTGCTTGTCTTTTTTGCGATACACAGTATTGTGTTTGCACCTACAAAACTGATTAATCATGCCACAATCCATCTTTTGGCCAGGATGTTTACAAGTAGGGGTAGCCTAGCAACAAGCTAGGCAAAATTACGTTGTTGTTGTAAAATACTAACAAGTATTATTTCGAAATGTATTATTGTTTTGTGATTAAAACGCACAATAAAATTGTGCCTGATGTTTAATGACCTTAAGGCTCAGAATGTTCTACGGTTTTTGGAATCTTTGCACCTTTAGATTAGCTTTGCATAGATCCTTTGATCTGATTAAACATATAGCGATTCTGTATAAAATGATCAGTTTCCATATTAATATTGTGTTTGTAGCATTTAAAACTGCACTGCATTGGCCTGTATCCCTGTACCTGTTGTGCGCTTGAACAGCCCTATGATTTTTGCTTCAGAGTGGTTTCCTTAAAATGTTTTTTCAAGGATTTTTGTGAAATTTAAAATTTGAGAAAAGGCTCTCACACATTCAAGCTTTGGATTTCCACTGATGGTTTATTCACAGAGTTAGCAAAGCTTAGCACAACCAGAGCTTAGCATAACCATGGTTTAGAATAGAAAGCAGTGTAAAGGTTTAGCTTTCATTTCTCCTTGGATAATGCAGAATTTCTCTGCATTGTTTCAGTCTCAAACCAAACCCTCACATTGAATAATAATTACACACCTCAGAAGGGAAGTCACATGGGTTTCGCCGACCAATCCGAATCTACTATTTGTTTTACACCCAAGCGAGCGCAACAATATCAGCCAACAAAATATTAAATCTTACATTTTCTGCTGTTCTTACACCCTGATGTAACTCTGAAGGAGTTAAGTTTAAAACAGGACAGATTTAGCAAAAGTATGGATCCTCTTTGATCATTTTATTCTGAAATGCTATTGGTCCAATTGGTCCATTCCATGATCTATCCTAATCGAAGCTAAAAGTGGAATCGCCAGATATGAACAGCTGAAAAGATGCCAAAAGACTAAAAATGCACTTTGGCTTTTGAGCTGTGTAATAAAAGCTGCACGGTGTGATTTTCATACAGAAAACATATTTTTAAACAAACCTAGTTATAAACGTTGATTCTGTTGTAGTTTGTTCAAATTTGTTAAAGGGGTATTTATAAAGAAAAAAAAATCACTTCTCTAGACAGATTATACCCAATAAAAAAGCCCTCAGGCACTGAAGAACACACACAGTAATATGCTGAAGGAAATAGTAGATGGGAACTAATACATGAAATCTAAATCTGTCCTTCACTCACCGATCAGAAATATTTCAGGATTATATACACATCTGTAGAGAAGTCAGCTGTAATGCATTCCTTACAAATCCCAAATCTCTCTTAATCCTTTACTCATGATAATGTCTCTCTCCCTTTAAATTTGAACCTTTTTAAAAAATGAATTGAATTGAATTGAATTGAATTAGCCTTTATTTGTCACATACACTGTTACATGTAGTGAAATTGGACCCCTCTGACCACAGACATAGACAGGGTGGGAACAGGCCAGTGTTGAGAGGTAGCATTTACAGAGAGAAACAGAGAAAATGGATATACATTAGGTAAATTAGCTTAAAAAAAGAGCCTTTCCGCATTGTCCTTCAAAGAAAAGAGCACTGTGGAGCAGGTAAAAAAAAAGCCATTTGCAATCAAGCACATTGACAAATACAGGAAAGAACATCGCTGGATGAGGTAGGGGTCGGGGAAGTGGTGTAGTCGCTGTAGTCCGCAGCCGGCATTTTTCTGCAGCCATGGGGGCGCTGTCCAATGACCCGTCAGATTACAGCGGTGGGGAAAAAATGAAATAAGGTGCACAGTGAAGAGCTGTGATTTTAAACTAATTAGACATCCCCAGATTAGCTACATCAAGCTAGCGTGTGCAACTATTGTTTTCTCTGAGCCGTAGCAGCAAAACGGTGTATGTATTTGCCTCAACGAGTATGCAATACGTGATAAAATTATTAATATAGCACATCTTTCTCTGAGTACTGAGAAAATGAAGACATTCAAGTAGAAAGGTCATATGAAAACCAGGCTGAGATGTGTTCTGGTACATGTAAGGTGCTTTAGTGGTTTAAGAAGGAATATTTCACTACTTTCCCTATAGTAACCTAGGAGTATCATGGATAGTAAGTTGAAATTTTGATAAATTAAAACAATACCAAATGTTGGTTCCTATCCCAATCTATATGGATAGAGGAGCTTTTAAATGTTATGGAAAAACAAGCAAAAAAACAACAAGTGGCCTCAGATTTTGAGAAAATTGAGAAATTTAGTGAAACAATAGTAGTGTCTTAATATCTAACCTCGCCGTTTTCTCTTTTACAGGCAACATCATTGGCTCGGGAATCTTCGTCAGCCCAAAGGGAGTGATGGAGAATGCCAGTTCGGTGGGTCTGGCCCTCATTGTATGGATCATCACAGGTGTTATAACAGCGATAGGTGCACTCTGTTATGCTGAGCTGGGCGTAACAATCCCAAAATCTGGAGGAGACTACTCATATGTTAAGGACATATTTGGAGGACTTGCAGGGTAAGTACCAGCACACGGGTTTGGATTATTGAGTCAAAATTCGGTCTAGAGTTTATTGTAGTTTATTAGATTTTTTTAAAAGGTGTGTTTAATAGTTAAAGTTATGACATTTGAGTTTTGCGGAAAGGCTGAACTGAAATGCTACAGTCACACGGACCTAATTCCGTTTTGTTGCTCATACACAGACGAATCGGATCTATGATAACGTAAACAGGAAAAAAACATGTATCTGGATATTTTGAGATCAGAATCAGGCCTCATTCATAAATGGAAATAAATTAGATCTACACCAGCGCAACTACTTTAAATCAATCGCAAATACTTTTAGTTGAACATGGAGGAGGAAACTACCTAAAAATCAAGTGGTTATTTACGTTAAGAGGTATCAGGTATCATTTGCACGTCTACCACAACATCCACACGACCTTGTGCATGCTGCAATGGCAAGTGTAAACACTTTTGAAAGAACATGCAAAAGATATAGGCACTGTAATAGAAAAAAATCTCAAGAATCTTATTGTCTGAGAACAGGAAGTTGCATCACAACAGATTGCTTAACTAGACTCTACTCATTTGCTCTCCAGATTTTGTGCCAGACACAGAGCTTGACACTGACTCTCTCAGGGTGTCCCTGAGACTTTGTTTTCAGAATGTGTTTAGACTAATGGCATCTCTAATGTTTCAGCAAAATAAAACAGCATTTTCTGTTAAATCATCTTAAACCTTGCTTTCGGAGTCTTCTTTCTTATAAACTAATATTCAATGCCAGCACCAAATTGGAACTGTGCATCAAGGTCTGCATTGTAAACAAAGGCTTAGGTGCTTATGCCATCAGACCGCAAACACTTTTTAATTCTATAATTGACAATATGATGTTCTCTAATTTACATGTGCAATACTTTCTAATCTGTAATCATATTACACTCTAATCCAAGTGTGTTCACTCTTAAAATATAAGTCACTGTTTCTAAAAACGCTTGGGTTTGCAGTTTGTCTGTAGCATTATTCAGACATTCAACAAATCAAATGAAGAGTAAAAGAAGCACAGAAGTGTTTTAATAATGGAGGTACTCTGAAAACAACTCTGTGAAATGCGTAAATCATTTGGGTTTAAATATAATTTATAGCAATCAGTTAAAATTCTTCGACGTTCAATGGATACACTCCCTTCTTTGTCTGGTAATTAGCTTACTAATGGCATTAGCAGTGTTGTAGCTCTCTGATGCAGCAGTCGTAGCAGCGATTCAATATTTCGTAATCTGCTTATAGCTGCTCAGTGGTCAATCAAACCTCACAGTCATGGCTTTGCTTACACACCGGCAGCAACCTTTGCTCATCATGGTTACTGCACTAATGAATGATGCGGCTAGTGGACAGCCATTAGGTGGCAACTCAGTCGTCACCATTTCACTCCATACCAACAAATGACGACGATTAAAGATAATGTCCACACAGGCGGAAACCTTGCTCTGCATAAAGACTGCCATCCAGTGCATGCTCCTGTTTTTGTGCAGTATTTCAAACACCTTCAATCTTTGTATGCTCCAGGTTTCTAAGGTTGTGGATTGCGGTGTTGGTGATCTACCCCACAAACCAGGCGGTAATTGCTCTTACCTTCTCAAACTACGTCTTGCAGCCGCTGTTCCCTACCTGCTTCCCCCCAGAGACTGGCTTGCGGGTGCTTGCTGCAATCTGCTTGTGTGAGTACCTGAAAAATAACAAAGATCGCATGATCATATCAGTGGGTATTATCTGCTACTGGGATTCACATTTAAGATGACAGATATGGAGGGAATTCAGGGCATAAATGGTTTGATTTTGTGAATTGTAAAAAATTGTTGTGTTTTACAAAATAATACACACACAAAAATTCTGTTTGGAAAATGATTCCACTCAAAATCATATTTTCAAAACTATTGTTTTATGTACAAATGGGTCAAATTCTGCACATTTCCCAGTATAATCCCGCAGACAGAAGGTGCTGTTTATGCACAGATATTTTTTGCACTGATTTTCCGTTGACCATTGCATCAGCCAATCACGCTCCTCTGTGACTGATAACAAAATGTTAAGATGTGAAATTATATTATTACAGATATCACAAAGACATGAATAATCTACTATATATCAAGCATCTGTATATACCATATCAACATATAATCTACTATATAATCTACTATATATCAACCATCTGTATATACTATATCAACATATAATCTACTATATAATATACTATATATCAAGCATCTGTATATACTATATCAACATATAATCTACTATATAATATACTATATATCAAGCATCTGTATATACTATATCAACATATAATCTACTATATAATCTACTATATATCAACCATCTGTATATACTATATCAACATATAATCTACTATATAATATACTATATATCAAGCATCTGTATATACTATATCAACATATAATCTACTATATAATATACTATATATCAAGCATCTGTATATACCATATCAACATATAATCTACTATATAATCTACTATATCAAGCATCTGCTCTCATACGCTCCACAAACTTCCCGCCCCTGGCACACACACAATGCCATTACCATCATTTAAAAGGTCTGTTTCTCAGCTTTCAGAATCTGTTGAGATTTTTCCTCACAGCACCAGAGCTATGGTATTTTGAAATGCGCATGTCATTATTCTGTTGCCGTTAAACTGAAGATTGATTAAAATTCTTAAGATATTTTTAACCCAGCCCTATTTGTTACCATCCTAGACTTGTTATGCAAATGGGTTTGAGTACACTGGCCATACCCAACACAATCATTATTGGTAGGATACTTATTCCTGTTCAGGCAATGAATACATGTTTGAAACCATCCTCTTCTGGCAATTTCCCATTAAAGCATAAATCTTCTTTAATCATTTTTATAACAATTAAATTGAATGGGAAGGACTACATGAAAACGTAGCCATTTGTGGGTGGTAATCGCAAATCACCTAAACAAAGTGACGACAAGAAGCTCTTTTGAACCAGCTTTATCACATTGAGTTTCACAGCAATACAAATGTACCACCAACAGCATAACTCATTTGTATTTGCATTGCAGGGAGCAGAAGAGCATGTCTTTATGATTTTGTCTTGTGGAGTGTTTTAAAATATAAGAACTCTCTTGCATTCTAAAACGCTCATTATACACATGCTCTTAATTTTTTTACTTAAGTATGCTGGGAACAGATTTTGAAGAAAAGTGTGGGCACTTGTGGTTTCACTTGACGTGCGGCTCGTAAATTGCACACACTTACTCTCATACAAATTTATATGAAATATTTTATGAAATATAAAATATATAATAAATTGCAGATATATGGCAGCTGTATCAAAAGTAATATCACAAAATTTGATGCACATCTGATGGCACAATATAATATTTCACAAAATAAAATTCTTATATAATAATAAAATGGTACCTGTCCGGCATTCAGTAAGATAGAAGTTAGCTTTTTTTTTTGTAATTTTTGGGGAAAATAAATTTTATATAAATTAGAACACTTTACAATGTCCTGCAGCCTGGTGCTTTTTCCTTAAATCAAGGTCAAGTCATTTTCATTGTCTGACATGACACAGGTCCCATTTTTAACAGTTTTTAGTGTTTTAAAGCTATACTTTGGAATTGAAATTGTGGATTCTTTTAGTTAACAGTAAATGCATAAATGACTGCTCTGATTTTTTTATTTTTAATAGTGCAAGGGGATTTTTTTTAAATCCCTTAAATTCGAAATCTTATAGGTTCTCGTGAAAGTGTACACCTTTTAAATACATGGTAATATTTAAAAAGAAAACAATAGTCATAATGGATTGATTAATAAAAGAGGTACTCGTAAATATTGTGATATTTTGTTCTGTAATTCTAAATCACATTATTGTTAAGAATGGGTTTTTCACTCAAGCCGCAAGGAAAGAAATCACACTCAGCTGAAAGAACGCTCAAGACCAGCACAAGAGAGAGAAAGTGTTTTGGAAGTGACAGTAAGAGAAAGACGGATTGAAGTGTGAATGAAGATGACCTAGGAGTCTTACCTTGGGAGAGCAGCAGGAAAGCTTGTGGGAAAATGTGCAGAAGACGGAGAGGAAAGAGACAGTGTTGTGTGAGGATGAATGGAATGATGTTTTTCATGGCGTCAAGAGGTTTTCAGCGTGGGCTTTCTACAAACTTCACGCTGGCGCAACAAATACTGCAAGCTGCATGTAGAAAAACCAAAAGGAGAGGGGTCAAGAGGGAAAGATTTCAGATTCAGTCATTCCACTTTGTTTTGACGTTTGAATAAAATCTTTGAAAGATGTGGTGGATTGTATAATTTAGGTCAAAAAAACTCGTGGCCATTTTATTAGGTACACCTTACAAGCACCGATTGGATTCACCTTTGCCTTCAGAACTGCCTTAATCCTTCGTGACATAGATTCAACAAGGTGCTGGAACCGTTCCTCAGAGAGTTTGGTTCATACTGACATAATAGCATCACGCAGTTGATGCAGAATTACATCCATGATGCAATTCACAGGAGGGGAACCCGTCTGCCTCAAGGTTCCGTTGTAACGAGTGGCTATTTGAGGAACTGTTACCTTTCTATCAGCTCGAATCTGTCTGGCCACTCTCCTCTGACCTCTGGCATCAATAAGCCATTCGTGTACACAGAACTGTCACTCAATGGATATGATTCTCTGTAAACACTAGAGAGGGTTATGTGTGAAAATCCCAGTAGATCAGCAGTTTCTGAAACAATCAGAGCAGCCGGTCTGACATCAACAACCATGCCATGTTCAAAATCCCCTTTAATCCCCATTTTGATACTCAATTAGAACTGCAGCAGATGGTTTTTACAGGCGTACCTAATAAAGTGGCCGGTGAGAATATATTGAAAATTTATTTGATTCATTGTTAGCAGATTTAAGGTCAAGGTCAAGAGATCTGAGGCGGTTTTCACTACGTGGTTCTGAGACAGAGCAAAGTGGTTCTTTATCAAGATCAAAATGCTCCGATTGGCTGAAAATAGTTTCCAACCAGATGTTCTCAGTTTTGTTTTGCTTTGAGTAGAGAACAGCAGGAAGCGAGTGAAAGAGCAAGAGTGGACACTGTGACACACTTTTACAGGATGCACTTGTGCTCTACTCATACTCTTTTCTTCTAGAAGAGCTGCAGTTCTTGGAAAGTGGTTGTGTAGCAGGCCCTTTGTAGCTGTCTGAACAGGAAACATAATTGGCACATACACCTTACATAACATATGCTGCAGAACACATTATTTACCATCTTGTGTATCAACTTCCTACTCTGTAAAAATCAAATAATAACTATTTCTTCCCCTCACGGTACCCTGGTAAAAACTGTGAATCACAAGGCTTTAAAGCGGAGCCTGTGAGTATAAAAAGATCAACAGACTGTTGGAAAAAAGAACCCAGCACATGATTTTACTTGCATAAAGCCGCTATACACTCAGCTTGGAAAGTTAAATGGCTAACCGTGACTTGTGAGTGTATGCATGAGTGTGTGTGTGACCTTTTCAGTAAGCAGCTTATTGTAGCAAGACTCCCCTTGGCATGAGTTACTGCATTCTCAGCTTTCAATTTGTTAAGAAAACGATAAGTTTCTCTCCAACTTCTGCTTCCATTTACTTTTTTTAAGTGTTTCAGAAACACCAACCCACTAACATACCCTCCAGTTAATTTCCCATAATGCACTGTCCTTATCTCAAAGCAGGATTGGCCTCAGTTAAAGGCACGTCAATGCAGGGCAGTGTTTCTTTTTCATGTAGATAAGAGACGAGGATTTACGCTCTTAGCCTGTATTTGATGTGTTACGTTGACTTATACCATTGATAAACTGTATTTTGTGTGATGTCACTTTACGTAAATATCCCATTCATCATCAGGTTTTTATTAAACAAAAGTTGAATGCATCCAATTGTGAAACAGATTGCACTCTGCACTGTCAAAAAATTTTGCGCTAAAAACCTGGCAGCTGTGGTTGCCAGAACTTTCCGTTATTGGTTTTGACAGGTTTGTTTTGTACATTTTACTGTCTTTTTTACATTTATAACTGTCTAATTAATATATTTTTGGTGATATAAAAACAGTTTATACCTGCACAGTTCAAGGATTTAAATCGTAATATTTATGGTTCACGACCATTTTTTGTACAGTTCAGAACTGTCTATTTCAAAGGTTTGTATTGTAATAATTACCGTTAATTACTGTTTTTTACAGATCAGAACTGTCTATTGTAAAAGTTTGTGTTGTAAAGTTTACAGTTTATTTGTTTTAATTACTTCTATGATTATATTAGGTCGTGGTTGCCAAAACGTCAGTCAAATATACAGCAGTTATTAGTTTTACGGCATTGTACTGTATTGTCTATAGCTGGGGTGCATCGTTTTCTCACAAAAATTCAGCAAAACACATTTTAGAACATTTAAAATCATCTCTTTTCTATTAGAGAAAAAACAGCAATTTGTTAATGTTACAACAATAAACCATATTTTCATTCAATGTTCAGGTCTAACTGTTAAATTAAAATTTTCCTCTGTAAATTGTATGGTTATCCCATTTTTCTACTTTTTGATGCACGAAATACTACTTTTTCTGTAGTATTTATACAGTATTTTGCTGTTAAATGTATGTATATTTTAACAGTGTGCAGAAGCTCTAGATTGAGAACCAAATGAAAATTAAGGTTCTTTCATTTCTAGTGTGTGCCAACTACCGGTAGCTTTGATTTGTTTGTATTTAAAGTTTTACATGCTTTATACCATAACGTTTTGCGTTTTCTGAATTTAAAAAAGCTAGATGACATAATTTCTTTTATACTTTTTTTGAGTTTTTTCTCAAGAGGATCATGCATAAATTCATGTTGTTCAATGATAACCTAATCAAATATACGAGTAGTGTGCAACAAGTTTAAAGCTTGTTTACAACTTCACAAATGTCCTGAATGATTGAAACAGGAAAGACTTCAGCTCTGACTCAGCTCTTTTGAGATCACACTAGTGCTGAAAAGAGCAAGACTCAAAGTTTACTTGCATGCTCAGGTTTCTTGTGTCCTTCACATTTTATGACCAGCACGTCGGTCACATGCAATCAAAAAAGACGGCTGCATGTGACCACAAGTGCTATAAAATAAATGTTTCAAACAGTGGAGAAATATTTCAGGTCATCTCTTCATTCAGATAAAAAGGTATTGTTTTTTTTGAAGCAGTTAATTTTCTAAATATAGACGTGAAATGTTTCCATTATTATTATATAACTCCTGGTGCACTATTCTGAGCATGTCATTTGCTTTATTTGCTTTAGATGAAAGCAGTATTTGATAATCTTTCGCATACTGAATTGCTTAAACAGCGGGATGTCCATTAATCTCTTAAAGGGTTCATAGAGCGCGTACGGTAACATGAAAGCTTCTCTGTGTTTCAGTGCTGCTGACATGGGTGAACTGTGCTAGTGTCCGCTGGGCAACAAGGGTACAGGATGTCTTCACAGCAGGAAAACTTCTGGCACTCATTCTTATCATCATTATGGGCATCGTGCAAATTTGCAAGGGTAAGTGACATATCTTTATACTGTTGAAGACAAAATTCTTAGCCCCCTTAAGAAATAGCAAAAATTTTCTATCATTTGGCTTTTGAACGAACTTCTGTTTTAAAATGACAGAATTTGCATGAATAAACCTGACAAACCTAGTCTAAATTGCACTTTAATCTGAGGATCGGTACCTTTAAAAGTAGCTAGTAAAATAACAAGCACTCTCATCATGGCAAAGACAAAAGAGATTCATTTGTACTTGAGAATTTCTTGCAAAGAACCATTACCATTACCAAGACTTTAAAAGAGGCCAACACAGTGGAGAACAAGTGAAAGATTTCAAAAACTTAGGAAAGAAAACTAGTGAGAGAGGTTTTAAGGACCCAAGATCAAATGTGAAGACACTAGTGAAGGACTTTGCCAAGACCAACTTCCAGTTGAACTTCTAAAGAAGAGACCTCTACAAGCCAGACTGAAGTTTGCTAAGGACAACAAGTGGAACCGTTATGCATAATAAAAAAATGTCGTTTGGTCAGATGACTCAGCTTTTTGGCCATACAGATGTTGTCTATGTTTGGAGAATGAAGGAGGTGGCATTTAACCCCAAGAAAATGTTCCCACCGTGAAACATAGTGGTGGGAGTGTAATACTTTGGGGATACTTCAGTGTGCCTGTTGGATCCCATCAGGATTGAAGGAAACAAGAAAAAGGAAGAATATAAGAAGAAGGCAAACTCAGACAGTCTGCAAAGCAACTTGCAAGGAAAAAAAACAGCCATTTATGAATCAAATATATCTTCAATATACACTCACTGGCCACTTTATTAGGTACGCCTGTCCATCTGCTCGTTAATACAAATTTCTAATCAAGCTTGAATTCGTTGGAAATCTGTGGGACACACTAAAGTCGAGCTTTGGAGAACCTTGAAAGATGTGTTCAGGAAGCTATTGTTTCTCAGGAGATGCGCTAGAAACTTCTTGAGATCTAGAGTGAACAACTAAAGGCTGTTAACGAGCGAAAGTGATTCTCTATTGACTATCAATGTCAGAGAGCTGATCCTTTTAGCCAGTGCTTAAAAAAAATGACTTTAGTTTATATTATATTGTTATAATTTGGCAGATATTCCCCCGAAAAATATTTTGTTTTAAGCTTTAAGTGTTTTGTATATTTAAAAGAGTCTGTGCACTTTGAGTGCATTGCTTCACTTCTAGCAGTGAAGTCGTTAGAAAATGTGAAAGCTCAGCGATTCCGTTTCTTCCTCGTTTTCACGGCAGAAGTCAGTGGGTTCGACCGCTGTTATAAAGAACAACACTGATAATGCAGCCCAGAGTTGGTGCGTCAGACAGGATTCATAATGATCACACTGCTGACGGCCTTTTAACTCTGAACTGGCCTGAAATTACAAGACTGACCGATGTGATTCCACACAGAGGCTTTAAAACAACTGGATTTGTGCGAGTTGACGTTGTCTACCCTTCTAATGTGTGGACACGTATGCTCCTAGATGGAGTTCACAAAGTACGTGTGACCCAAAGAAGTGACCCAAGAAATTTGGAATTCACGCTATGGCTATGGTATTTGGAAAAATGGTAAATGGATTCGGGTTTGTTGTTATTGGTTTGGGTGGATTGACACTGATCAAATCAGAGGCCCCTTGCTAAAAAAACTGGGTCATGGTGAGATATATTTCATGGTCTGGTGGTTAAGGCAGGTTTCTATCGGCTTGTCTCAGCTGGTTTTAACTGGATTTTTATGTGCTCAACTTTCTATTAAAACTGCAATGCCATTGGTCCTTGACCTTCAGCTGCAGAATGGGAGCTTTGTATTGCTTCACGTTGTTCTGGTCGAAGTGTTTGTTAAAGTTTAATCAAATACTTTAGATAATAAACAAGTATTGGTTAATGACCTAATAAACATTTGATAATTAATATACGCTTTATTCCATCTACAGGCGAGTATTACTGGTTGGAGCCAGCCAATGCTTTCGAGCCATTTCAAGACTATGATGTTGGTCTGATTGCACTGGCATTTCTACAGGGATCCTTCGCTTATGGTGGATGGAATTTCCTCAACTACGTCACAGAGGAACTGGTGGATCCTTATGTGTAAGTTCATTACTCAATTTAGCAATGTGGGGCACCAGATACACCAATACAGTGTTAGTGCCTTTGTGACTGGTATGTACCAGACTGAATCGCAACATGAATTTCGGTGCCTTCTGCAGTTGACTGCATTAATTGCCCTGTCTGGTGCTGTGACAAACTGAAGATGCATCAGATTAATCATCATGCACGACCACTTGTTCAATTTAAACAGTTTATTACGTCTTTGTAATATTGTAACTGTCTATTTTGTTTTCAAAAGATTGTTTTTGGGTTGTGTTGGTTTACATTCAAATTGCTGCTTTAGCTTTAGCATAGTTGCTGTGAATTAACTTAACACTAAATTCTTCCTGCAGTATCACAGATCGCTGGTTAAAAACGTACAGTTTATTTGTGCATTATATTGGCCCTTTTTCATAAAGCAGTCTGCATTGAAATGTTTCAACCCTTTGCTCCTCTGCAGCTCATCCGCCGGTTGATGATGAAGGGTATACTGTAGATTTACATCCTGAAAAGGCTAAAAGGTTTTCTTTTGGGGAACTTGCTCCACAAAAATGGGGGGCATTTGAATTGATGTTTGTGGGCATACAAAGCGCATTGTGGTTGGTTAGATTTTAAATCCTAATTCACTTTTCTAATAAGATTTTTTATTCATTAATGTTCAGAAATGACTTGACAGTTTATGCGATTCTAAATGCGTGTGTACCCCCATTTATGTACAAATATTATCGTTAGTTGAACGTGGATCATGAGTGCACGAGTTAAAAGAAGGAATGACACTTGCTCTGATGGTCAGCAGCAGCTGTTCTAATGTGGATGACTGCCACCTGCTGGACCCACTCTTTCTTTTGCTTTACAGAAGTCTTTCTCCCAAGTTTTCTGGCTTTGGTTCCTTTGTCAATCTTTTTCCTTCTACTTAACTATTAACATGTGGGTCATTTTACATAACATTTATCCAATAGAATTGTATTCCTAAGAGGAATCTTAGGAATCTAATCTAAAATGCAACAGGACTCTTGATACAAGATTATAATAAACACAGAAGGATTTACATTTGTTTACATTGTAAGCCAGACAAAGGATGCATTTTAGTGACATATCCTCATTGTCCTGTTGCTCTGCTCCCCTTCGTGTGTCCTGTGCCAGAGAGCCCACACCCCCCAGCACAGCATTATACACTTATACTGGTAAGGCGTAAGATGTCATTTCATGAATATGTAATTACATATTTCCACAAATCTTGTTGGGTACCTTCAGGTCATTTTGACCAACATGCAGGCTAACTTTTGTAAAGATATGTTGATGCATTTGCAAAAAAAAAAAAAAATCCACATTTTGACTAAATCCAAGATGGCCAACATTCAAAATAGCTAACATACTAAAAATGGTGCGACCCAAATGATGTTCCAAACAACTTGAATTCCATTATATTTTAATCAGCATTGTCAGAGAATGATCTGGAACAAATTTGATGATCGTTTTAGGAGTTTGCAAAGTTTTGATAATCTCTAAAGAGAGGTTCAGGAAAGTTTTCAGTAAGAAGCTCAGAGAAGAGCATCAGCATAATAGAAACCAACTGATGATACAAACTGAAAACAATCCTGATCTACAAATTCAAAACCCATGAATATGAACAACCCTATCAAATGGTTGGGGGATTTTAAATTGTATGATAACCAGTGAGGTGAATAACAATTACCTTCTAAAAAGAAACACAATTAGAACCCCAAAAACACCCTTGGTAGGGAAAACCTCTTAACTTTATAAATATCAAAGCCAAAAAAATCTCAGATTTAGGAGTCAAACACAACTTACCAGACTTGAGCCACAACACGCAAAAGGATCACACATAGATCTCAATAGAGAAAATAAAAATGGGAGGGCACAGGAAAGATCATTGAACCAATAATTCGAAGACACCACAAGAATCCAGGAGCCGTGTACTCACACAGTCAGACCAGAAGCCATCAAAACCAGCAATACATTACAAAGATAGAAGACTTAACACATGAATTTGTTTACTATAGTCCCAGCTCTATGAGTTTACCAGCAACAAGAGGTACACAAGGCATTGGTTTGGGTACTATCGGGGTTCTGCCACCAAAACAGGAAGCAGCAACCAAAAGGAGACTACTATGACAAATTTGACATAATATTATGACAATGAAAATGATTCCCTTTCAAAAGGAGGAATAAACAAACTAACATCCAACCATTAACGTAAACACCTCGCCGAATGGCAGGGTGGTGCAAATGGCAGGGTGGTGCAAATGGCAGCTGCTTAATTCCACTGATAATTGTTTTGTGTATTCATACAGGAACCTTCCACGTGCAATCTTCATCTCCATTCCTCTTGTGACCTTTGTGTACGTCTTTGCTAACATTGCCTATGTCACTGCCATGAGCCCTGCGGAGCTGCTGGCTTCCAATGCTGTAGCCGTGGTGAGTGACCACTGTTCAATTCAATTGACTGCAAACTAATTTGGCTTTAAGAAGGAGATTCTTTGACATATCTACCCAAGTATCAACACTTAACGGTCTATGATTGATACTTGAGCTGTTGATGCCTCCAAATACACCATGTGAACAGATATATCAGAATCTTCTGCGTTTGCTGTGATTATTATTTGTTGAATGAAGCAGCGGATATAATTTGACTGCATGTATTGGTCCCTCTGTTCCTCTGCTTGTCTCTTCTCTTCATCACTGTTGCTTTCTCCCAGACGTTTGGTGAGAAGCTGTTGGGGGTGATGTCATGGATCATGCCCATCTCTGTGGCCTTGTCCACATTCGGGGGAGTCAACGGCTCCCTTTTCACATCCTCTCGGTCAGTCCCTCCATCTACCCATTATCCATCTTTATATTTTTTATGCTCTGTTTGATGCATTCTCAAATCATTTGATACTGCCATCTTTTCTGTACTTCACCCAATCTTTCTCTCTGTCTATCTGACAAACACTCTTCGCTTGAGTCTCATTCTGTTTACCCTCTATCTGCCTCTATTCTCCCAAATAACACCATTGCTGGATTGTCCTCGTGTTGTTCAGGCTTTTTTTTGCGGGTGCTCGCGAAGGCCATCTGCCGAGTCTGCTTGCTATGATTCATGTGAAGCGCTGCACCCCCATCCCAGCCTTGCTCTTCACTGTGAGTATCAACATGATCTCTGTTATTCACTTCTGCTGTGCTAAATTGTTCACATTTGAGATTAAATTGCTGTTTTCTAAACACTAAACATGAATTTGCCTGTAAATGAAAGCCCCCTTTTCGCTTTTACGCAGTGCATCTCCACCCTCTTAATGCTGTGCACCAGCGATATGTACACACTCATCAACTATGTGGGTTTCATCAACTACCTCTTCTACGGTGTCACGGTTGCTGGCCAGATTGTGCTGAGAATCAAACAGCCAGACCTGCAGCGGCCAATTAAAGTAAGGATTTCTGAAAAATGCAATATGAATTGTTTTTTATAACCCAAAGGTAGAAGCAGAGTGGAATTCTTGTTCGATTTTTGTGGAGCAGAGGAGGATTTCTGTATTTTCTGTACTATATTTGAATAAATCTAATAAAAAAGAGCAATAGAAAAAAATTACCGGTACCTTTTTATATTTTTCAGATGAACAGATCTGAATTTTGTGATATTTTTAGTTCAGTCAATCGCTAAAAAATTTAACGAATTAATCGCATTTTTTTTTGCAATTAATCGCGATTAATCGCAATTAAAAGACTGAACCTTTTGGGATACGTAAATGCAAAATGTAAACAATTAATATGAACTCAAGACAAAGAAACAATTTAAATTCAAGATCTAATTTAATTGAAAAAAATTTTTAAATGAAAACAATACCCCTGCAAAAAAACATCGATATCCTCCAAATTAACTGTGGGCTTAAAGCCATGTTTTTTTTTTGTAGTATATTTCATAAAAACAAGTAATAGAAACACAAAAAGAAACATAAAAGAGCCTTGTCGGGAAAACATAAGACTTTGAATAACATAAGACTTCTCCAAAGGAGGAGGAATAAACTAAACTAAATGATCAAATGACCAGGCTTTGTTCACAAACTCACTTCAGTCACACAGTCCTGTGGCAAGCTCACATAGGTGCAGGAATATATACACATGATAACACAAAACACCTGGGGAGTAATGAAACTGAATAGCAAGCCTGACGGGAATGAATATTTCCCAATTAATACAATTTTCCAATTTAAATCTTCTTTTAGAGTTACACTGTGTTTTAAAACCAGTGGAAAAATGTTTTCTTGATTATTACGTCAAAATGAAATATCGTTTTTAACAACATCAGGCAACAAATTTAAATTTAACTAGGGGCCTCCTACTAAATATTAAATAAATCAAGAAGACACGGTATTGATAATGAAATTATCTAGCTAGCCTGCTATAATCTGAAACATTCTATTTTTTTTCTAATTTGCTCTTGAATTCTCTTCACAGATCAGCCTGGTGTGGCCTGTCATATATCTGCTTTTCTGGGCCTTCCTTCTTATATTCTCTCTGTACTCTGAGCCAGTCGTATGTGGCATCGGCCTGGCCATCATGCTTACTGGGGTCCCTGTCTATTTCCTAGGTGTATACTGGGACAACAAGCCTCAGTGTTTTAATACATTTGTTGGTGAGTGAAAGAAAGATAATTTACCATTATACAAATATATGCATGGGATTCAATACTTTAAAAATAATTTATATTCATTGAATTATCTGTCACTTTAACCTCTTATCATTATCATTTGTTTGTCTTTTCAGTAAATTTACATTCTAAGCCAATTTTGCAACTTAGTCACAACACCCCAAGACTCAGCAAGGTGTTTTCAATCCTCAGTTTTGGAAGCACCCAAGGAATAAGGGGTGGTCAGTTGTGAATTAATGAGATAGATGACGTTGGTTTGCATAAAAAGAGGTGTGCAGAAAAATGAATTATCTCATTCTGCGTAATTCTCTTATGTGAGATGACCGTAGAACTGACTATTTGCTCAGATGCCTTCTTTGTTATTTATGTCTTTAGTAAGCATTGTCCCTCTCAACAGTGGGAGGAGAATGAAACTAAGCTCTACAAAATGTGGTACTGAAATAAACAAACACATACACCCTCAACATGGAAGCATTATGATACTCTTCCGTAAATAAAAGTAGACTATGTGATTATTTACATTATTTACTACAGTCACTGCCATCTCTACCAAAACGACGTCATAGAAATACCTACCCAATCAGGTCCTGGAATGGAGTCTTTCTCTAAAACTAAACCTGCACAGTATCCTTCAGGTTTATTGAAAATACTCTTTCAAAAAGTGGTCCAGCACCACATGAGTTATATCGTATATGAGTTAAAACATTACATTCATGCATATTGAAGCTGTTTTAACAGATTCACAAACCACTCTGTGATAAGATAGTTCTCAGCTTCATGTCAGGGATATTAACACAATCACAGATTGTCTCACCAAGTAAGAAACTTTCTTTTAACCCCAAAAATGGATGATTAACTCGTTTTTTTTTTTTTTTATTGAAAATAAAGTACATTTTTCAGCTTAATCCTCAGCAGACAAAGACGAATGTATACATGTTAATGTCTCAAAAAAAAGGGTTGTACAGTGTCTTGATTTAAATAATAGGTAATTGTTTCAGGTAAAAAAAAAATCTGGTTATTGATATTTTTGTACCTAATAAAAATGTAATTAAATTGATTACCGTATGACTTAAAAAACATTATTTCCTTCCTTGTATTCACAGACAAGATGACCTACCTGGGTCAGAAACTATGTGTAGTCGTCTACCCAATGGAGGACAAGAAAAATGACGAGTCTGGAGATGGGATTGAACTAAAGGAACAGACAGTTCCCCTGTCAACAGAGGACTAGGAGACGCCTAAATGAGCTGACTGGTGGACTGACCTTAACATTTAATCACAAAACACTGGAAATCAAACACAGAAACATTGTTCACATACCTCTACGATTTGCCTTTTCATAAAGAGGGGGTCGCACTAAAGTGATGTGGCTGAAATGTAGGAGGGAGGATGAGCTCCACTGCAGTTCATCAAATCTCCGTTCTTCTTCTCAGAGCACCTGCTTTGTAATAGAATTACAACATTAAAATGTAAGATAGCATAAAGCTATTTGAAGTCTGTCAGTCCTGGTTTGATATTTTCAATTGATACAAAACTAGGAAACTACATCAAACTCCATCATGGCTTCACTAAAAGCAAGTTTGTTTTATTTATTTATTTATTATCAGCTACATTCTAATGTTCTAATTCAACCCCCCTCTTCAAGTCACTTCAAGTTCTTTGTTGCAACCCTCCAAACAAAGGAGTGATCAGTTTTTTTTTCTAAACCAAAGCTGAACGTTAGTTTATCTCATTTCAAGTGTATTTAATTTCATCAAAACAGTCTCTTTTTTATATTTTGATATTTTTGACCTCATGTAATTCCATTGTCATTGTTTTCTTCCATGAATGAAAGTTATGGGATCTTATTTAAATCATATTTTATGCATATGCATTAAAACTAAACGTAGTGGTTCTGAGTATTTTACCAGGTTACTCTGGTACTGATCAAATTAAAAGATTTTGAATCCTTTCATTTGCCTTTTAATGTTTGTAAGCTGCATACAGACTGCTGTTGAGTTTAGTTAACACAGGTTTATTATCTGAGACATGTGAACACAAAGATGCAGAACCAAATTTCCACAGTGGTTGAGTTCTCTATATATAATTTAAAAGAATATATGCTCATCTAATAATGTGTACTGTAGCTAACATTGTCAAAAACAATCAGATAGGTCTGACTGGTCCTATTATTTATATTGTGAAGTCAAACTGTAAATCATGAAATTCATATTGCCACTGTGTGTATGAAGTGTAGATGTTTAGGACATTTATGACATTTTTATGAATGTTCTGGTTCAAGAGCATTAAAAGCAATTGCTATTTTTTAAATATAAAATAACATCTTTAAATATTATTGAGGACGGTGAAATGTACACTCCACCTGCAAAGATTTCACTGGTTACAGGCTCTTCTTTTTGTGCTTGTGTGTGTAGCCGGCTGTGAAAATGCACGTTTGTTAAGTGTAGGTGCTGTTTAAAAGCAATACACGGTCATTTTGTCAGTAGTTGCACAAGCTTAACTCCCACAATGTTAATTAAAATATTTAACTTCACACCTAACTTTAACACAACAAACACTGCCTCTTTGGACAGACCGTTTACTCTTAATATAGGCCAAAGTCTTTCGTTTTACCATCCACTGCCTTAACGGAAGTTCTGCCATTTTAAGCTTCTTTGCCAAACAAACCCGAGGCCTACGAAAACCACACTAAATAAGTTAACGTTGTCTGTGAACCTGTTTTATTATCAATATTCAACAAAAACTATTGATTTTAATATGTTTTACTAAGTTATCAAATCCGATTCAACGAGAATGTCCAATACACGTCTTCAGACATGTTATGATAAAATGATCAAATAGCTATAAGTATACAACCTGAAAGATAACGCACCTTTAGCCATTAACACAACTGATGCAAACATTTTCTACTTATTTTTGGAAGTATTTGTATATATTTGAATACATATAACGATAAATAAATATATACGCCACAATTACAAACAATGTAAGCGTTTTCTCCAATTATATGTTGAAAGTATTTGTAAAACCGTGCTGTACTGCCACCAACTGTCGAAAGCGGGGCATGTTATGATGGTCCCACAGTTGATCTTTGCTACTCGAAAAATGGTTAAACTGAAATTATTGAAAGTTGTTCAATACTTTTTTTTTCCCAGAAGAGAACAGGACTAACAATGTAAATTGAGATGGCTCCATCAGGAGAAGAAATTTTACTCTCTTGGAAAATGTTGACCATGAACAGGGCTGTACTAATGTGTTAACAAACATGTATGTATCCATAAAAATATTTGTTAATAAAAGTTTTTGTGTAATCATGTGTCATCTTACCCACAAAATTCATGTGTTCATATGTTCAGATGATACTGTTATAGTTACAGATACTTGATTGCAAATCCACATTGTAATCTCATTAATTGAACTGGGGACCAGAAACTTAACAAACAGCTATTTAAAATTATTTAATCTGTGTTTCATGCAACAAAAACACCATGCACCGTGCATAATTTGCATACTTTTAACTAAAGATTGATTTTTAGACATTTAGCTATTACAAAGGCTTTGGTTAAATTGTAATTCAATTGATTAGACACAATTTGGAAAGGAAGGCATCTGTTTAGAAGTCTATTTTCCTCAGTTAACACTATTTGTTGAAGTATAAAGATAGGATTTGTCGATAGTGACCTCAGAGATAATGTTGCCCTGTGGCTCAAATCTGGGAAACAGTATGTTTTGAAGGCCACAGTAGTTTCCTTCATCTATTAATGGAAATACAAATTCCCATGACTCCTTAGAGAACTGTTCTTCTATTCCAGGGTGTTCATGGGAAAGGTCCTTATTGTAGGAGGTGACAAACGTAATGGTCACTTGTTCCTCTATGGAGAGAAGAGAACCTTCCAAGACAACAATCTTTAAAGCACCGCACAAATGCCAGTCCTTTGTTAAAATTTACAAGCCAAAGTTTGCCAAATCCCTCATCTAATAAATGATTGAAGCCATTTGCGGAACACCAAGAAACATCTTAGAAGAAAACTTGGCACTGCTAAACACTAGTCTAATACATGGCTAAGCATGTTTTTTTACAGGAATGATGGGATACAGCAATGCACTGTGACACGCCATATATAATCCTGTTCCAACATTTATGCTCTACCATTTTTACACTGTACTTTAGTAACAGCATGACTTGGCTTGGTATGGCTGAGCTCCACTTACCACAGTTCTCTTTTGTGCTTCCATCCTCCTCTGCACACTCGTGATGGGCTTGTTTTAGGCATGTCACTCAAGACGTGTAACTCCACTACATCATTCTACTTCTGCTTGGTGACATGATGGCAAATGTGACAGAGCTGCACACCCCACCATTACAACCAAAATAAGTGCACAACACTGGCGCATGCACAACACAAAACAATTGGGACTGTCAAAGAAGTGGTTCTTTTATTCTATAAATGTGATGTTTTCCAGAGAAAAGGATCACATCGGCAAAACCCAGTCTGCTTTTTGAACCTCAACCAAATGGATACCACAACGTAAAGCTAAAGTTTACTGAATTTGGTGGAAAAGCCCCCAAAAGCATGCAAAGTCGAGCCGTGCCGCTACAAAACAAGTGAGTAGCATTAGACTGGGGCAATGGTTCATCTTTCAGCAGGTGTCTAAGTCCAAGTAATGAAAGAAATGAAAGGAGTCGTTTCATGTCCTTGAGTAGCCCAGCCATCCAATTGAACATTTCTGGAGAGATCTTAAACCTTTCACCAACAATGTCAACTTGAAAGTCCCAGCAAATATCATACAAAATTATAAGTATTGTTTAAAATACACGTCCTGAGTCATGGTGTAGTGGCTAGTGAGCAGGACATATACACGTGGTTTGAGCGACACAAGTTTGAGCCCCAGGCCTGTTGTCTTTCCCATCACACTCCATTCTGCCTAAATCTCATTCCTGTCTTTCTCCTCTGTCCTATTTGTTTGCAGTAGAAAATGATTAAAGGCTACGCCCATAAAATAATCTTTAAAAATACACATGGAAAAATTCCATATAGTCACTTAGAGGAATTACGGGGAAAATATGCTTTTCATAAAATTTAACATAAAGAAATGAACTGGATGCACTTTAGATATAAATAATCGAAACTTTGCACAAAAAGTCCACAGACTAAGAGTTCTGAGAAAGCATTAACGGTCTGAATAATAAAAACATAAAGACATGAACAAGCATAACTTTATTGATGAAGTGATACATCCATTTCACCTTGACATCTAACATATGTTGTAAACGCAACAAAAGGGGGCAGCACTACGCTCGTCAAATTAAGTGTAGGTTGCTGAAACATTGACGAACAAAGCAAATCAGTTCAATCCAGATGAGTAGATGTTCTAGTTTTAGTTTAAGGTGGTGGTTGCAGACCTAGTTGAAGTTAGTGTAATTTCTGCCCTCCTCCCCTTAGAGCAAGAACCAGATGAAGCACTGAGCCACCCTGGATCTTGTAGTCTGCTGCCGTTTTCTCATCGTTCCTGATGAACCAGAACAAGAATGAAGAACAGTAATGTAGAAACACGCAAGGAGTTGTGTAAACATGGCTTACATCTGCTTTCCACTGTAGATGAGTCTCTGTTGCTGAGGTGGTATCCCTTCTTTCTCCTCCACTCGCTCTTTTATTCTCTCCACCTGAACATGGTTCACGCATATACATTAGATTAAATTATAAATGGTCAATTGAGTAGCTATAAAATTAACCTAAAATGAGGCACTCTGCAGGAATAAAAAGAGGACATTAAAGACTTTGTAGTACTTTTTTTTTTGGGGGGGGGGGGCAATATTTTGCTAACTGTGTATAGTTGGAGACATTTTTGTCAAAGACACCTTAATACTCCTCCAAAAGGTCAAAATATACAATACATTAAATAGAGGTTCATTTTAAAACAAATACACATTCTGCATTTAAGGCAGCTGATTTGCCACCATAAAACACAATTTTAAAATGGCATAATCCATGGTTCTCTATTTGTCCTTTATAAAAATAATTCCATCAAGGAAGTCTAAAGTGTCCACCTCTCGGCAGACGAGCAAACTTAACCATTGGTAAAAACCATGGTAATGACCTCCGATTTTTTATATTATCGAATGCTTTTTAAAAGAAAACTACAGAAAAAAACTGGTAAATAAGTCAACTTAAGCTGCCTCTTTCAGAAATTGAAAAGGTTGTACAAAGACTCTGTTAGTGTGTCTCACCACATTACGTAAACCACTATAGTGGGTATAGAACGGCCAAAATTATTATTATTTTTTATATAAGTGGACCTTATAATGTCACACGTGTAAAAGTTTTAAACATTTCAATTGCTTCAATGTGAGAACAAGTGCAATTTCAGTCAGAGGTGATGTAGTTAAGAGCTAGGCATGGGTAACAGTGGCAGGAAACCACTAACTGCAGATGATCAGTCCAAGCTTTGCATTTCGAATGTTGTAGTTAAAAACTGAAAAATAAAAAAACTGTATACTGTACCTTATCAGTTGGTTCGATGTCAATCTCGATTTCTTTACCAGTAAGTGTCTAAAAAACATAGTACAAATTTGGCTTGAATTTGGCTACAGTTCATTGATAAATCTTCATTTGCGCCAACTTTGGTCATTCTATTACTTTATGACAAGCCATATGTCATAAAACTAATTATGATCATTTAATTTACAATTCTTCATGAATCTAGCAAGAGCCACACATGGTGTTAGTTGCAATTTATAATCACATTTCATTTCTTACCTTTACTTTAATTAGCATGATGACTGTTTCTGTTCTACAAATACATGCAAGAAAATGTAACACTGATGAAAAATGTTGAAAGTCAAAATTGCTTAAGCGGTAATAATCAAAATTTCTCCGCCGCACAGGAAGTTCCTGCGTCACTTGTAAATAATTCCTACCACTTCACTGTCTGTACGAAAGGTTCCGATAGAGTTTCGTTGAGACGTTTTGCGACATTTCCCACAACAGTTCGTTGCAGTTGTAGTTTTTTTCAACCTGAATTTACCGTGAACAAGTTACACTATAAACTACATTTGAAATCAGTTACGAACATCCGCCAAACAAAAAAGACCGCCTACAACCCGGAAACCAGTTCTCTCACAGCCTGTCAAGGAGGTGCACGTCTTCTGTATTAGGTATGAGAATGTATTTAATAATTGTAATTTAAACGAATGTGTATACTTTTAGAAACATATGAATCCAATTTGAAGTAAAAGCATTAACTTTTGCTGAGAAAGTGAGAAAGAAAATCTGAAATGTTAAGTTATTCTAATGTGTTCTAATGTGCAGAACATTAGGTTGCATATATGAAATATCGCTGTCACTTCTGTGGGTTTTCTGTAATCAAATTAAATATTTACAATGCATCTTAAAGTCTAAAAAAATAATCCTGCCTTACAGTCTTCTTCTCTTTCATAAACAACAGCTTGAACTGAAACCCTTGGGAATGTTTATTTCTCTTGTCTGGTGTTTTTACAGAAACTGATACGCTTGGGGCAATCACAAGGCCATCGTCTTCAGCAGCCATGCCACGGATAGAAAATGACATCAAACTTGACTTCAAAGATGTCCTTCTTCGACCCAAAAGGAGCACACTCAAATCTCGCAGCGAGGTGAGGTTTTGTCCAGATGTTTCTGTCATAATTTGTAATAGCGACAGTGACGTGTCACAATTGCAACCTACATTTACTGTGTAATCACACTGTCTCTTTTCTGTTTCAGGTGGATCTTATGCGCAGCTTTACATTTAGAAATTCAAAAGGCACTTATCGTGGGATTCCCATAATCGCTGCCAATATGGACACAGTAGGGACATTTGAAATGGCCTTAGCATTACATCAGGTAGGGATGACTCCATCTATTAAATGATTAAAATGCTGACTTTTGATGGATGTATAAATTGTTTCTTTACAGTTCACACTTTTTACAGCCATCCACAAGCATTATTGTGTGGATGACTGGAAAGAGTTTGCCGCCAAACACCCAGAATGCCTAGAGGTGGGACTCTTTTTTTAGAGTTTACTACTTTGACCTTATTTAGCAAATTCAAATATCAACTTCAACCCTCTTTATTTCAATGTCCAGAGTGTTGCAGTCAGTACCGGAACAAGCGAAGGGGACTTTGACAGACTGGGGGCCATTGTTACTGCTGTTCCTCAGATCCACTATATCTGTGTGGATGTAGCTAATGGCTACTCCGAACACTTTGTAAATTTTGTAAAAGATGTGAGGCAGAAGTTTGCCACGCACACCATCATGGTCCGCTTATAATTTTAGCTCATTCATAATTATTTACATACGACTTTTTAGTTAGTATTGTTACATTTCCTTTTAAAGGCTGGTAATGTGGTCACTGGGGAGATGGTTGAAGAGCTGATTCTTGCCGGTGCTGACATCATCAAAGTGGGCATTGGACCAGGTAATATCACCAGTAATCTGTTTATATCAAAATCAGCATGATTTCATAATGTGCTCATCTGTGTAGGTTCGGTGTGCACCACTCGTAAGAAAACTGGTGTGGGTTACCCTCAGTTGAGCGCTGTCATTGAGTGTGCGGACGCTGCACACGGCCTGGGCGGACACATTATATCAGTGAGGCTCAAGAGTCTGAGAGGAGAATGTTAGAGAATTGTTTCTAATTTTACTGCAGAATTTCTCCAGTCTGTTCTTTTTATTGTTTTTAATCTCATGGTTCATTTTCAAAATAACAAGAGATCAAACCTACAGTACTGTGTGAAAGTTTAGACAGGTGTGAAAAACAAAAAACAGAAAGAGTTGAGTTTGTAAACAAAATAGAAAGAGTTAATCATTACTTTTATCAAATAATAATTTGATGAATTAACAAAAGAGAAATAAAGCAATATTTGGTGTTACCAACCTGTTGCCTTCTTCTAGGTACTAGGATGGAAGGTTGTTTCTCACATCCACCTGCTCGAACATGCTCGGTATGGCCCATGCCATAATTTCCAGTATTTTTAGTTCCCTATCAGTCGAAACACAGATGAATGTCGATGTTTTGACTATGGGAACTCCCCTAACCTGGGAGAGGTGGAACCGAATCTTTATCGAGCAAGGTAATTTGTGAGTGTAGATGATTAGCAATTAACTGCTCTATAAGAGGAGGGCTTGCCTCTACACTCATTCTGCTTTCTTCTATATTCGACGCTATTCTGCTGGAATATCGAAGGTTGCTTTGAAGGTTGTGCTAGCCCAGATAGCTGAAACCACCAAACCGTGGCACCTCTGATTCTCAGCAAGAGTCTGTCAGTATCCAGTTTTGTCTTGTTTCGTCCATTTTTCACAACGATGGGCAAAATCTGCACTTCTCCTGGCTGCGGTAAATTTATCTCATCGAAGGACGGTCGCAAGAATTGCTTTGGGCTTCAAACACGCCTGCGTTGCTCTCGTGAGGCGAGAGTGTTTGCACTGCAACACTCTGCCAAGGTCCAGGAGGTCCATTTTCGATGAGGACGCCGAAGCTTCGGTTTCTAGCGCTTTGCTGATTCGGCCTAGCTCCTCCGAGACCTTAGTCGAAGGCGCAGGGACAATGACGTCAGGCAACCCCTTGAGTCACCCCTGCACGGCGGATGTGCATTCCGTTTGGTTAGTGGATGATTCTGAATGGAGATGTATGAATAGAGGCCTGGCCAAGCTTCGATTCAAGATGTTGACGGCCCTGCCGTGCGTTCGTCCTGGGGATTGGTTCGCTACAATAGACCTGAAGTACGTGTAGTTTCACGTGGCTGTGGTGCGAAGGCACAGACCCTTTCTAAGGTTCTGCTTCGAAGGCCATGCCTATCAGAACAAAGTCCTGCCCTTCCTGCGCACCTTTGCGAAGGTGAAATGGGCCGCCCTTGCCCCACTACGCCGGGCAGGCATCTGTATCCTGGATGACTGGCTCCTGCTAGCTGAGTGTAGGGACCAGTTGATCACCCAGAGGGATATGGTCTTGGCGCACATATCGTGCCTGGGGTTTCAGGTCAACTGGAAAAAAGTAATCTCACTCCGATGCAACTGACTATTTTTTCGGTATGGAGCTGGACTCCGTGAACATGAAGGCGTGGCTCATGGCAGAATGTGCCAGAGCCTTGCTGTCCACTCTCGCAGTGGCGTCCTCCATATGCGACCGATCCAGCTATGGCTTCGTTCTCGGGTTCCAAGTTGGGCATGGCGCAGAGATACAGGCACCCACTGCCAGATCTTTGGTCACTACATATATGGCATATCTGTCCACGGTGGAGGAAACATGAAACACAAGCGCTCGTCTGCTCCGCCTTCAGACAGTTTTTCCTGGTTTCAGGACCCCTAGGTGCCCATAACTTTTGTCTGCTTTAAATCCTCTGTTGCTTCGCTAATCCTTGCACTGCTGAAGAAGCTCATGTTTACTTTGCTACTATTTATTTTTATTTAAAGTGATTTTTTGTGTCTTGATGTTTGATTTAGCATACAAAGAATGAAAAAAAACTATTTGCTAAGACATCAGAACCAAACATGGGGCAGCATCCCTAGTTTGAATAGGTCAGGAAGGGCAGCATGTAGCCTATGTATGGTCTTGTATGTATTGAGGGAGAGTGACTAGGGAGAAGAGTCCTCAAGTAACCTTTAGTGATGAGGTAGGGAGAGGAGCTCGTTGAGTGAGTTCTCTACAGCCGTGTGTCCTACTTTTACTTCTCTGGGCTCTGTGCCAGATCTGACCGCTGAGAGTGTTTTGCTGACAGAATCAGTGCTCTGTGACTATATATAGTGTTTAACCTCTTAAGCCCGAGAGTCCCCGGTACCGGGGACTTGCCCCCTTGTGCGTTACATTTTCAATCATAGCTCACTAACCCTGAGAATAACCCACACATATTAAATACTGTTGTGTTCAGCGGAAACTCCTCTAAAAACGTATCTAATTCAATTTCATATCCGTTAACCACAGCTCGAACGCCATGCAAATAAAACAACAACATGTCCGGAGTATAATTCATGACCACGTTTTTGTTTATGTGCGATATGTATCCACAATATAAACGGAAACACCAAAACCATTACATTAAATGAAAGCTAACAACCAGCTGAATCCAGTGATATGCAACTCATTAACATTGCATGAAGTATTTCAGAGCAGGGAGCGAAAGTTCCCCGAAAAAACGCCAGCACAAAACCAAGCAAGCATGTAAATCTTGTCTTACCTTTGCCGTTTTTTCAACAAAAAGTTATTTCCATAGCGATAAAAGTCCGTTTGTTGTTATGTCCGGTCGATAGCTTCGCGAAAAGTCCATTTTGTGTTTTTTCTGTTGCTCCAGTGCTCCTCTTACGTCACCAAATATGGAATGACTCCCCGTGCGTAAGAGCACGTCTCTCCACGCTGCGCGTCGTGTGATTCGTCGGCGATCCCGTCAGTCTCAAAATGGTTGAGCTGATTGGTTTCCATAGAATCAGAGCTTTCCGTCGATATATAGATCTCCCGGATTGGACAGATGGTCGGGGGGTAGGGACACGCAGAAGCTCGACGTCAAAGCGTTTGTGAGTGAAACGTTCCCAAAAGCGCAGCAAGATGGCGTAAATGAGCTTCTACCCCCCTTTTACAGTGTTTCTTTAGGAGTTTTTTTTGCTGAAATCATGTCCCATAAGCAAGAAAACAAGACTATGAACGTAGCTGAAGCTTTGGACAAGATTTTTTCCATATTTCAATTATTGTGCCAAATTGTGCCAAACTGTGCCAACATGGATTACGCCTGAACTTTGTTCAATCAAAACCTTTACAGAATATTAGTTTCTTGTAGTATGAACACCAAACTTGCTACAGATGTTCTTGACATGTAGTGGTTACAATTGATTGTGTTTATTTGCTTCGTTATAAGTAAAATAAGGAGATATTGGAGGAAACATGTGTTTTTTTTTTAGGCGGAGTTCATTTTTTGGCCATTCCAACATCAATTACTCTTACCCAGTGTTCTTGACTGTCAAATTAACTCATCCACACCACTCCCCAAGAACCTATCTTCATTTTGATACCAAGATTTGCAGTTTAGGCCTTGTAAAAGCTGAGAAATGCCTTAAAAAGTAAAAGTATAGGATTTTCGGAAAATAGGCCTCAGGGCTTAAGAGGTTAAATACTCAAAGTCCACTACAGTTCATGACTGGGTTTAAATTTGTGTGTGAAAGTGAATATCATTAACACCTGTTTGGATCTTTTATCTTAGAATTAATGCTAGTTTTAAGGCGAAACGTGGTAACATCAAACATTGATTTGTTTTAGATTTTTATCTGCTAAAATGTAGTGACTTTACAAAAATAAGAAATCATTTATATTGCCTAAAACTTACTTGTGCAGTACTGTATGATAAAGTACTAAACTGCTTACAAGATTTATAAACAAAGAATCTTTACCTGTACCATACTTTTTTAGGATGGTGGATGTACTTGCCCTGGTGATGTCTCCAAAGCGTTTGGTCAGTCTTGCTAAACTCCATTAAAATGTTTTATTCTGAATGCCACATGCTTTAACTCAACAGCTTTCTGTGTGATTGGATAATGACAGGGGCGGGGGCTGATTTTGTGATGCTTGGAGGAATGCTTGCCGGCCATTCAGAGAGTGGCGGAGAGATCATTGAGAAAAATGGCAAGAAGTACAAGTTGTTCTATGGCATGAGCTCAGACACGGCTATGAAGAGACATGCAGGAGGGGTAGCAGAGTACAGGTAACCTCTGGAAAATACAGGGCTCAGTATAAATTAGTACACCCCCTTTAAAAAGTAGAAATTATACCAGTAGCTCAATGAACAAATGAACAATTTCCAACCTTTTCACAAGGCTGAAACCTTCTCACTTTTTACCTTTTACTCCATAGCATGAAAATAAAGGTTAATAATCTAGTTTACTTGGTTGAAGCAAAAATGATGACACCCTGCAACAAAAATGACTACATCTAGTACTTTGTTTGAGTAGCTTAATTTTAATGACATCATTAGGGTGTCTGGATATGGAATGAAGAAGTTGGCGACAAATTGCCACATCAGTCTTTTTCCATTCTTCAAAAAGCACGTCTTTTTGACCTGGATGATCCCCACATGTGTTTGTTTGGGTTCAGACCAGGAGACACTTGGCCATTGGATCACCTTCACCCTGTTCTTCTTCAGAAATGTAACAGTAGATGTATGTTTTGGATCATTGTCATGTTGGAAAATTGCACAATTGCACCGAGTGATGGCAGCATCTTCTCCATCAGTATAGAGCAGTACATTTTTGAGTTCATGATACCAATAATGAAATGGAGTCGTTGCTGAGAGCATAAGATGACAAGGTGTTTTCTTTGTTAAGTAATGGCCTTTTATTGTCACCAGTCTGCTGGACACCTCTAAAATGATTCATTAGACTCACCAGTGGTTGAGTAATTAGAATTTTGTAGTCTTAAGTGTGGCTTTTTTCCCCTAAAACTAGAATTTGGGTTTACTCATTTTTGTTGAATGAATTTTTTAGGAAAGTCACTTTTTTGTGTCTGCAAATTAACAAACCTTTTTGTAATTTTGTAGTATGGCGTTTCATATATCTCAAATGTTGAATCTGAAAGGAAACTAAAGGTTTCTGACAAATGTAGTGGGGTTTACTCTTTTATGCTGGGCACTGTATACTGCAAGAAAATTAAATGTCTGCCAAAAAAAAAATGTTAAAATAAAATTCAGATTGTTATCAGATATCCATGGCAGCCTATTAAAGTTTGTAATAAAAGCAAACATTTACAAGCAATTTTATAACAATGTACGGGAGGAACTTATAAGCACTAGCCAATCATTTTTCCATGCCACCAATTAATTTATGAATCATCATTTTCTATAGTATATAAGTGTGTTCTTGCCAGAAATACATCTGCGTTTGACCAAGCTGCCCAAACACTAGCCCTTCACCACATCATAGAGCGTTCTATTTAAAGGGTCAGGAGCTCTGCCTGTTTTAGTTCTCTCTGGCCAAACGATTGCGCTGTCTTGCGACTTGATGAATGTCATTAATAATACAGAGTCTTCCAATTGGATATTCGAGCTCAACCTCATGAATAATTAAGAGATATCAAAGTGTCATAAAAATGAATTGGTACAAAAATTCTGAGAAAAGTCAGAAATAGACTTAAAGATTGAAATGACCCAGTTTTCCACATAATTAAATGTAACGGACAATACAATTTGTATTGTACGCAATAGTGATGCCTGGGTCGTCTTGTAACCCGTGGGTTGTGGAGTGAGTCACTTTATTTGCAGGCAGGTTTTATAGATCAAAATTAAATAAAAAAAATCCATGTATGGTGTGTGCAATTATATGATGGTGAAGACATTGGAGAGAGAGATGAGGTTCAGCGCTACATTGAGGACCAGTTCTTCTGGGACAGAGAGGAGGCAGTCGCAGTCTATAGCCTTTTTTTTTGTTTGCCAAAGTTTCAAAAATGATTCTCTGTGTCCCAGCCACAAGCGCATCGAGCAAGCGCACATTCAGCTCTGATGAGTCCAGGAGAAATAGATTAAACCCTGGTACAGTGGATGCTATTCTTTTTTTGCACAGCAAATATAAAAACACTACTGTGTGATAAATGATTAAAAAAATGTTTAGCCTAGATTCCAAACACTGCTTTGTAAGTGTTTCAAATGTGTCTCATTATCTTGTTATTAATATTACACGATTTATCATAAGTTGTTGCCAGTTTACAGGGCGATGTTTCCAAGCACTCTCAGACTAAAATAAAGGCTGTTTTCATTTGAATTCTGTAAAATTGTGAATAGTTATGTATACATTTAAATACAGTAACATTAGTGAGTGTGTAAATAATAACAAGATACAGTGGTTCTGTGTGGGCTGGGGTGGGCCAAATAATTTCATAAACTTTGGTTGTAAAAATACCCGACCCATGCATCACTAGAGCCTGGTGACAAGTAGCCTGGCCACAAATTGCCAGATATTCTTGCGACAATAGGCTGGTGTGTGTAAGTAAACATGAGAATCTATTTTTAGGGTTTTCGGACCAAACTCTTCATGTGTTCTTTGTAAGTTGAAAAGACATGTTTTAACCATGAGTGTTTATATGAACTCCTAGATCTAGTGTTAAATATGAGAAAGCTCTCACTTCGGTAGATGTGGTACAATAAAATTTAACCAACATTATTTTTGTTTTAAGGGCTTCAGAGGGTAAAACGGTGGAAGTGGCTTACAAAGGACCAGTGGAGGTGACTGTGAGGGATGTTCTGGGTGGAGTTCGTTCCACTTGCACTTATGTGGGCGCTGGAAAGCTAAAAGAGTTGAGTCGCCGCACCACCTTCATTAGGGTGACCCAACAACTCAACACAGTGTTCGGTAATGATAGCTAAGACGATTTAAATGTCGGCAGTCTGTCAAACACATGCGCATGGTCATACGCTTGCATTGCTGAAATGAGCTAAAATACACACTTTTTAATATTTCCCTACTAGAGGTTGTATTTCTAAAAAATAAAAACATTTTTTATTTGAGCAGCGAGACAGGGTGAGGATGTAATAGATACTATCTGGTATTTTATCTAAAACTGAAAGTTCAATGTTTGTACAAACCATCTCAATACTTTGAGATCAATCACTTAATGCAAGAGCATTTCAGGCATTGAATAGGAAATGTCTTACCATTTGTATTTACAATTGTTTTGGGTTGTAACTAATTTATTTAGAGTTTTATATGAAGGTCTGGAGAGAATACTCATTCAATTTATCATTTTACTAATTTGAATTCACGTAAATTTTAAGCTGTTTATCTCATGAAACTGCCATTCCACTGTGTTTTCAGTCACAGCGTTATAATACAAATTTTATAGACTTTATGGAGCCTTTTACGTTATATAGTTAATTGTGTAAAATCTGTTTAACTCAATGTCTATACCTAATGTCTTATGTTCAGAAATAAATTCAGTGTTCTCTTTTACTAGATTCAGAGCTTAAAAGATTATTCAAGTAGTAGCGGTCTGTATCATAGTGTTTTCTTCCACTTGTAAAATGTTCTCTAATGGTTTATGCAACATATATTTGCTACTTCAAAGTTGTGAGAATCAAAATCAGAGTATTGGCATGATTGCATTAGTTGCAGCCTGATTTGAACAGTAGATTTGCAAACTTGCCTTTTTTTTTTTACTAAACTCTGTTGTTGACTGTATTTTTTACAGTAAATACATTTCACATTCCTTTACTGATGGCTGACGCTAATGTTGCTTATGAGATGAATTTCATTTAATTCCTACTGATCTTACTTTGATGTTAAAAAAATATATTGTTTGTTATATTTTACTTGCTTTCAAATCATTCCAGATGTTAATTTGTTAATGTCCATGTGGTATAAAAACAAACATAAATAAAATAAATGAGAATAAATAAAAAAAAATTGTCCAAAGATGTCTTGAATTGTTTCTTTATTTAACTTCTTTGGATTTAATTAATTGCCTTACATGTATATGTTTGTGGAGTGATGTTTCGACGCATGTCCTATTTTAAGATCCAGGTAAATGTGATTAAAAACGATATAGTACAGTTAAATTACCGGTATATTATCATGATTCAACAGTCTGACAGCAACGTGAAAATTAAAAGTCTTTGAGGCTAGCTGAGGAGCTTGGGTTAAATGGGCAACCAGGGGAAATTCGGGGCTCTGTGGGAGGTCACTTCTAGTATGTCTTGGTTCTTATTTACTTTGAAGTGGCTGTATGTTTTGGGTTATTGTCCTGCTACAAGTCAGACTTGAGGCGGAGCTCTGAAACCATGATGGTTCCATCCTAATGAGGAAGTCACGTTTGTGCATGTGCACACTCTCTTTGACTGTCAATGGCAGTGCCCAGTTCAGCTCAGCGGTTGCCTTATATCAGCCCACTGATATAAGGGTGGGACTGGGATGAGTCTTTTAACTGCTGAAGAGAAACTGGAAATGATTGGTTGACATTGTGGTGATTGTCAGCAGGGGATTTTATTAGATTCTGGCTACATCTCTTCTGAGCACAGAGTGCCCTGGCAGTGTCATTATTTTATGTGAAGTTACGGAATTCAGTTCATTCTCTTCATTATAAAACATACCCCTTCTTGGTGATTGGCTATAACCATGTTTTAGTGGCTGCATAGTTTTGAAAAAATAATAGGGAAGTTTTGTAGATTGCTCTAAAGGTTCAAATTTGGAAAAGCTTGCAAAAGGCTTTCTTGGACGATTTCATAACTATTAAACAAGGGTATTCATTATGACCATACATGGTTTATTAATATACAAGACATTACATGTGTTTAAAACCAAGTAACCAGACAGAACACATACTTTATTTATCTACACACATTTTCTCTCCATCAATGTGTTCAAAATTGTACACAACCATCGATTCCCATGAGTTTTTAAAGGAAATGTAATTTACGCTTTATTGTTATCACTAGGGGTCGACAGAACAATTTACATAACTTTCGATTTGAGTAAGTGAAACTAAAGCCACAGTTGTACAGAAGAAGTGAGGATTATTGAACTCTGGTAAGCTGAGCTAAATACGTGTCAATTTTGCAATGCGTTACAATATAATTTGCTTTCCAACACATGTTTAAATGCATTGCTTAAGAGAAATCAAGCATTGTTGTAAAAGATTTGCGAATTATGTTGACCTAAGCTAAAAGTCGTTTAATGAGATTAATCTACATTAATTAACATTTTGAAATGCTTATCTTGCCCAAAGTACATTTCAATCGGTTGCGTTGCTTGAAAATAGAAAAGAATGGAAAAACTTGATGTTTAAGCAATTTTGAAGTAATTTCGTGTGATGGCGTTCCTTGTTGTGAAAGAAATAGCACCTAATGGCATTTCCTTAACATTGCAGCGACGGAATAAATGTTTTTTTTTTTTTACGTAAATGTTTTAGGTTTCAGATTTAATATTTAGCTTGGCAATACCAAATACATTTTTTATGGACCTAACAAAACGTGTTTTGATTAGCCAAATGCCGTTAAAACAGCATTGTTTTACAGTCTCCCATTAAGTTAGTAACTGCTAACTAATTAGCTTTTTTTGTCTCCATAGTAAACAATTTGGTTGAAAAAGTTTTCACTGTCCACATTTTGCCACAAAATTAATAATTGTGTTTAGCTTGAATTGTCATTATCAATGTGTTGAAGAAGTATATTTTTATGGTATTTTTTAAGCACATAAATATGTGTAATGTTGTCAAATGCAATCCACCACAACACCTTGATGTCGTGTGAGCTAAGGTAACGCTAGCTCCCTTCTTGTCTGTTCTCCGCTCTGTGTGATTCAAATGGATGACGACCGTTGTATTGTTGCCGTTTCGAAGCAAATGGGCCAACTGTCGCCGCACAGAATAGGGCCATGCCCCCTATGGACATCTGTCTGCCACATGACTCTTATAAATGGCGCCAAAAAGGCAAACACTCATTTTACAGTACTTTAGCCGTTATCGGGCCTGATATATTGCGATGTACTTGTTCCGAGTACAAGACGCCAGATTTGGTCCAACCATGTTACACAGGACTTCAGCCGGCCCGGATTTCAGCCGACCTTGTCACCCCTTAACCAGAGTCGGGCCGAATGTGCTTGCTATCTGGGCTGTGCCATGATTTGTGCCGCCTCAGAGCCCATCTCCTCTACAGGGCCGTGATTGTAGGGGCAAACATTTGGTAAATACATAATGTGTTTGTAAGTACAATACATGTTGAGTTTCCTTCCAAAGATTGGGTTCCCTGGCAAAACATATTTGCACTTCCACACAAAGGTCACGTTCCCTCGTGTGTTGAGCAGGGAGTTCAGGAACCCTGGGGACCAAAGCTGGGAATTCAGGCAGTCACAAAAAGGTTTACAAAACAGAGACTGTAACGTACATACACCAATAACAAACAAAAAACAGACTTTAAATAAAAGAGAGATTTAAAAGAAAAGAATAAGCTAACTTTAGCCACTACATTAAGCACCCCCTGTGTGGGGTGATTGGTTATGATGGTTCCAGTTGTCTGTATTGCACGGGATATATAGAAGGTAACACCGACGAAGGTCGGAGGTCATGTGGATGTGAACTGATCATTAAAAAATACAGTCTGACGTTCCAGCGAACTCATGGTTTTATCGCATCCATAAATAGACAAAGCGTAACATGGTGTCAGAAATAGGGACTGGAGTGCACCGGAGATGTGCTTAATAAACAACCAGTGAGAAAGATACCGCGGTGAGTGAAGACTGTAAAAAAAAAAAAGGCGGAGTGCGATAAATGACACAAGCTCGCCGAAAGAGAGCGCGAGAGGTGGAAGCACTTGCGTGTTGCGCACCAGTCCAGCAAGAGAACTTAACAGTGTTTTCCAGTCATGCAAAAGTTAAATCCATCATCTAGTGCTGGGCGATATGGAAAAATTATATATCACGATATGGATTATTTTATATCACGATAACGATATATATCACGATATGCCACAATAAAATACGTTTTCAGTTATTCTCTGAAAAGTTTGACAAAAATATCCTTGCATACTTCTTTTTGCAACTTTATTTTGAAGTGACATTTAACTGAACTGTCACAAATGAGAAAAACTACATTTTAGTGCAGCAATGTAAACGTATCAAATGACAACAGATGTGGTGGAAGTAGAGCTACAGTAGCCTTCACATTTTTTTAACCACATCATAGTTATTTAAATAGTATTATCAAAATAAACTATTTAAAAAAATTAAATAATGGACCACACTGCAAACATCCTTCTCTACTTGGGCCCGGCATGCGTTATATAAGCGAGGCAACTCGACATTACTGAAGTGCTTACGACTGGGCATAACGTACCTCGGGTCAAGCACTTTGACGAGGTCTCGGAAGCTACCCTTCTCAGCTGCATACATGGGGATCATGCCTTTACAACAGTAATGCAAGATGGCACATGTGATTTCTTTATGGCGCTGGGACGTTTTTTTTTTCGGTGTGCATTTTATGAAAGACTCTTTAATTTTAGGCTGGCTATATTTTTTCTCGCCACTTGCCCGGGCTGTTTCACAACTTTCTTTACATCACATTTCTTCGATTCTCCAGTATTCTTTTTCGTGAACCTTCTTCACGTGGTAAAAGAGGTTTGTTGTGTTCGCGTCGGGCGCGGAAACAGTTTTTTGGCAGAGTTTGCAGATGACTGTCTTCTGCTCTGCGTCGGAGCTCTTGAAGCCAAAAATGCAACCAAATCACTGACGTACCCCCACGTTTCGGTAAAAGTACTTCTTGGGCTGCTGCCTGCATAGCAGTTTCAATTTGTTGCGACTCCAGGCATTCATCTCTTGCGTCTCCGTCTTCAAGCACTCATGAGTTAACTAGCGTAAAGCATGTCGCAACAACGTAAAGCGTCACGTCGCAAAATCACAATACGGAGTTTCTTTGCGAAAAAGTTCATTTTTATTCTTGATTATCACTTAGATAAAGGGTAGAGTATGCATTGCATAGCCACAAGACATTATCATACATTTGTCATATCCTATTTAATGCAATATTTTCTTTATTAATTGATAAAATTAGGTTAGAAACGATAGAAGAGAAATAGGACGAT
>SRMA01027236.1:150677-222599 GCA_007224835.1 Danionella cerebrum
ATACAACAAACTCCTGTTTTGCTACATGATGCTACCGTTCTGTTTTAACACCATGGGCTTCTACCCCTCACATCGTAGTTCCGGGAAACGGGTGCTCAAGTTAATCTGTTGTCAGTAGAAGATTACAAAACCCTGAAAGTTAAAAGCAAAATTCACTCCACAAAAGTGAAAGTGTCAGGATACACAGGTGAGGGTGTCCCAGTGAAAGGAAGTTGCCTGGTGACTCTGAAACACAAGGGGCAGCTAAAGACAGATTCTGATTGTTGAACAGAATGTACAGCCATTTCTGGGACTGAGCACATGTGAGAAACTGGATCTGGTGAGGAGAGTATTTGTGGTGACATCACAGAATGAGGAAGAACAAACATTATACATTGAGGAGTATGCAGACCTGTTGGAGGGACTCGGATGCCTTCTAGGGGAACACAGGATAAGCATAGATGACACAGTGACTCCAGTGGTTCATGCATGCAGAAAAGTGGTTCATGCATGCAGCTCGTATGGAGAAGCTAAATGTCATTAAGAAAATTGATGAACCAACTGACTGGGTGAGTTCACTAGTCATTGTTCTCAAGAAAATGGCTCCTTGAGAATATGTCTTGATCCAAGGGATGTCAACAAAGCCATAAAATGTGAACATTTCAAACTTCCAACCAAAGAAGAAATTTGCTGGAGTAAAATGGTTCACCAAGCTAGATGAATCTTCTGGTTTTTGGCAGTTAAAACTAGATGTGGCTAGTTCAAAACTGTGTGCGTTTAACACACTGGTGCGGAGATATCGGTTTCTTTGACTACCACATCGAATTCTGTCAGAGGTATCACAAAACAATCCACATGATTTTTTTAACACCTACCTGGAGTGGAAACCATGATGGATGACATAATTGTATGGAGATCCAGCCGCTAGGAACATGATGAAAGGTTAAGGCAGGTCATGGAGCTCATAAGGCAGTCAAATCTTAAATTAAACAAGGAGAAATGTGAGTTTGCTGTCCAGTGGCTAACTTTTGATGGAGATGTTTTTTTTACAAGGAGGGAGTCCTTACAACCTTTTAAATGTGGTAAATCAATAAAAGGTCAATCACATAATGGCAGCTGTAATAATTTTAACTGTGGAGTCCATGGATCAGAGCTGCAGAGCCAAGTCACGTCACAGCCTCTGGAAACACCCTCATTAGGCTAGACATTCCCAAAAAAGGGAATCCCCAGGAGGCCGACAACCCAAGAGAAAATATTATCAAACAGCCTTGAAGAAGAACTGGCATGAGCAGAGGTCAGCCGAGTCTGCTGGGCGAGCGACAAATCAAGTCCTAAGCAACAAAAAAAGATACCATATTTGGGACGCCATTCCCTACCCGTCACTACTGAGCATGAGGTAGCCGTGACCGTGATAACAAAGGGAGAACCCTGAACCAACTGCTGTGGGCGATCAGATGATTACCGGAAGCCCTGATTTGGGCAAATGCTAATTTGCGTTACCTCGCAAAGATTGGGTTCCCTTACAAAACGTGTTTGCAATCCCTCGCAAAACACCTTTGTGTTCTATTGCAAAGATATTTGCATGAGCTTGCAAAAACGGAATTGTTCTCCCGCTAATCATTATTGCTCCATAGCAACTCTTCCCTTTTTTATTCATTGTGTTTTGGACCAGCCTTTAAGTGGACAGGGGTAACAAATTTTGGTTCAACACAAGTAAAAAACGTAGCTTTTCCTAAAATGTTTTTTTTTTGTGCATTTTTACTGTTTCAGGTATTGTGACATATGAGGTTATGATTTCCGCACTAACTCATGAGATGAATGATCAAGAAATGGATATGAACTCTCAACTCCAACCGAAGTGCAGACGTGAGAGAAGAAACAGTATCCATTTACCTCCACGTAAGTCTGCATCATAGATGTCACCTCATCTAGGAAATCTACAAAGTTTTTTGAATGATTTACACATATTTGCGCTTGGAGAGGTAAATTATTTAAATAAAACAATCATTTCAATAATTTGTTTGGAAATGAGTTTCCTCCGAAGGGTGGCCAGGCGCTCCCTTAGAGATAGGGTGAGAAGCTCTGTCAACCAGGAGGAGCTCAGAGTAGAGCCGCTGCTCCTCAAGAGGAGTCAGCTGAGGTTTCTCTGGCATTTGTTCCGGATGCCTCCTGGACACCTCCTGGGGGAGGTGTTCCAGGCATGTCCCACTGAGAGGAGGCCCTGGGGAAGACCCAGGATACGCTGGAAGGACTATGTCTCCCGGCTGGCCTGGGAATGACTCAGGGTCCCTCCCGAGGAGCTGGAAGAAGTGTATGTGGAGAGGGAAGTCTGGGCGTCGCTGGTTAGACTGCTGCTCCCGCAACACGACCCCAGATAAGGATAGATGGATGGATAAATGTTTGGAAATGTGAAACTTGTACTTTACAGACAACGTTAAATATTTCAAGCCATTAGGTTTCCTTAGAATATTTCATCTTGTTGACAAGAAAGGTGAAACTGTTTTTGTGTGTTTTATTTTATTTTATTTTCTTCTGAAAATTTAAATGTAAACAAATAAAAGCTTGAAACCTTTCACTCTGTGTGTAGTGAACCACTATAACAGATATGTTTCACTTTTTAAAAATAAATTATTGAAATAAATGGAACATTACAATTTTTCTGGCACTAAATACTAAAATTATAGATGTAATCATTTTACTGTATAGCTGTTGCATTTGTGTGTTTATGCCTCAGGTATTTGACGTCTTTTCCTAATTTTTCCAGATTTTGCACTCAACACCAAACATATGCTTGAGTGTCCTGTTTGTCTGGATGGGCTCATGGACCCGGTTACTACTCCATGTGGACATAACTTCTGCAAAAGCTGCCTGAAAGAATGCTGGGACAGAAGTCAGGATTACAGATGCCCGTTATGTAAAGACAGTTTTGGCAAAATACCTGAAGTAAAAACCAACACAGTTCTGAGAGAAATCGTACTCATCTTTGAGAGAAAACTGGCAGGTAAAAATTTGCTAATCATTTTGAAAATCAATTTAAAACACAAAAAAGAGGATTTTAAAGAGAATACAAGAGACAGGTTGATCTGATTCTTCAGGGTATTTATGAAAAGTTTAATATTCTAAAATGACATTTTTAAATCGTTTGTAATTAGAACTATGGACGTGGTGTCTGTGACATCAATCATAGGGTTCTGATAAAGTGCCAAGGGGCTCAAATTGAGTTTAGCTAGCTATAGACATGCTGAATACCAGGTAATAGTAATTTGCCAAAGAGTGCACACAGCCAAGAATTTAATATGACGTAAACCAATAAGTAAATAAAACATATTCACTTCACTCACAGTTGCTATGAAGATTAAAGGTTGGTTTCTACTGTGTATTTGACCATTATTAAAATTGGTGAATGTGATTGATGTATGTGACCAAACCAATCTGGAGCTACGTGTGTGACTATATAAAATTAAACAGCACCTGTCAGAATTCAGTATTCAGACAGACCATAGTATATTTGTATACAATATCCCTAAATACATTGGGCAGAAGTCTAATTACAGGCATCTAGAACTGTTATTTGACTAATAATAAAGTCTTTCAGTGTAATCTGCACTAGTCACAGGAAGCTGACACATCGAGGAGCAGTACAGGATTAACTGCATCTTTTATGGGTGTGTCACAATGTAAACACACTTCTGATCTTTTGTAATCTTATCCAAAGTTTAAAAACTAAGCATCTTGAAAAAAATGTAATGAACTATGCTCAAAAACTTTTTTGCTAAATATTTTATCTCTTAGAAATATATATTTTTTTTAGAAAATATGAATAACAAAGAATTTTCCACTCATAGTTAAAGGTTGGGTGAAGCAATTTATTGCCAACACTTCAGCTCTTAATTTTTTGTATTCCCCCCCTTTAACATCAATTACAGTCTGAAGTCTCTTGGGGTAGTTGTTGATGAGGTTCTTTATCTTCTCCTTTGGTACATCAGCTCATTCTTCTTGGCAAAAAAGCTCAAACTCTTGTAAATTCTTGGGCTTTCTTGAATGAACTAAATGTTTGAGTTCTCACCAGAGTGATTCAATGATATTGAAGAACCTTCACTTCTGGTGTAACCAATGACTTAAGCCCTTTACACACTTATGCAGGTTTTTTATGCTGGGCTGCAAGCAGTAAATCTTTAGTTTAAATGGTGCTATGTAAAGGTGCAGAAGCCGGGTCACTTCAGTCAATGGTCTCTTCAGACTTTGCATCCAGTCGTTGAATTTACTCTGGACAAGCATTGTTTTTAGACAACATTGCAGAGAACTGGTTCTTAAACTGTGTCTTGCAACCAAACTCTCGCGAGAAAGATTTGAAAATTGTGTGAGGTCACATGCCAGACTGAAGTGCAAGAATGGGATTAACGTTTTTAATTCATTTATAAGGTCTAAATAAACTGAAAAGAAAGTCCATTTTGAAACAAAACTACGGTTCATGTTGCTGTATATGCCTTTGTATCTCTGCAACTTCTCGTTGCCCTCTGAATGTGGCTTTTATTGGCTAATCACAGACATTATTTTAGTCAGAGCACACTACACGATTGAGACACGCCGACAGACAGATATTTGAGAAACATCTTGCTAGCCTGTAACTCTCGCAGAGTGAGTCTTTGGTATTGCAATCTGTGTGATTGTCACATGCGTTCACGAATGGCTAAAATCCTGAAGCCCGCCTTTAAAGAGAAGTGGTTTATTTTCCAGGAAACAAATTGTTTGGCTTTATATAGATAAGCGATCGCTCATCCTCTTCTCTTTCTCCATAAATGCACCTCACACAATGTGATTTGCTTCTGCGCCAATGTGTGACACAGAGTGAATTAATTTACCGAGGCGCCATCTAATGTTCAGGAGAGGGTCTGTGCACTTATTTTAAAATATAAGACAAAAGATGACGCAGCTGCAAAAGTGACGCATAGGCGTGTAAAGGTCTATAGCCTTGTGTTTCGGATCGTTGTTGCATTGTAATGTACGGCAATGTCCCTTGCTCAGCTTCCGTGCTGAATCCAGTATCCTTTTCCTCCAGTATCCTTTGATAACATTCATCTTCAAGTTTACTGTGCATTTGAAACTCATACATACATAAAATATCAGTGATTCACCTTCATGTTTAACAGTGGTGTTTCGTTCATCATCTCCAAATATAACATTTATGGTTGTGGCCAAAAAGTTACATTTCATTCTCCTTGTTCCAGAATTTGGAGGCTTGTCTCTGAGCTGTTTGGCATGTAGTAAGCGGGCTACTTTGTGGCATTTGCATAGTAATGGCTTTCTGCTGGCCACTCTTCTTCAAGAGTCTCCTCATTGTGCTTCTTGAACAATGAACAATTCCGCTATGCCACTTTTTTGTTACTTTCAATAGAATCCCTCACTTTCCACTTCTTACTCAGAGTTTGAACACTGCTGACTGGCATTCTCTGTTCCTTAGATTACATTAATTACAGGTACTGGTAGACAGGTGAGGATGCTTACCTTTACCTGCCACTTACCCCTTTCGTGTCAAACCCTTCACATGTCGGACCAGGACATTTGATCAGGGTCATTTGGAAAGGTTTGACAACAAGTGGCTTCACCCAACCACTAACCATGAGTTTCTTTTCTGAGAAATGACTATTAAATCAGGAAACTTTGCACTTGGTGGATTTTAATTGTTATGGTGTGCCTGTGTACACAAACTGCATTTCTGTTCAAAAATCTTGTAACAATTTTGTATCTCACTTTCAGAGCCATTGAGCATCAACGGTCCACTTTCTCAAGAGCTTGAGTGTTCCATTTGTCTGGATGTATTCGCCGAACCAGTTACCAGTCCTTGTGGACACAGCTTCTGCAAGAGCTGCCTGGAAATATGCTGGAGATCCAGTTTAATCTGTTCCTGTCCTTTTTGTAAAGAAACCTTCCAAACACGTCCTGATCTCAAATGCAACATCACTCTGAAGGAATTTGTGCAGCTCTTACAGGAAAACACTGGTATTTACACATCATTTGGAGTCAGAAAATACTGCGGTATTTATTTTTGTGTTTTATAATGAATATTATTAATGACTTTTAAAGGTTACAAAAGAGAACCAGCTATGGCAGATTTTTTGAAGGCAGTTGGAGAAAGGACTAATGAGAATCTTTCCTGTAAGTTCTGAAATTACGTTTTGAATCTCATTTGAAATGTGTACTTTAAAAATGCATGTGTTCGTGAGAACCTTACAAAGGTATGGATTAATAAAGAAATCTTTTTTTTTAAAGCATCTTTTGTAGACTTCATTATCTTATGATTCTACATTTTTTACAGTAACTGATTCCGTCTGCTGCGCCCACACTGGAAATCCCAAACCATCAGTGAATCATGTGAAGATTCCTTGTGGAGACAGCCTCTGCAAGCCCTTTCTGAAAGAATCCTGGGAGCCCAGTCATGAGAGCAGACCCCAATTTAGTGGAGCAAACCTTGCAGAAGTCCTGATGAATTACAGTTCTAATCATGAAGCTGACGAGAGAGATGTGGGCATAAGAAAAGTCATGATGATTGATCCAGAAGAGCATATTAATACCTCAGTAATCTTTAAACGTGCTTTGGAGCTGATTGGAGGAGATGGTCATATTAGCAATCATCAAATCTACCAGATTATTACTGCAGAAACAAAGAGTAGAAAAAAACAGGTAATAAAACATGCTTTAAATTTGGATTGACATCTACATTGAATTCTAAATCTGTTCCCTCTTGAAGGTGAACAAGCTTGTGCAGAAGATTGAGGACACCAACAAGTATCAAATCAACTTCTCTGAAACAAAAACAAGCAAGGTGAGGAGTTAAAGTTTCATTTACAGAACAGGGGCATGTTTCTGTTTAATATAGTCGAAAAGCCGCAAAAAGATGTCCATTGATCACCAACTTTAATCAAAAATACACCTGCATTTGTACAACAAGCACCAGCTTTGACATAAGAGCCACATTGCTACTCCTAAAAGATCTTGTCTTAATCCACAAAAATAATTGTGTTGGTGTTTCTTGCTCTGGTTACTGTTTTTTGCTGGGTTTTTTAAGTAATCTTGTTTAGATTGCAGAGACATTTTCTGTTAACAGAGTCCATTTTATTTGTTTGTTGAAGTTCATTTAACTTTGCATGAGTGTACAGTGGTACCCCGAGATCCTGAGATGGTACCCCAGGGTGGCTTTCGTATCTCGAACATTTCATATCTCAAACATTTTGTATCTCGAAGCATGTGAAACGCCTAATCCATGCAACGGCTCTCAGAAACAACCGTATAAGTTGATAAAAAATGGAAAACCAGAGAAAAATCAAGTAACGTTTCTTCAATCCTTAAATCTACACATTGTTAATGTAATAAATAATAATAAAACAGAATAAAACATAAGCAAAATATGTAATATGTACACAAATGTGAAACCTTACCTTGAGTGAGGCGATGTGTCGGAGGAGGTGGAACGGATGGCAGAAAACATTACGGCACCACGTATGAAAGTTAACTTTAAGATATTTCATGAATTACTGACACAAACACGGTTTGAAACACAAGCGCAGTCAGTACCGCACGTTCTGGAGAGAGAGCTTCTGAGAACGCGTCACAGGGTTTCTCTAACTTGCCCTACAGAACAGCACTTTCCACGTTATAAACGTTATTTCTTTTTCGACACCTTGACTCTTACATTTGTTATAGCACATTATTGGTAATCTATACATAATGTTTCGCTCGAAGCATTCGTATCTCGGGGTACCACTGTACTTTCATTATTATGCCATTATAGACTGTTTTTTAGTTGGAAATGCTTTCACAAATATAGACATATTATTGCGTAGAAGGCCCCAGCCTTCATAAAACACACCAGATCAAGCAACTTAATGTTCCATTGGCTTGTTCGAAGCTAAACTGATATGAATACTGGAGCAGAGCAGGACTTTGGACACTACTGCTGTAGTCTTAAAAATATCATTTGGGAGAATTCCAATGAGAAAAAAAACACACCCACTGTGAAAGGGTTAGGGTCTGAAATGTATAGGGTGGATAGCTAGGGATAAGCTCTAAACTTGCAACATTGCCTCATAAGCTTAAGTTTTTTAACACAAACATTAGAACAATAGATAGTACAAATATTGTTTTGTTTTTTTAAACATATGTTGTTATATGTTTACAAGATATGCAAGTAGAGTCATAGGTCACAACTCCCAGGCCACAATCAACTCCTAACCTTGAATGCTGGGGTTTTAAAGGTCCAGGCAAGCCTCTGATTGGTTCCTGAGTAATTACAGCCGTGTGGCATAAGAAACCAGGACAAAGATAGATTAAAACCTAGATCCTTTCATGGCACCCAAAACCCAGGACTGATGCAAACCAATTCTACAGTAGGATTAATCCGGCTTCATGGTTACAACTTTAATGGAATGTTTCTTGGTTCACCATCTCTGTGTAGAGCTAAAGACTCGCTATTCATTCTGAACGACTTCAATGTTGCTAGAAAGTATAATCTCTGGACAAAGTTTAGTAGAGAAGTGTATGCTGCTATGCATTGATTATGTTTGTTTTGGTTAGTTGATTGTTAGTTTGTTGCTTTGGTTATGTTCCGTTATATGGTGGCACGTTAAAACACATTGGTTGGTTGGTTGGAATCACTTTCTTTCTTTGACCTCGTATCCCTTGGTTCCGACATTACAACACTCCTTCGCAGTTTTCACAAAAGTAGATTCTAGGATCAAACCTATGAGTTTACAGAAGGGTGAGTCTGTGTGCTTCAGGATAGATTTTCATTTGCTGAGTCCCAATCCAGAAGTGCGCATCCTCCCAAGCGCGTATTTTAAGGCCACTCATGTCACAGCGGTGTACCAAGGCTGTCTCATTTCGGCACAACTCGAAGGGTCCTTAAAATGCACCCTTTAAATGCGGCCTACTTTCCCGTGAATTCCGAGGATGCATTGCGGCCGTCCTTCATGGCCTCAGATAATCCCACAGTGCATTTTTTTTCATTAGAATCAACACAAAAGACAATTCAATTTGTATTTACATTTAACACTTTTTTTTAAAAAACAAAGGACGGTATATTCAAGCTTTAAATGCTGGTAGTGAAGGCGAATTGTAAAACATATTTTTATTTTAGACATTAATTGTAAACATTAACACAAGCAGCCAACTAAATGTTAATGAAGTATTGGTGGATGTCATTATGTTTTAAGAAGCAGACGAAAGAGTTTATAAAACGTATGAAAACAGAATGAAACCAGACTGTCATACTGGTTTACATTACACACAATAGAAAATAATCCCAGAAAGAAATGTGACCAATGCAACTAAACGAATATACAGAGCATGCTTTAATACAATGTATTCAAAATAAAAAAGAAAGAAAGAAATATAACAATAAAAAAATAAACCCTAAAACCCTAGAAAATAAATTGAGCAACGAAAGAACTTACAGTGATCTAACTAATTTATTATACACAAAACGTAAATATAAAAGAATCACTTAAAGAAAAATATTAATAATACAAGAACGTTTCATTCATTCAATTCGGGATCCAAACTACTGATTCAGCTGGTGGCGCTAATGCACCATAAAGCAAACTGCCAAAAAACAACAGAAGAATAAAAATCTAGAGCTAGACCATCCTGTTTAGCAAGGGTTTATGCCGCCTTCGGAGGATCCTCCCAAGCTGTAGCCTTAAAGGCTGGGTAGGAAGGCCCCTCCAGAGGCTTGTAGAACCTAGATTGGGACACAGCTTTTATCAGAAGAAATTCCAGTTTGCATCTCAATGAGCCACACACAGAACAATTCGGAGATAATAATTATATTATAAATCATTTTTACTGTATTACTATTTGTTGACAAATCTGAATGTCAAGAAGTTATGAAAAAACAGCTTAGGGCTGTTATTTTGCTTGGATAAGAACAAATTGGGGGCGACATGTTCCCCGATACAGAAGCAAAGTTTTCCCTGTTATATCTTTATAAATACAATTTGACGATAATATTTTCTGCCTACCTGTCACAGTAGCTCTGTTCTCTCTCTGGGCACGCACCTATTTTGTATAGCCTTGATTAGGTTTGGTTTTCAGGCTTGTCGTTTGTTTTACTTTGCTATGGGTTCATTATAGTGTAGTCTGTTACAATCCGCAAGTTTGCACGATTTACAAAATGTGTTGCAATGAAAACACTTTACGGCAAGACCCCATATCAGAGATAAAAACGGAGTACACGAAGGAAAGTTATCTGGTGGTATTTGACTATCGGGCTGATGGATGTGGCATTAAAGCACACTTTTCTTATAAGAGGTTCATTAAGTGATTGTGCCTATGAAAGTCATATCATCAGCTTGTTGGAAATAACGAATCAGCAAACGTTGATCAGACACAGCTAGTGAACTCAAGCAGAAAAAAAATGCTATCGTTAACTGATATATCTCTTGTATTTCTTGTGTTTACAGCATGCGTTTTTTTCGTTAAATAGTTTAAAATACGTTATTTGCAGTTTTTTAAGTTGGCACATTATTTCAAGCCACTTTTAATACTTTTGAAAACAGACCCGCTAATATATATTTAATAATATAATATATATATATTTATTAATATACACATTTAGTACTTTTTAACACATTGCCCGCCATAAAGCGTTTCCATCACGACATCACGTGGTACTGACATAATCCTCTAGCCATAAAGCTCTAGCCTGTTTAGAATTCTTTCTGAGATGTTTGTAGGGTTTTAGTTAACTTGTTAAGAGCTGTTTTTAGCTATGGACTCATCTTGGATGAAACATATTCCTTGATTGCGTACAATCTTCTGACTGGTGATTTGCATTAATGAGGAGAAATAAACTGTTCAAACCCTCTTCCTGCATTTGGGCTCTCGCTCACCTGAATCCCCTCTTGTTTACTGTAAATCTGATACACAATGTGAACTTTGGTCAAAGTTTTACAATTGGCTAATAACGTTAGCACAATTCTATGTAATTTTCATTGAAATAATTTGCAATTAGTGTTTGTTTTCTCAATGCATGTTGAAACAAAAAAAAATCTGTATATTGATGAGTTAAAACGAGTATGTTTCCACTCAAATAACAGTAGTTTATATAGAGAAAAATGAGAAATGGATGAGTATCTCGAGAGGACAAAATATCTGCATTGTTTCCAAACTTTTATTCCTTTATTATTGGGATCCAATCAATCATGAGCAGTAAAGTATATCATAGCATTTCTACGTTCAAATTTTATAGCATGGACTTCACTAATATCCTGGGCTTATATAATGATAACAATAATATTATAATGGTGTCCATTTTTATTTTATTTTTTTGTCAGAAAAGCAAAGTGGAAGACAAATCCAACGCTGAGCTCCGCACTAAACTACTTCATGGGAAGCTTAAAGGTATTTATTACATGGGTGCTTTCTTCTCGAAGAATTTGTGATATTAACACATAGTCATTACAATTTATTTTAAATTAATCCATCGTCTTCATAAAGTGATCCTCATCTGTCACAGAGCATTTTACTGAGAATAAATCTGAGCACTGCCAGAAGGGGAAGAAGATGAAGCCTTCATCCCGTGAGCTACAGCAGTCTTTTTAAAAAGGACAAATATTAGCCTTTAAGAGCTAGAACTTTTCTTTCTTCATTTTCTACTTATTTAATCAATTAATGAAAATTCTGTATATGTACATGTATAGTAGTTTATCCTACGGTATAGGTTTTATTGAGTTTGTAGCTTGTTGTAATTTGACTACACACTTTCTCTACATTGATGTTGGGTGAAGTAGAAAGATCCTGTACCTGGTTCCCACAGATGTGTGTCATGTGACCTTCAGGAACATGGTGTTCATGTTACTCAGCACACACTGTTATTTTAATTTAAGCCAGTGCCGGTACTCACTGGTACTCTGTGCCTCCACTTCTCCTAACACTCAGAGCATACAGGTACACTCTGCTCAGACTTAATTTAGGAGGTACATGCCGCTGCACTTTTTGAAAATGCATATTAAAAGTGGGCAACGAAAGGATGAAAGTCATAAGCAGGTTGTAAAATGAATGAATACATTTTCATGCGTCACTTGTGATTTTTTATTGTATACTCCAGTGGTGCCCAAACTCAGTCCTGGGATGTTGGAGTCTTGTAGAGTTCACCTCTATGCCCCTTCTCGAAATAGTCAGTAAAACTGACCTTACTTTTCTTCCCACTTATCATATTCTAGAACAGGGGTGCTCATTACGACGATCGCGATCGACCGGAGGTGCTACCGGTCGATCACGGTGTGAAATTGAAACAATATCAAGTTCAGTAAAGTTAGCTGCAGATTCACGGATTCGGTTTTCTCTGCTCAATAGCTCGAGACCAGAATGTTCTTAGTAAACAAATAATACCTATTTTTAATCTTTGTTATGTAGCGGACAAACTACAAAATGTTTTTTATCAAAACAAGTTTCCCTCGGCATTCGCAGAAACACATTACCGTCTATGAGCAACCCGCTGACATGGAATCGCTTAGGGACCGTCTGCAAATTACCAGATCCAAAATATGTTTTACCCAGAATATGCTTCATAACTTCCTTCTAAATTACTCTATTACAACCAAAATCAAGCAACACGCCACTCCTCACCTCCTCACCTGCATATTGTACTGCACGACTGAAATAAAAATAAAATATTTATTAGAGCATCATTTTTATTCTTGATTATTTGGATCAAAGCTCAATTGCTCCCATAAAAATCACTCTATTACCATCAATTCAGATCACACACAACTGTTCTAATGATTCAATTCAGTGCAAGTCATCAAATTAAACTCAGGTTATTACAAAAAATGTAAATAATTAATTATTATGTGTGTTTTGTCAGTTCTCAATAAAGTTGAAAATAATTGTTTGTAGATTGATGTTTTATATTTTTGTAGCGGGTAGATCACTTTAACTCCGTCATTTTAAAAGTAGCTCGCAAGCTGAAAAAGTGTGAGCACCTCTGATCTAGAATAAAACAGAGCAGATGTAGACCGTTTTAATGCATTATTAAACATTCTCAAATAGGCAATATCCTTAACCTCGTATTAGTTATCTAAACTACATTATTTCCTATTAAAAGATTCTCACTGTATGTGGGCTGTAGGATTTGTCAAACGATATTGAGAATAACGTTAATCTGTACACTTTAAAATCCTCTGACAGTTGAGTGAATGCAAAAGTAACATTACTGTTCAGGAGACTCCTTTCAAGATACAAATGCTTCGAGTTACGAAATGTTCGAGATACCAAAGGTCTCGCGGGAACTTTTTTGCTCCGGGATTCGAAGATACGAAGAAACACCAACATTTTTGCTCTATTGTCCGCTTGTTAAGTCTGATGTCGTGCTGCGCTTCCGGGTCCTGGTGCGCCTTTCTCCCATTGCACTCCCTTAAAATACTTTGATGAAAGCCACCCTGGAATGGATTCATTTCATATCTCGGGGTACCACTGTATTAAAACTTGTCTGTTTGTGTCAATGCTTAAAGTATACCTCAATAGTTAAACATAAACATTTATAATTTAATGCACTACAGATTAATTAATGCTTCAGCCATTTAATTTCTCAAAGTTAACGTTAGCTCAATAGCTTCTGTGGCTTTCAACTTACTTTTTTGTGTAACTTTACATTTAGTAGACTACTTTAAACGTCAATCGGCCATTTAGATTCATGCATTCTTGTTTTCGATGAGACAAAGACATTAATCATGACCGTTTTTTTTACATGGCGGCTGGCTGGACCGCAATATTTTAATGTCTAATGTGTCATTCCTAGTCACGGACGGCACTATTAAAAGAAATGTTAAACATGTTATAATTACATGTTAAAATTATATCTTTCCTAGGGAAAAAAGTAGGCATAAAGAGGATATGTGCGTGTAGCCTCAGACTGCACCACTGCTGGTGATGGTAAAGACGAAAGCTGCACCACTCTGGTGTAAAATGGTACAGAAAGCTGAAGAACATTTATTAGTTGCTGGCAGTAAGCTAAAGCATGATTGGTTGTTCCCGCTGTCACTCCATTTGATGTGCACAAGTGCCTTTAGCTTCACAGATTTTAATAGTCGACATAAATAAATCTCTGCATAGCAAAATGTAAAAAAATGAAACATTCGAGACTTCTTAATGAGACAAACTCTGAAACACATTTGCTTTCAAATCTTTTCAAACACATTACTGCTATCTGTGACACCTTTCATCACAATCCTCAGCATTAACGGTTATTCTTACAATAATTACAATTTATAATTAAAATATAAATTGTATACTGTATATAATTTTAACGATATACCGGTATATATATAAAATCCCTTCTTTTTTTTTATTACCGGGAACGTGTGGACAGATATTGTGGCGGATTTTACTTCTTTTTTTTTTTGGGTGGGGGAAATGCTGCATTTAATGCATTAACATGTTTACTGTTATAATCGGAATGCTGGAGAAAGAATGAGAGCCATTAACTGTGATTAGAGTTACTTACAGGAGTAAATGAAAGTCGTGAGAGTGGAGGATTCTGTTTAAAAACCCTCCTTCTTCCTCTCTGAGCAGCTAAGCTCAGTATTTGGTCCACTTCTTCTATGGCTCATGATACAGAACATCTAGGATTACATTACTGCTAAGGAGAGCTTGCCTCCAGATGTAACGAGAGGTTGAGGAAATCTCTGTATGTTGTGATGTCATATGAGAACTATGTATGTATGAATGATTTACAGACATGTTTGTCAATGTTGACTTAAAAAAAAAATTCAAAATGACATTAACTAATAATTATGAACTTATGTAAATTGCTACTTTATTTTTGCTTTCATTGATCTTTTTACTTAAAGTGCTTTCATTTACGTATTGTTTTCATTAATATTTCACCATGACCTGTGTGTGGATAATATATAAAACTACTAACAAAGGCACAAATACTAATATTTTAAATAAAATGGCAAGGAACAATTGAGTTTTGAATGTTCCATGTTTTTTTGGCAAAAGTTGAGGCACAAGCAATATTTTTTTATTGTCTTAAAAGCAACTGTTATCATCATACTTGCTGGTTGTGATTGGAGGGAATGGTCCAAATAAACTGGGAACTGATCCATTCTTTAATAAATGCCATTTACCATTTAGCTAATAGAGAAGTGAAGATTAGCATAGCACCCATCAGAAAAAATCCAGGAACACAAAACACTGCTGTACGCACAACCACAGGGTCCTCTCAGACTTTATGCCACTACTATGCTGTTTGGGCGACGGAGTTTGGTTCCTGGGTTCAAATGAGTGCAGTATGTTTGTACATCACAACGTACTAGCTAAAGACTAACTTTAATATCTCGTTTCAGTGACTGTGTGTCAATTATTAAAGACATTTTCAAAGACAATAGCTTGATGATAAAGAAACTTTCACATTAAAAACTCAAACTGGATGTTCCTCAAACCTATAAAAACCCCTTTTTAAAAAATCCAACCTTTTAATATCTATTTTCTGTGGTTTTAATGTAACCATGTTTAATTCTTCCATCAGTTCTCAGTGATAATCCACTCAATGGTTAATAGCTGTGGCCTATCTTGAAGCTCAGCTGCAACATGAACTCTGACCTCTGCAGATGCATACTTCCTGTAGAGGAGGAACACAGTGGGAAACAGCAAAAAGAAAACAGCCACGATGCTCAGCACTTCTGGGATGGGGAAGCTTTTCTCAGGCCCAGAGAAGACATAAGTGAGGTTTGAGCTAAAAGTCGGATCCTTCTCCGTCTCACCCTTATTTCTATGATACAGAAACAATATAATAATATTGTTAATGTTGGCCATCCATCCATTTTCTTTACTTGCTTACTGGGTTTCCCCAGGTCAGCAGTCCCCAAACTGTTTTCCTTGTGCCCCACACACATATATATGTATACACATTAAACAATTTTAAACGTTCTTCGTCCTACAGTTTTGCTCATAAGTTTACATACCCTGGTATTTTTTTTATTATGATAATAACACAAAAACCTTTTCCCCACAGATACTTAGTGGTTGAGTGAAGACAGTTATTGTCAAACAAATGCGTTGAGCAAATTTGCCACCATGCCCTGAAAGGACTCAACAAATTTTACGCCAGCACCACCTTCTGGTCAAACAATGTAAACGAATTAAGGAAAATGTTAATAACTTTTGCTAGCTTTAGTCTATTATCAAAAATCCCATCCAGTATTGTTCCTTAGGTTGAGCTGCGAACATAGATATAAAATTTACCATAGTTGATTGAACTTCCTGTCTGCCATATTCAAATGGCTGAAAACCTTACTTTTTCTAACTCCATTCAGACCGTTTATCCAATTTTCACCAAATTTGAATCGAAACATCCTTAGACCTTGCTGGTGTATTCATATTGTATTGATTGCATTTAAGGATTTTCGATAAGAGCCATGAAGATTGTGATGCCATCGTGTCAAGTGGTTTCCGAAGCTGTATTGCTGCAATTTTTGCCATATTGACACCAAATTTGTTGAGTCATCAGTACCAAAGGCTGACCCCAAGACAGAAGTTACTAAAAGCACCACCTAATGGTCAAAAATCATACATTTTTAAATAGTGCTCAATTAGATTGGTTTTATTTTACCATGCCTTGAGACGATTTCATGTTTTTGGTTTTTAATTCTGGATGCTTGGCCCCGTATTACTGCTTGTAGTTATATTTTTCTTTATGTTTATTTGATTCATATATTGAGAACTTTATATTGTAAATATATAGTAAATGTATTTATTTTTATTGGTGCGCCTCATGATTACTTGATTCCATTTAAATAATATGGCTTGGGGCAAAAAAAGGTTTAAAAACCCTGCACTTACCTCTCTGTGTTGACTTTAATATGAGGGTCATCGAGAGTTTGCATTGATGTGGGAGGGGCTACATCAGAATATTTACATAATATGTTTTCTGGGCATAAAATGAAGCCTTGATAACCAGGAACCTGTGGTAAATAACTACATTAGTGGAAAAAAGTTTAAAATACATTTTTTTAAATAACTACTCATTCTCTGACAAACCTCAACCTGTTCCCCTGCTGGACAGTCCATCCAATCAGAATCTACCACTTGAATTTGATACTGGTTCATTCTGGTGCATCTGTGTCTGTAACACTGGCCTGATTTTGGAGTACTTCTTGTCACATTATTCTATTGAAGACAGATAAAACAACTTTATATAAATATCTGAGACTTAATACATCTGTAAATATTTCTGAACAGAGAGGTGAGAAGGACAATACCAGTCTGGTGAGGTTAGACATGAAACAGCGGCTGTCTGAGCCATATATCTCGCCACTTAAATCATTCACACTGCTCCTGGCATTTTCCTTTTTCCAGCACTCACTCTGATACAGAAAACATAAATACAAACGGATCATGGTTAACTTTTGTTGTAAAACAGCCAATCCGCTGCTATGTTATTCAAAGTAAAGCCACAACTAGTTTCTAGTTATTTATGTTGGCTTGTTGTTCGCATTCTAAACGCATCTCCTCCTGTTCAAACCACAGCCACAAAACTTTATCAAGACATCCAAATTGACTCGAGTTACTATATATTATCAGACTGGTGCTACTAAAGGAAAATTACTGAGAATGTTGGGAAATTTTCCATTGACTTAACATTGCTTCGAACTTTGGAAAACCCAATAAAGTGTGTAGCAGTGTGCAAGAACATACCAATTACCTTGAAAAGTATTTGAACCCTAGGATCTAGAAAGAGTTAAAGATATACCATCGACTTATTAATGGCCTTTGAAAATAAAGGAAAATGCAGCAAATTTATCTTCACAAAAATCATCATAAAGAAATGTGGGGTTGTTTATGTTAATCATAGTAACAACTTAAATGACATCACTGACCCTAACTACCAAACTCTTTACCCTGGCACACATAAAAAGTACAATTCCCATTTTAAGACTTATTTTGGGCTTTTTGGCCTTCATCTGATATAGCAATGAAGACAGACAGGAAGTACATGGAAGTGAGAGAAATGGGAGAGGTTGGGAAATGATCATGAGCTCAGAACTTGAACAAGGGTCACCATGTGATGTAAACCGTGTGTCGTTCTCCCTTAACACTTCACAACAGAGCTCAACCACAATTCATATTTTAATCTTTTTTTTAGATTCAAATTCAAGTTTCAAATTAAACATTTTTGTAAATTACAGACAAATGTGTGCATTTGAAAGGCATATGAAATCATAAAAGCTCAGCAAAAATCTTTGAAGAGTTTTATCTGTCATGAAATTAAAATACAATTGCATCTAAGGATGTTCTTGATCTGGCAATACCACACTTGTCAAGAAATATCCATGGGTCTTTTGTGCCATTTCATACTTTTCCTCCTCTCAATCTGGCAACAAAGCACTTAGTCAATTAGTAAAGTAACATATCTGAAACCGCACAAACTCAGAGAATGCATGGAAGGGAATTAAACATTGTTGCGTGGCACTTGTTTTTGTGCACTATCGCCTTTTTCCTGCTGTGAATCACCAGAGAGCAAGAGCACTGTAAGGGGCATAGAGAGCCTGCAACCAGGGAATTTTTGGGGTGCACCCTAACACACAGGAATACAAAAGTCATAGTGTGCCTGCACTATGTTTGATTTTTGTGCACATTTAGTTGCCAGTTTTTAAATTATTATTATTATTAATGTACTTGCAAAAGATCGGAGGTTGATACCCAGATACTGACCATCATGTACCGTATTTTCAGCACTATAGGTGCACATAAAAACCTTAAATTTTCTCTAAAGTCCTCGATGCGCCTTTTAACCCGGAGCGCCTTATATATGGCTCACTATTGAGCTACAACAGGTGTCGCAACTGTGGTAAGCACCCGCCGACTCCATTTTTGACTGACCTATCTGACTGTTTTTTTTTATATTCCTTATAGCGCAGCATCATCTAGTGGATGCATAACATAACCCCAGCCTTTACTGTAGCGCCTTATAGTGCGGTGCACCATATATATATGGAAAAAGTTTTAAGATATGTCATTAATTGAAGGTGCGTCTTATAATGCAGTGTGCCTTATAGTGCGGAAAATACGGTACTAAGAAACTGGGGTACTAAGAAAAAATTCATACAGAGCTTTACAGTAAATCAGCAAATACATGGCCAAATATTTAAATCTCACAGCATTTTTCAGGGGTTTGAAGATGTGACAGCCATCCAGGTACTGGTCGGACAAACACTGCCCTTTGTGCAGGAGAAGGTAATGGCAACCCAATCCACTGTGGAGAACAACATGTAATATCACATTTAGAAAGCTATTAAAATGCTAAAGTATTAAAAATATTTCAATTATTCATTAATAAACAATGAATAACGAATTTAACAAATAAACAGAAAGTACGAGACCTTTCATAGATGAAATCAGATGTGATTCCAGTATATGAAAGAGATAAGTGTACCTCTAAATTATAAATCAATTCAATTCCTTTAAAATTCTTATAGATTAATTTTTAGCTTGCTGTAAACTACTTTCTGAGGGATTTAGTAAATTTAAAACAAGTTCAAACCTTATTGTATGTTCCAGTAACAAGACTGTTATTCTTATCAACTGAGAACACATCACAATCCCCATGACTTATGAGAACCTTTTATTTATTATGTGACAGTTGGACAATGAAGAAGCCCACGTTCCGAATTCCAAAAAATTGTTTTCTTTTTTACCATTATTTAATACCTGCCAGTGCAAAAGAAATGGGAAGGATTTTGACAGCTAACGACAGAGCCGAACTGACTGCCTTCTCCTGCAACACACACCAAGAGGAAACCTTAGCACCGGCCTGAGCAAAGTTTGACTCCGGCCTCATATTTATTTATATTTATATTATATTATTTAAATTATACTTATTTGCTGACCCTGTGCTGAACTGTGGACGTCTCACCTTCTCCCCACACCAGGCTCTGAGACTGGCTGAGGTTAACTGAATACCAGCCTGTATCCTCGAGGGCGGCGAGTGTAATGGGATCAATGCGATTAACTGACGGATCGACCAGTGAAGCTGCCATGATGGACCCCTGAAGGACACGAGCCTCCCAGTGAGAAGAGAGCCCATTTGAACCAGCATCCTGACAAGAAGACACAGCTATTCATATTACGAATGAAATATGATAAGGCAAGTTTTTTTTTGTTATATATTGCTTGACTCATATAAGAAATTTATTAAAAATTGGTCAACTTTTTTTCAGCCCAATTTCCAAAATTAATTAATTAATATCTTAACAATAGTTGCATGTTTGTTATCAATGCTGTACGATTGGGAATAATTTTGTATATATTTATGGACATATCATAACATTTGTGAATGTGTAAATAGCCCAGCGAAGAATGGGGACAGTGAAACCCAATCAGCTTGCACAAATCCAGTCTCAACCACTCCTTGGAACTGTAAACATGTTGCAAAAGGGTCCAAACAGGAAGTCTGAATCCCCAATCAATAGATGTGACTGCGTTGGTCAACGATAGTGTCTGTCTCTGAAGGATATGAGTGATATTTAAAAATGTAAATTTCCGCAAGCTCTGAAAGACAGAACACAGCTGAAACCTTCATCCATTTTTGAAACCTGGATCAACTCATGGACCCCCTAACAATACCAACAATGTTTACCTCTACTTCCAGGTTTCTTTCCATGAGAGCCTCTCTATTACTCTTAAAAGGCGGCTGCATGAAACTAGGCGAATGTGGCAAAAGACAGGACGATAAATTAGACAGTATACCATTAAATATGGTAGTGGTGGTGGAATGTTATGGTTGCCGAGCACAACTGTGTGTGTCACTCTCACTATATGACCACATGAGCTTCCTCAATTTACAATGCTCAGCATAAATGAGTACACCCCACTACATTAGTCAAACAAAGAAAAGCTACTAGAAGATTAGCAAAGCTTTACACATCAGTTAAAATGTAAAAAAAATGGAAGTGCAACCATCTTATAGAGATGTCCATGCCATTCACGGTTAACATCTCTACAGGAGTGTCTTCAAACACATCAAAATGGATATTTTAAGTCGAAATGTAAATCTCAGAGTTGCCATGAAGTGTAAAATTAGCCGGACAAGACTGGATATGTGTTTATTCTGCTGTCAAGTTGGCCTCTTTTAAGATGAGGTGTCTGTTTATTAAAGGTGGGAGGATACCACCCTATACATGCCACTGGTACATCAATGAGAATAGACCTTACCTTGTTTTCCAATGGAGCCCCCAGGTCAGAACGAGAAGAGTTGAAATGTTTCTGCATTTCTCTGATCACATTAGGAGAGTAGAGTCTGATCTGACCCATCTCATCTGCATTAGTCACCTGACCATGAAACCAGCAATCTACGAAAAACAATGCAAACTATCCTCTGCAGGGCTGGAATGGTTGCAATGACTCTACAATTTGTACATTCTGTTTTATAATGAATTTACAAGTAACTCTCACCTTGAGAAGAAAGCGAGCAATCCTTCCATTGGCTGAACAGCTCTTTGCTGAAGCCCAACACGTGAAACAGCTCATGGATCACAGTCTGGCTCAAACACATGAGACAAAGGATGAATGCTAGTCAACGTTCTAATTTCATATGCTCACACTCACCAGCACAAAGTGTTCATGTGTGTATCTTTCCATTCTGAGTGCATCTCTACAGACCACCATAGTCCCAGCAAGGGGACGCCCATCTGAATCAGTCTGACAGTAAGCAGCGTAAGCCACTACACTAGACTGGGAAACAGGTTAAAAAACACAATGAATTTATTTTAAAATGAAATCAAATGGCAGCGATATCGGTCATGTGCAGATTCCTACTGCACTAAAAGAAAGACATCTGCTGGAATTTACACATACTGTGAAGAAACAAACAGACATTTTTGAAAACTACATAAGGAATTTATTTAGCTACATTTTGGAGGAATAAAATGTTGAAGAGCTCTATGAGAATGGTAATCTTCTTCAATCTGAAAAAAGCATTTTATAATGGTCGCAGATTGCAGCATGCCATGAATATTGAAATAAACCTGACCATATTCTAAACTGAAATGTGGCAAAAGTTGAGAATGGATGGAGAACTTAACCATTAAACTAACTTTTAGTGTGTATGCGTGTGTGTGTGCATGATCCAGTCTCAACTTTTGTACCAGTGTTCAGTTAAACTGACCATTGTCTTGTGTAGTTTTCATATTATATCGTTGTACTCATTCCACATTGCTCAGCAGCTGTTGCATTTTGGTTCATAAATTCTGTTCAGAAATCTGATGCAGAATTTATTATTAACAGAATAAAGTATCTCTCTCTCTCAGACACACACACACACACACACACATCCACTGTAGCATACTGTTGTACTCCATTTACCTTTATATACCAGTCAGAAACTAAGCTTTTTTTTTGCATGGGCATCAAGGGACCCAAGGATTAATGGTTTAAAATAATTACCATTTGTATTTAAATGTAACATGTTTTATTAAGGGCAGTAGATCAAGGGATTCTTTACATGCTAGTAATAATAATAAGAACATTTTGAAACATTAGCATTAGTTATTATTACATAATTATACATGTAATATACATGTAATACATGTTATTATTATACATGACTTTGCATCACCAACTAAATGTGATTGTGATGTATTTTGACTGTTGGTACATGTCAAGTTGTTGTAGGGAGCTAGAAGCAGACAAAGGAGTTTATAAAACTCTTCATCAGAGGCTACATTAGAGACTGGCTTAATTTAGTGGCATGGATTTTTATGTTTTTGATGAGTGTCAAAGCATTTTCTTAAAATACTGTATGTGTAATGATTATATGTCACAAAAAAATCATCTAATTCGCGGAAAAGGAAAAAAGTTTAGTTTCAAAATCACCCAGAAGTGGCTGAAAATAAACGTAAGGGATAAGAACCTGCATGATATCCATGTAGTCTTGTTTATGGATGGGGAACCAGAGAGGAACCTCAAAGACCTTAGTGTATGCGGCTAAAATTACTGTACAGTAAGCCATCATGAACATAAAGCATGTCATTTAAATATAAATATAATGTAGTTTTTACAAGATAATAATGCTGTTTTTACAACTTACTATGTCGTTTAAATGACAATTCAGTCACATATAAAACATATATGTAAAATAAAATAATACATTTAAATAAATTTAACTCAAACGTGTAGTTTTTTGTTTTTGTTTTTTATTTATGTCTGTTTGATGTCATTTTATGTCACTAAAACATGCTGGGTTGCAGTCCTTCTTCAGGAATTACTTCAATGCTTTCTCAAAATGAGCCAGTGGATGTTTGTGACATCACAAAACTTCCATCTACGTCTCTTAATAAAGAACATAAGCATCATATTTACATCCAGTTAAGGCAATTGCTCTACACCAGAACAAGGAGCACCGGTGGCACTCTTGAAACTGGTTTCACTGATTTCAATAGACCTACAAACCTATTGAACCTACCAATAGACCTACGATAACTAGAATGACAAGTAAAAGTAATTAAGTTAAAGATGAAACTGTGAGATTTTACCTCTGCTTTGCATTTGTCAGTGCTGTGAGTTAACACATAGAGCAGGAAGTCTGTGTCAGGAAGTCCCGGTCCCTGTGGTCTCAGAACAATCGGGATCGGATGCTCAGGGTTTGGGTAAACTGAACAGCCATCCAGATGCTCATCTGGGATCTGTAGTGATGAAAGACTGAAGAATAAGTAAAAGTATTGAGTAAATGTGTTTATTTAAACTAATGAAACACTCACAACCACACCAAGGCAGCTCTCGAATCTGTAGTTATCGTTGGCTCTCGCACACCTGATAATTAGTTAGATAAATGATTCGAAAGCAATTAAAACAAGTAAAAGACATTAGACACATAGGACATGGCATGTGTTGTAGAACAGCTAAAGTGTTTTTCCCTGCATTATCCGCATCTCAAATAATCAATACTGAAATGTAACGTACTTGATGTGGTTACCAGTACTATTTCTCCAGATGAATTTGCAGTATTTATTAACATCTCTGTTCAGCAGCAGAGGATTTGAAGCTCGCCTCACTAAAAAATTAAAGTCACACATGTAAACATATTTATTAAGCATTTCAATATCTTTAATGATGTTTTTAAAGAAATGTAAGAAAAGAGGCACCTGATATCAACCTGGAAACCTTGTTTACAGCGTCATCAACCGTCATAGTTAATCTATCCTTCTCCCGCTCTGAGAGGGCGGGGCTTTCCACAGGTATCCACGTCTTGATTCTGATTGGTTGGAAACTCATCATGGAGCGAAGATGCCTTTTATGCCTCATCGATTGCGACCAATGAGAAGAGGAGCGTTGGCCGGTGGGCGGAGACACAATTTTAACTGAGCTCTGTACGTTATCGAAGATGCAGTTCCCCCATGATTCACATGAAAACCATAACATCAGAATTGTAGCAAAATAAACACACGACGCTAAAGGCATCTCCTGTGATAAAATAAACAATAAAAAGTGTTAAAATTACTCAAAGACCATTTTCACATTAATGTATTAGGTCATGGGAATACGACCACATTTTAAAAGGAGCCTAAATAAAGTGAGGGTTAAATTAAAAAACGTGAATTGTTTCTCTTAAGACTATTGACTTCCTGAACTTTCTTTACAATCGTGTAAAACCGTTTCTAACATAAGCCTTCTAACACCATCTTAAGATATAAATTATCTTATAAGTGATCAAAAGCGCTGTGACATAAATTAGATTTATTGTAACATTTTCTTGAGTTAGGAACCGTTTTTCTTCGTATTTATCTTTAATTTATCATTAAATGTTAGTTTAAAACGTGATAGTATAAAGCAATCAAAGAAACATGAAAAGATTGACCATAAATTTCTTACCAGATGTTGGAGAAGGAAAACAAGCAAACTAGCCCTGCCTTTTCTTGTAAGAAGTGATCATGTATTTCTTCTCTGCAGGGTGTAAAGAAACTGAGGGGAAATGTTGGTTGCTTCTAAATGCAAATGCAGACCAACAAACACAATAGTTTCAACAAACCCATGCCATGATGAAATCAAAAGGAAATGACACCTTTCCAACAGAAGCTTTTGCATTGGGGTGTAAAAAAGAATGGCTTCGTAATGGAAGAGTCAATTATTTTCATATATGAATAAAATGCAGTAAATGAACAAAAAAGAAATCTAAATGAAATCAACATTTGACATTCCCACCTTTTCCTTCAAAACAGCAGCAATTCTTCAAAGTGCACTTCAGGTTTTGGAAGGAACTTAGTTGATGGGTTGGAGAAGAACTAACGACAGATCTTCTGTGGATATAGCTATCTCACCTTCTTCTGTCTCTTTGTGTAATCCCAGACACAACTTTATTATTTTGAGATCAGGACTCTGTGGGGGCCATGCCATCACTTCCAGATAGTTACTTTATGACTGGCTGTATGTTTTGGGTTGCTATCCTACTGCTGAATAAAACTGGGGAAATTTCACTCCTCTCTGGTTTTCTATGCTTTATAACAAAAACAAAGGAACTGAAGGATTAATAATTTATCATTTATCATTTATAATCATTAAGTCATTTAACTATAGCACTATATTTAACTATATTGAATCTTTATGGATGATGCTCCATAATTAGAAGACAATCATACTCATGTAGCTATAAGCGTCATAGTAAAATATACTATGTATATAAGTATATAAAATAAACTATATATATATATATATATATATATATATATATATATATATATATATATATATATATATATGTCTATTGGTATATTTCCATTCTAGTTCCTCCACTGGTCAACATGCCATGGGACATATCCAAACAAGTTTATGTGATATTGTGTGTTTAACCATTTTTCCCGACCATGCACACTGTATCCTTTAACACTGAGAGATCGCAGAACAGAACCACAAGAGTGACCATCATATATGACATTGATTGACAGACCGTTTTGTGTGAAGCCTTGAATTCTGAAGATTACCAGCAGTCAGAGGAGCTGGTCAGAGCAGCTCCAGTCTCCAGAAGAGACAGTGGTTTCACTGCAGGCCTCTCATGTTATCGATCAAGTGTGACTGTTGAATGTTCTATCAGAAGCTCCTCTCATTGGTTGACCTGGATAAAGGGCGGGACACAGACTTTACCCGTTATAAAGAGTGGAGCCTTACTGGAGGGTGTGGGATTGAGAGAGGAACACAAGTACCGTAATTGTGTTTTCTCATTGTGCCATCCAGCAAATTGTTAACTCGGATCCCGCCTGAGACCGAGTTTGTACCTGGGAGGGAAAATATTTTCCACCTGAACAGCAGATCCTGAAACCCCAGTGGTTTGAAATTTTTGACTGGGAGAGATCTTGTTGTTGCAATATAACTAAATGTGTCTTGTTGCTATGGCCAATCTCCCAATTGCAAGAAATGGTCTACCTCAACTCCCCCTTGGTAGTAGTTCGGCTGTTCCTGACCCAGGGGTTAAAGCCCCCTATACAACGGTTTGAGATTATAATTGGGTTTCAACTGCATGACAACAACGACAGTAAGACTATCCGGTATAACCATAGACTGTAAAAAACACACGGACGGTATGACAGCGCTTGCTGCCATTGGGTTAATATGAAGCTTTTTTCAAAGCTAGACTGGAAGCTACCATTGACGGGTGGATCATGGTTTCCGAGCTCTGCCTGGAGTCTGTCTGACACACACAGCCTATTATGTTGAACTTATTTTTCAATTATAAACAAGAATTTGAGAACAACTTCTCTGAATTTTATCATTGGATCTTTCTCACAATTTGATGCCAGGGGAAAGTCAGTCAAAAAAAATTGAGCCATCGTGAACCACACGAAAATAAACTTGAGCCAAGAAAAAAAACTATTGAACTAGGTTCCCTCAATAGATAATTTTAGACCATCATTCTGTAGCCAGCACTATTGGGGCGCTAGCTGTGGTTTGCTGAGCTCCACATGTGAGACACACTCGGGTACAAATGATGGATCTTACATGCAAGTATTTTCCTGGGAATAAAAACAAAAAACAAACAAAAAAAAAAAACACTGACTGTCCTGCACATAATGGCTAGCGTGCACGACATGGATGCGATGTGTCAAATATCTAAACTTATTGATCATTATGAAATGGAATATTTCTGATATATAATCAGATTCAACTTTATACAGTGCATCCGGAGAGTATTCAGGGCCTTTCGCTTTTTCTACACACAATACATAAATTGGAATAAGAATGTAACATAAAAAAAATGTGGAAAATGTGATGCGTAATGAATACTTTCCAGATGCACTGTATGTTAAGAGTGCCATTACCAGACCAAGATGGCTGAACAGTCTCCAGACCAGTAAAACACAACTTATTTCACACAATAAAAGTGCAAATCGTTTATTCCTTGTTGAATTTCCACCTGGTTTAGCAAATATATACAATAAAATTCATTCTACTATAATCAGTTCATGTAAAACACTTCCCACCTACGTCATTCGAGTGTGATCATCGTTCAGCAGATGAGAGATTAAAAGCGCACCAAGTTGAAAACACCATCAACAGGGTTAAAGGAATGAAATGACAGATCATCGCAGCAGCTAAAAATCGAGCGAATATCGACATGGCACAACGACATGTTATGTCTCCATTGAGCAAGAGTAGCGTGAAATCTAAATTCCAAAACTTGTAAAGCATCAGAGAGGTCGGCGCTGTTATATGAAACCCCCATGAAAGATCATCTCAGCTGGTTATCTCCCTCTCTCTTGCACATACACAATGTCAAACAACACAAAATGTTAATTATTAAATTATTGCCACAGTTGCCATGCACTACCATTGACACAGCGAGTGTGTGGTTTACGTCTATGTGCAATCTTCTGCGCAAGTGTGTTTGGTCCTACGTGCATGCACATAAACTGCCAAGTGATTTACAGGAAGCTCTTCAAAAGGCACTTCTGAGGGACACACATAGTAAAATGTGTGGTCTTCTACTGCATTATGAGGTAAACACACACATATATGTACAATACACAATCGTTTCTGCTGATTAAAAAAGCAATTTGTGCAAATGTTCTTCAATCTTATTAAACACACGATGCACAACCAAAATGATCTGTGCACACAGTTACATGTCAAACAAAGGAGGTGCAGCATCATTCAACACTATTGGAATCCGGAGCTCAAATACAAGTTAAGGCACCCAACCAGTACGAAAAGCTGTTCCTCAAATGCTGAAAAGATGAAAGCGGGGAGATTAAAAACAAAAGGACAAAGGTAATTTGTGTAAAAGTATCAAGTCAGCATGGGCACATCATCTTCAGAGGCAGTGTCATCAGAGAGAGGAATGAGCAGCACGTCGTCATCAGAAGAAGAAGAGGAAAATGACGGAGAAGTTGAGAGAGCGAGCGAAGAGGAGGAAGGAGATGCCCTGAAACGAGAAATGCTCCGCCCCAGGGTGTGGAACAGAGAAGCCAGGGAAGGACTGCTCGGGGGTACGGGGCTAGGGAGGTTTTGTTGTGTTGGCGAGGTAACGATTGGGTCGATAGGGAAAGAAAGTGTTGGGGATGGGGGAGGAGGAGCTTCTGCTTCTTGCTGTTGTGTCTCTGTGTGTTGCAGTAGACCCAGCTTTTGAGGCAGAGTCTGACAGGAAGCTTCAGTTGTGTCCGAAGAGACTCCAGGGATTGGCGGATTGGGCTCAGAGCTAGCATTATCAGCTTCAGCTTGTTGGATAGGGGAAGCTGTGGTCTGAGGGGGTCTGGAAGTGGCGCGGGGAATTAGGCCCCATCTTCGAAGGCGGCGCACAGTTCTGCGGATGAATCTGGGACGCCGTCTTCGCCGCAGAGAGGAAGCATTGTCTTGACGAAGAAGCTGCAGTATTCCTCGTAGAGAGAGTGAAACAGTCTGAAAAGAGGAGAAATAATCTATGAAAACATGGAAAACCAAATAACGGCATGGAGTAAAATATACTTTCAAACTGTAATTAGAAAATCTCATGTTCTCTGTCGCGTTTCCACCAGATTTTACAAACCGGTATAGGATTCGGTATAGAAGCCATTCCACCGAATGGGTGCCATTTCTGTCCCTGGGACTTTATATGTATAAATACGAATTAAAATTATTTCATAAATAAATTTGTGTAAGTGTAAGACATACTATTTCTATTGCAAATTTAAGGGATAACTTAAAATACTGATAAAATCCACATAAAACAGTGAAAAATAGCATTAATTGCTTCTCTGATGGTACACCTCACCATAAAATATAAAGATTAAGATCTTTTTAAAATAAAAAAAAAGAACCTTTCTTTTGCATTGATATGTAAATCCATATATAATGTTTTGTTTAAATACAATCATTTACACAAATATCTATTTTTTTTTAGATTAAAAAACATTTTAGTCAGGTCCTGAGCTTTTTACTCATTCCTGTTACCCTGAAAAAACTGGGGAAATTCAGAAAACTCTATTCTTCAGCAGGAAGTTGCACCACTTAGATCGTTGGAAGGCCATGGAAAGAGCAAACCTAAGCTCTTTCCATTCCTTATTTGCATATTTGACGATTTTGTGATGATATCTTGGAGCGCCATTTAAAAAAGAATATCCTGCTACTCAAATTATTTCAGAGGTTTAATTCGTTTAGTGTAAAAATGCACATATTTGGTACATTTCCTGGTTCTATAATAATGTGCAACATGTGCCGTTTACCATGTATTTGCTAATTCTTTACTAAAAACTCTATATACTTTAAAACTCTATATACTATAAAACTCTTTACTTTACTATATTTACTTATATAAAGTGTAACAAAAAAGTTAGTAACAAGGAAAAAAATGGCACCAATATTGTAATCATAAATCTAATAAAACAATTAAATAAGTTACTTAAAATGAACCAGTACCCACTAAAACACACCTGATGCAGCGCAAAAAGTCCTTTAGGGTTTTGCAAGCTTCAGTACTAGGTCTGTCTCTCTGAGCAGGTCAGAGCTCCGGCACCCCTGAGTGACACCCCTGGCTTAGCTCTATGGTTCGCCTGTTTGTTTCCACCCACTTCTATTATCTGCTCTGAGTGGGTTGTTTTAAAACAACTCTTCAATACATCCTTCTAGTTACACTTCGTGGCATCATAATGAATGCGACAGAAACACTCAATCTTTTGGAAAACATTTTAATTTCTTGAAGCACCGTCAAGCTCTCACTGGACTTATGCGATGAAAGGAAAGTCTGTTTGTCTTGTTTGTCCATGGTCCGGTATTTTTCTTTTAAAAAGCAGCACAAAGGAACGGTAGAATTGTTTGTTGCTATTTTGAAGCTATGTGGTTTAGAGCTGTAATCAAGCGTAAAAACATTGACCCGACCTGAAACCGAGCACTACTACCGTCTTATTTATGAGAGTGAACTCAAAGCGAGCCTGAGATTATTCAAATAGACTGTCATGAGGCAGAGGGCAAACAACTACTCCGCCAAGTGCGTATAATATGGTAGAACACACAGTTGAAAGTTGATTATTGGGTTAATGCCAGGTCACATGCCATGTAAACATAATAAAGTTATTAAAATTATATGGGAAAATACATTGCTCAAAACGATGAAAAAAGAAGGTTTCGTATCATTTACCCGCAACTCTTTGACAAACCAGAAAAATAGTTCCGTATTCAAGATGCTTAACCAGAGCTGAGGCCGCTATGAAGCAAATTGAGTTCATTTAACTAAGAATTGATCCAATAATCGTTTCGGGGTTAATGGTTTGTGTGAAACTTTAACGAAGACTTTTTAACATGATGACACTTGAAATTTAAAAAGCATGTGCAGTATTCATGCGACTGAATTTGTGTCTCTCAGACCAACAAATGTGATGCACATCAGGTTTTTGCATTATAAATTACTGTGTATGGAAACGTTAATCGAGTCCAGTCATCAACGAATCTGGGAAAGTTTGCTGCTGCTGCCTCGCTCTGAACCAAAGCCGTGCGCTATGGGTACAGGCGGATTGATACAAGTGAACAAACCAAACCTGGGGGAACTGTGAGGTTATACGGAATTAATCAACGCCTACCAGCCAAAAATCCAGTATTCAGAGAGACCATGGCATAAACATTTATATTAAAGGTGAACCCATTAGATGAGCTTCTATTTCGCCTCCTTTATATCCATTCTCAGGTCCCTCGCTACAATATAAGCGTTTCGTGCGCACTGCAGAGCCCGTGTTCAATTATATACATTTTACCTGAATATGACCCGATTAGTTCAGGCAAAGAGCTCTAATGTGGTTTTACCGTGTTTTTAAAAAGTTTTATTAGAATGAATATGACAGAAGGATGACAGGAAGAGAGGTGAGTAGAGAGGGGGGTGGTATTCTAACCCAACCTGGCCTGCGCAACCAAAAGTACATGTCCAGCACACGGTAAAACTACACCACGAGGTCAGAAGATTATTTTCAGACTATTCTTTAGTTTAAACAGATGGTATTGTGACAGGAAGAGAAGTAGATAAAAAGAGAGCGATGGATGGGAAATGATGATTGTTTTGTTTGGGATAAAACCCACATTAAACAGTGCAACTGTGCGTACATGTCGTTTGTACCATCCGGCGCAACTGTGCGTACATGTACCAACCCCTATACCACAGGCCCAGACTTTACCGTGTTTTTATGGGGCACACTGTAATGACACATGCAGTGATGATTAGTTTTGACCAATCAATGAGGTCAACAACTGATCTATCAGCAATCAACAGTGTTGTGGAGTTCATTTCTTTCCAAACAGATAAAAATATCGCCTTGCCCTAACTGAAGGCCAGTGAGAAGCCATGGTACTCAATAGGCAGACTCGGGTCAGCATCGGGACCTAGACACAGTTAAATTTGGACGGACACCAAAACCAACATGCTACTTTAATCCCCTTTTTGTATCCCCTTGGCCTAACTTTACTGTACCTGTAGAACATTCATGAAATGGGTACCAAAAAAAAAATTGTACTGCCAAAGGGTACAGAATAGCCGTTACAAAACAAGTTGGTGGGAAAGCGACATTAAAGACCAAAGTTCCATCATAGAACATAGAGCACTGCTTTATTAGAAAGAAAGTAGTGAAGTTAGAAGGACCTTTCTTTAGTGGTGCAGGACAAATCGGGAGCACTGGCCAATAGTCTGCGGCATAGCCTCCATGTGGAGGAAAGCCCCTATTTTGTAGTTTGAAGTGTGATTCTAAAATTGTAAGTATGTAAAGTAGAACATTTCCTGCGCAGATGTAAAGATCAAACTACATGACAATGTAAAAGTAACAAATGGATTGTTTCAAAACACAAACCTCATTGGGGTTCTCAGTAGGGAAGTCTTCAACTGGTGGAATGATTCCTTGAGCAATCAGCTGACCATAAGAGGGCGGGGCCTGTTGCTGGATTAGCTCCGCCTCCTGCCGACTAATGGGAGCAAATAAGCTAAAAAAACAAAACAAAAGGTTAATGAATGGAAATAAAAATAATTAAATCTCGACAACAATCGGATTCAGCTGCTTGTACCTGTACTCTCGTGTGCGTAGAGAGTATAACTTGCAAGTGCAGCCCATTGCAATGACCAGCAGAAGTCCGCACACCAGACTTCCAACAGTAGCTGCCGTAATGACCTTTCTGGGCAAGGTTGCCGTGCAGTTAAGCTCATCTGTGCCATCCTTACAATCCACCTGCCCGTCACAGCGCCAGCTCTCAAAAACACATCTGTTCAATAAAACAGAGTATGATTCAAACTACAGCCGGATAAAACAAACCTCCCTCCGATTAAAATAAAACAAACAAACCGGTCACTGTCGCAATGGAACGTCCCTGGTTGACAGATGGAACATTCTCTTTCATCTGTTCCATCTGGACAGCTCAGCTGGTAGTTGCAGCGCTCGTGAATCGAATAGCAGACAGGGTGCCCCAGCTGGTGGCCTGGTTTCAGAATGCCTCCCATACCACAAAAGAACTGTCCAGCCGGGCAGCCCCAGCATCCTTCCTCATCCAGGCCAGTTTCAGGGCAGTCCCAGTGGCCGTCACATCGCTGCTTTGAGGTGTAACAGCCCCCAATTGAACCCCCACAAAGCTCCTCCCATGGAAGGCAGTAATCTGTGATACGATAGGTTGCATTAAAACCCCGCCCTTCCAATGAAGGCTCCATATGATAGATCAGGGAAAGCAGGCCTGTGCGAGACTCCACCTCTATCGCTTTGTTGTTGGAAACCGAGTTGATCTGTAATGAGTCAAAGGAAGAAGTTCAAGATAGTTATAACAAAAAAATAAATAATAACATATGTGCATAGATGAAATCTTCTGATTTTCAAAAAAAAAAAAAAAACAGGTTTACAGCTTTGGAGAGGGGGGTCTTTTCAAACTAGTGAGTGCATCATGTTGTGTTCCGTGTTCATGACAAAAAACTATGCAAAGAACTTATTGCAGTAATTATGTGCAGTTTGCAGCAAAAAAAACATTGTACATCTAGAGCCATGGTACTCAATAGGCAGACTCCGCTCCGCATCAGGACCTAGACACAGTTAAATTTGGACAGACGGCAAAACCAACAAGCTACTTGAATCATAATCCAAACCAGTTTTCAATGGAGCATGCAATTTTAATGTGATTCCGCGATGAGATTCCCAGAGAAAGTCTACTGTCTATTGCAGGTTTCTATGGTGAAGACCCACCCATGAGTCCATTGATGTAAATTTGCATTTTAAATACAAATCAATACCACTAGATAAACTACTCAGTACAAATGTATTATTAAAGAAAATGCAAACAATGAAAAAATAAAAAAATATGTAAAACAATGTGATTTGTGCATGCCACTCATTAAAACAATCTGAATCTCCCCTAAAATGTCCTCAAAACGATCAAATGTCTTCTTAGATGCCATTGTGTTACTAACAGTAACTGAAATACAATGCCTTTTTAACAAAAAAATGAATAGTTGTTGTTTTATGTCTTTTTCTCGTGGTAAACACGTTTTTGCAGTACCAGCTTGGATGCATTTTGTTCGTTGGACTGTTACAAGTCCTTTAGAGACCCTCATAAAAGGTAAGCGTTGCCGTTTAGCTTTGTTAGGACTCTTTACACAAATTAACTACCTGTTGTCGCTGTGGTGTGTTAAACCTATAAAGCTTTATATCGCCTGAATCATGAGAAATTCAGCTTTCAAATGTTACATAGTTTGTCAAACTTTACTTAAAAATAGTGGGTGCAATTATGCGATCCTTCTGTAAGTGTCGACTTCTGGCCTGCGGGTGTTAAGTGGTAAACAAAAGTCCTGGGCATCTTTTGAAGAGGGTACGCTGTGAACTTCACATACTTTTGTGGATCTAATCTTTAGTTGTTCTTTATAATCCCACATTTTCAGTAAGCATGATGGATAGATCTTTCTTTTTTTACACTCGCTTCGGCAAGAAATCAGGTTTAGGTAAACCAATCAGATTGCGACTTCGGGATTCTGGAAGTGTTGGCAGAAAACTGTGCTGACAGCCTAAGATCACACCCACAGAACTGGTTCTGAGACTACAGCAGCTGCAACAGGACACTTAAAAAAGAGGCAAACAAAAAGGCCAAACTCAATCCACAAATGTAAATTCAGTGATGGCAAACCTCATATTAGAATCTGAGTTTACCTGTAATTGAAATCTATATCCAATTTGCTAAATACGAAAGCTGTAAAATGTATGAATATATGTAAACACTTTAAAATATTACTTTTCCTGACCGCGGAAATTTGTTTAGTGGATGTTTTGAGTCTATATTTGAGTACCCCGTGACAATGGGAATGGTAGAATTTGTAGAAGCAAAAACACGCTTCACGCAGTTTGATTGAGATAAAAAAAGGTTAGTATATTTTTTTGATTCAAAAAAAGTTTGAATCTTTTTGATGCAAACATTGTAAGAGTTGACATCAGGAAGGTGTTTATTCTTTCTAATGGTGTCTTTTTTCACATTATTTAAAGATTTCAGGTTTGCACAATGCTGGGTTGGTTAGCATAACCGCTAATATCGCTGCATCACCATTTATTAGGCAGTAATGCTCAAATCTAAGTTGGTGATTGGGACGACGTCATTGTCCATGGAGATGTTTCATATTTGCTTGACATCGCCCAACCCTAATGCTTATTACATTACAATGTACAAAAATAATAATAAAACACTTTCTCCGCATCGTCCTTTGTGTGAACGCGTCTGTTCTCACTTTGGGGACAGGCAGCCTCCTGATCTGCATAGAGATGAGCTGTACTAGATAATCTGCTTGGTCAGTGGGTGGAGGTAAGAACTATGGGCGTTGTAAGGAACACAGAGCCATTTTTAGCTCACAAAAAAGGAATATAGTATTACACAAACATGCATAAACATTCTGAATAAAATGTGAAGCTTTCTTTTGATGGGGGAACAGCAATATGTCAAAGATGCCAGGAATGTCAGAAATGTTAATACGTATAATACGTCCCCTTGAACATATGGAATGGTTCCAAACAGATGGAATGGAGGCTAAGGAAACTCAACTTGAATCATAGAACTATTACGTTTTATAACTAACTATTATGAAGACGTAATCAATTGTTAGCATTAATTATCATAGCATTGTTATGTACATTGCTCTAGTTTTGTATAACCGGGTGTACTAATCTTGTGAAGGGGCTCACCGCCCTATTCATTATATTAGTATGAAAAAACACGGCACTCACAGTTTTGATGATGTTTCCCATCCCAAAGGGTTGGTCTGTGATTGTGATTGTGTCTTGAGATCCTATTTCCAGTTGCTGAAGCTGTAATCTGAGGGTTCTTGAATCTTGAGGGTCAACCGTCCACACACAGTCTCTCTGTTGCCCCGTCGGGGGAGGGGGAGTAAACGACCCATAAAAGGCTTTTAAGTGTCCCCCACAAGGCCCCCCTTGAACCAAGCTTATCTCTGAGTGTTTAGGTAGTGGTATATTTGTGCTGCTGAATGATGAGGTTGCTGTGACACTGGCTTCAGCTGGAAGGAGGTTTAGGTGGTTGTCTGTGGGTGGTTGAGGACTGATGGCTTCACATCCTTCCTCATCTGACCCAATTTCATCACCCACTCCGAGGCATTCAACTCGTCCATTACAATGCCATGATGCCGGGAGGCAACGTTCACTATAACATTCAAACTCCCCTGGAAAACATGGCCCTGAGTCTGGAGAGAAAGAACACTCTTTGGCTCGACATTTCCATGATATGTTGATGATTTAGGTAAAACAATCAGTGTAACACTCTACCTTTAATATATGACAGATGGAATCCTGTTACCGGGAAAATATGAGGAATAAAGTGGTGCGTCAAGGTAATGTTTCCTCCTGTCATCTCAAAAGGTGCTGGAAGCTGGAAACCACAGAGTTTGAAAGGGCTGCCAGTGAGCGGAACTATGGAGATCCATTCATGTCCACATCTCATATTAAACTGGGAAAAACTTTAGAAAAAAAGAGGACACCAAGGAAATTGTAAGTAATTTAAACAGATCATTAGTGCGGTATAGCTGTTCGTCACCTACTCAACAACAAAAGCCAAATGGTAAAAAGATAGACGTAAAAATTAACTAATCTTTGGTTGGCTTTCTAACTTTTCATTGAAACTTAAATGATGATGAAAATGACCTGATGATGACACGCTCCCCAATTTTTGAGGTTATCACCCAACTGCAGTTGAGTTGATGGAAAGACCAGGAATGGTAGGCGGAGTTACGAATCTCTCCTTGTCTGGACTGAAGAACTTTCGTTGAACGATCACAACGGGCTGCAAGTCAAATAAAGCACAAATGTTTGATTTCAACTTCCACAAAGGGTAACGCATTAAACAGCAAACTCATATATGAAAAAACAACTTGAAGTATGATATATTAGAGGAGCACATGATATAATTTACCTTTATGACCATGTGGGAAACCCATTCAATCTTATTAATGCACTCAAGGAAGGGAAGCTCATACCATACTAGTCAAATACTATGCTAAATTCTATGCATTTGGCATACTTTTATTGAACACATTTGAAGAAATAGAAAAAGCTGTAGGATATTATTAAAAGCTACTGTGTTTTCATTGCACTATTCTAATCAAAGGACTTAGTAGCCATACAACCATCATCCCAGACTTTTGGTCTTCATTAATGAAAATATCTAAAAGTTAATTCAGAAGATATTAGGTACTTTAGGCAACAACTGTTAATAGAACTGGCTGTGGTGCTTGTGTTGAGTACTGTTGCATATGCAAGAGGACAGTGGCGGACAAAGTACACAAAGCAAGTACTTGAGTCAAAGTAGAGATACACTAAGTAAAATATTACTCCAGTTAAAGTAAAAGTGCTCCATTCAGAATTACACTTGAGTAAAAGTACTAAAGTATTTGCCTTAAAATGTACTTAAGTATCCAAAGTACTATGACTTCATTTAAGTTGGTAGCACTGTGGCCTTGCAGTATAAGGTCACTGGTTCGAGACCAGCAGGTGAGTTCCTGGAAGGCTTTTGCACGTTCTTCCTGGGCTTGCGTGGGTGTCATTCGAGGGCTCCAGATTCCTATTTACAGATGTTCTCTAATTTCCATAAGAATTTATGTAGTTTGTAGAATGTAGTTTCTCTACATCTTTTTCTTAAAGCACCAGAAACTAATGCGGTATCAGTGACTTTTTTTTTTCTCAAGTTGAAATGCTTTCAGACAGTAAAAAGCACAGGACTCTGCTACACGGTGACTGTAATGAATCAAAGTGAATTCTTTACATAAATTATATTGGTAATGTTGGGATCCTCCTCAATCTTCTGCTCTTTTTTTCTTTGTTTAAGCATCCCCTGACCCCTTATTAATCTAAAAAACATATAACAAAAATATTTATATCTAATAACTGTTTATTGTTGGTGGTTTTTTTTAAGTGGTGCTGCCTTTCGAACACAAAAAAAACAAGTGATGCTGATTATAATGAAAGGTTTTAGAAATAGAAGTGATGTGAGTTTCAGGCGTCTCGCCTAAAGAAGTCTCCTATGTTACATTTTATTTACATTGAGCCACATGGACGTGATCACATACAGAGATTTAAGTGTAAATTAAACGTCTTTTAAAAGCAAACAGGACTCAACCAAAACAATATCTAAACTGCGAGCAGCATTCGGTAGTTTGTTGCGTGCAATGCGGATTGAACGCTTGAAGGAAAATGCAGGTTCCACCTACACATGCACCGCACGCCACTCACCCAGAGTGATAGCGGGGACAGCCAATTACACGTCAATAAAGCGCTTCAACTTTCGTTGCGCTGCGTTTGAGTCAGAGCTGTGGTTATTGAAAACAAGAGCGGTGCATCTCCACATAACGCATACTTTTTATCCACTCAGTAATATAAAGGAAAGACTGATTTCCCAAAATGTATTGGAGTAAAAAGTAAGATATTTGGATGGGCATTCTCCCCATGATTACTATATTTAGTTTTGCGATAGTGTAAATTAATTGATAAAATATTTAAGTTGCCAGTAAAAGTGTAACCAATATGGAGTTGTTTCTCACCAGCACTGAAGACCAGCTCCAGAGAGCAGGGAACTGGAGGAAGCAAATACAAGAGATCAAGGTCACTCAAATTACTTTTCTCTAGCGTGAATTGTCAAGATCAAATTTGTGCATAAAATGAAACTATTTGTACCATGCTGTTACATCCTACCTGATAAAAATAAAAGCCATAGGAAGCGAAAGTTGTGTGAAACAGACATTCTAAAAGTCCAACGTCTGTTCCATAAAACACAAATTAAATTTATGGAAGAAATGTGGACGAGGGGTTCATCAGCTCGACATCTTGAGAAGCATCGTTATCACCAGTGTGTCTTGACAGAAGAGCTTGACTAAGAAACGAAAAAGAAAGCACGGTCAATAATGCTTCAAAAAAAAGAAAGAAAGAAATTGCTTTCAGCTTAATTTTCCTTTAAAATCAACGACTTCCTGTTTCATTTTCTTACCAACAGTGACGTAAGTTGGTGTTAGGCAGAGTAGCTCTATACTGTTCGCACGCCAACCAAAGTTTTAGCTGACAAGAAAGCATTAAAGCCAAAAATATATTTTTAAATATACTTTCCCTCGTAAATCGACGCTGAAAAAGTCAACAACCAAACTCCAAAACAAGGCAGTGTCTAGAAAAGTTTCGTTTCCGATTTTCACTAAAGCTAAAGCTAACTGGCTTCCTCTTACTAAACGTACTTCATAAAAAGGGAACTACAAACTCCTGTTTCAATAAAATAAGCTATTCAAAATCATACTGTTGCGGTTAGAGATAAAGTAGAATTTAGTGAGTTTATCTTTACCGTTTATTAATCGTTCTCTCTTGTTGACATTCGTGCCCAGCCACTTCCGTTGTTCTATTATGTGGGTGGGACCACAAGCCAATAAGCCCCTCCCTTAACGTGACGTTTCTCGCAAACCGTATAGCTTGTGCAAATCAGTTTCTAACACTAGATGGCAATAGTCATTTTGCAGTAGGTCCGTTAACGTTAACTAATGTTACTTCAGGGTTAATTTTTTTTCCTTCAATTTAAAGATAACGTATATAAAAAAAGTATATTAAAAAAAGCTAATCATTATTTGCTTTAAAACTATTTGTTTGGCAGCTAGAGCCTGAACCATACGGGTACTTGCCAGGTGACAGGAAATTCCTCTTTGCTAGAACCATCTTGGACAGGGACCTGGGGCATCTCCTCTCTTTATGAAGGCTATAATTAATTTCATGATGAGTTATCATCGTTGCTTGGTAATTTAAACATTATTTTTAACTTGTAATTATATCTGATCACTTGTTTATATAGTTTGAAATGCTATATATTATGTTATTCAACTGTTTATATACAGTGTTTTAATGAAAATATGCTGTTTAGACAATTTGGTCAAAATATGAATGAAAACAATATTAACCACATTTTGTTTATTTATGTTTTTTTAGATAAATAAGGGTTCAGGGGATGCTTAGATAAAGAAAAGAGAGCAGAAGATCAAGGAGGAACCCAGAATTGCCAAGATAAAGTGGTTAAAGTGACAGTTATTAAAATGTAATAAGTTGACGGAGACAGCAAGGCCATCTACGCTCATGTGTATGCGCTCAGTTTGCATCAACCTGCCACAAAGTCATTCACCCTTTTTACCATGCATCGATTATTGTGAGCTCAATGACTCGTGGACCCTTACCCTAACTTCATTCACGTTGATTTGAAGGAAATACACCTGAACAGTGCCTACTCCATGCATGCTGCACATGCGCAAGGACTACTTGTCATGGACTACTTACATGCACAGCAGACATGCATGTTTTTTTAATAAACACATATATATACAAAATATAACAAGCAAAACCAAGCTTCAGTAATCCATTTTGACAGTTTTACAGATTAGTGTAGCAAAAAATACACAAGCTGGCACTTGTGATCTATTTCTGTAGCCAACATCTCTTGAACAGCAAATCAACACTGCTGTTGAGTAATGATGCTGGAAGTGAAAATTATATGTTAAAGGGCAGTTAGGGTTTTTCTAAACTTGCATTGCCTATAGTTTCTGATTGGTCAGAGGTATAAAAATGGCATAATTTAAATAAACCACATAAGGCCACGGTGGAATGCACCAAAAGACCCATAATATGACAAAGGCAGTTGGCGCATACACATAATGCTGGGCAGCTAGGGTCCATGGCATCATGAATGTTTTGAAATACCAAGACATTTTAAAACTAAATCTGGTGGCCTCTGCCCGAAAACTGAAGATGGGTCGTCACTTGCTCTTTCAGCAAGATAATGGCCCAAAACATATGGCCAAATCTACACAGAAATGATTTACCACACACAGAATCAAGTTCTTCTCAGTTCTCAGACCTCAACCTCATAGAAAACCTGTGGAGTGAGCAGAAGATGAGAGTACAGAGGAGAGGAGTCAGGTCATTAGATGATTTAGAGACATTGTCCTAGAAGGAATGGTGAAAGATCCCTCTTTCTGTGTTCTCTAATCTTGTGAAACATTATAGGGGGAGATTATGTTCTGTTTTGTAGACAAAATGAGTTGTACAATGTATCAAACATCAGGGGTGCTAATAATTGTGGATTTTTTATTTTTCCAATAAAGGCACTTGAATCAAAGGTTGGAATTTTGGTTGTCACCTTTTCAAATATTCACAAAACTTAAATGGATTTTTATCTACTGGGGAAAATGTTGCTGGGTTAGGGTTATTGAAACAGAAAAATCTCTAAAAAGTAAATCCCCACTAGATTAGTCGCATCTGTATACTCGATTCTGACCCAGTAGCTCCTCCCTGTTGGATGCTGTTGCGCCTGCCTCTGTTACTGGTGCAATTGGTTTCCACTTTCCAGAGAGGAGCAAAGAATCAACCACGTCTTCAAGCTTTCTGTGCGCAGATCAGTTGAGAGCCAAAAAAATAAAGTCCGAGCATTATGTAAACAGAACAGCCTAGGATACAGGCATTTCACCTCAGAGGAGAACTCTAAACTGCTGGACCCGTTTTTTTTATCTTAAGTTCTAGTTTATCATGTTCAAACTATTTTAGGAGCATTCTTTATGGAAACGGTTTTCTCTGTGGGAATGGTGTGAGACAGAGGGGTCTACTGGGAAGCTACGAGGAGAAAACTTCGAGCTGTTTTTGTGTCCCGAGGTGAATTCTGCACGGAGGAATGTTACCGAAACTCCAGTGGTTACGGCGCCTGCTGCCGCTCGCTCTCGCAGGCGTGTTTCTGGCTCAAAGCTCGACCAGCGACAAAGAAGTGAGACCAGAGGTAACTATGTTTGAGTCCGTCCATTGTCTGAACTCAACAGATGTTTTTCTGGAAGTAGTCACGTGACCCATACTTCACAGTTGAACACTTAATATTAGGGTACAACCTCAGTGAGGGTTCAGGTGCTTATTAAAGTGTAACAAGCCTAATATAGACAAGATCTCAATTTTATGTTGTTTTGCTTAAAATGTCTAGTAAAATATGATATATGTGTTTATGCACCCACGGCCATCCATGATGATTTTTTCAGAAATAGGCCATCACGTCTGCTAGACCCATAACCGTGAAGGGAGAGAACGAATGACTGTTTTTTTAGGATGTTTTGCCATTTATTTTCTACAAATGGAAACCAGGACATCTTAACAGCCTGAAATAAAGAAAACAAGACTATAAAGAGGATGTAATACGTTTTAATAACTGTCTGTGTCCCTTCATCCTTCACATTTCTGAGACTGTTGAAATAATCCAGATTCCAGCAAACATTTTCTAAGGTTCTCTGTACTCTCTCCATCTATAGGCAAGGCAAATTTATTTGTATAGCACATTTCATACACAGGGTAACCATAACCATAAAACCAAGTCATGTAAGAGCATAATTATTAAAAATGGAAATTAAAACATCGATTAAAAGAGATTGTTGTTTGGACCTGTAATGGACTGGCGACCTGTCCAGGGTGTACCCCCGCCTCTCGCCCAATGTGCGCTGGAGATAGGCACTAGCAGACCCCTGTGAACCTGAAAGGGAATAAGCGGGTTGGAAAATGAATGTTGTTTGGACGTTTGTGCTCAATTGACAAAAACACAAATAACAGGTGTCTTTGGCCTGGATTTAAGTGGTGGTACTTAGCGCCTCAGTTGGATCACAGTGTCATTGCACTTTGAGATGGAATCAAAATAATTTAGGATTAGGGTTGTAATGAGTTTGGTTTATAATATCCTAAAAGGGAAATGTAAAATTGTAACTATGCCTATGCCAACATTGGTGCTAAGTACAGCAACCACCATAAAACTACACAATGTCATTGTGATGGAAACTGGTTGCATCTCCACAGTGAGGATGCTCAAAGTTCAATCCAAATTTTACATTCCTAGAACACTCCCACTGGTTTTGAGGATGTTGACTAATAGTTCTCAACAGTCCCGATGTAAAGAATAATTTTCTGTAAATTAAAAGAACTTTCTTGCTAAGAACCCTTGCTACATCACTTTCTAACCCATTCTTAGGCTGAGTTCCGTTTTGCTCACTTACCCCTATTCATTAGTCCTTCCCCTACTCCTTTCCGACTGAATATATATTTCTATAAATTGGTACGCCCTTACAAATCTGTATTCTTTCAGCCTAATTGTTCTATAGTATCAGAAAATGCCTAGTAGTTTTTACAATTTTTAACATGTAAACATAATAAAATGGTTTTTTTTTTACGTCTGTTGTGTAATGGTAATGTTATTAAACCTAAATGTGCTACATATGGACATGAAACTTACATTTGGTAAGTTTGGTAAAAATTACTTACATTTGGTAGCCATCTTCAGGTAAGCAACAAATGTATGTACAGCATGGTATCTTCTGGGAAGTCCATGTTCCCCCTACATTACTAGGTTTTAGTAATGCCATGGTTTGCCTGACTTAGCAAATGCCGCAGAAATGCACAACCCCACCATAAACGCCAAAAGAAGAAGACAAAAGGTATAAAAGACAGATTGTTGTACAGTGTTTTTGTGTTGCACACTTGCAGCGGCTATTCTTTCTGGCCAATCCGTCATCTCAATAACCGACAAGTCGCCGACCAGTCTACAAGATGTTGGCACACTTTAATTTCCAATCAGAGAAAAGTATCATCTTGGCCCAACTTAGCCTGCTTTTAGAACCTGTTCCAAATAGGTTTGGAATAATGCACAGAACGCAGTGTATGTACTCTAAAAAGAACACCAAGATGTCAAGCTATGCTGTTACAAGCAAGTCAGTGGTATAGCGGCATAGGCTACACGCCCTTTTCCCTAACCACATACCCTTTAGTCAAAAGAGAATTGAGACATACCTCACGTGAACGTTCAAAATGGAAAAAAATGGGAAGGGGGTCTTGCAAAGTGGTACTCAGCCTTAATGTCGTCAAGGTTTAGGATGTTCTTGAAAGGTAAAGGCTTGTATGACCTTTTAGCTTGGCTGACACCTCTAAGATGTTTGGTTGAGTTTGGTTGAGTTTGGTTGAGAATTTTCTCTTTCTTCCTCCTACTCACCTTTTCCTTAGTTTTCCTGGGTTTGCAGTCTCTTAAAAACACCCTTGCACATTTGCTGTTGTTTCAGGTGCCTTTGTTTTGATTACTCCACTAGAAAGCAAAAAGGAAAGAAATTCAGCCCTTCTCCTTATGGAAAACAGATGGACGCTCTCTCCCCCCTCCCCAGGCCATAGATGAGGGATGATGTATCTGTTTAAGTACTATAACAGATTCAAAGCATCTGCGTAAAACCTGTCTTTCAGACCATCATCACGAAACGTTTACCTTTTTATTTACTTTTTTGTTACTAGAGTATACATTTCCAAAACAACCAGAAATCATTTTTACATGAGCAGCTATAATGTAACTTTGCATATATGTTATCAGCCAAATACTGCCATAGATGCTATATTCTAACATTACTTCACATGGCTGTGTGCAGAAAGTAGCTTGAGAAACCACACAACTGCTTGACTTTGATATTGTTTTATACCAACACCAGGGTTGTGGGTTCTTTAAAGCAATTGAACTACAAACCGGATTCCAAAAAAGTTGCGACACTATACAAATCGTGAATAAAAACTGAATGCAATGATGTGGAGGTGACAACTTGTAATATTTTATTCCGAATAGAACTTAAATCAGGGAACAAAAGTTTAAACTGAGAAAATTTACAATTTTAAGGGAAAATATGTTGATTCAGAATTTCATGGTTGGGACGAGACCATTTTCACCACTGTGTGGCATCTCCCCTTCTTCTTACAACACTCAACAGACATCTGGGGACAGAGGAGAGCGGTTTCTCAAGTTTAGAAATAGGAATGCTCTCCCATTCTTGTCTAATACAGGCCTCCAACTGTTCAATCGTCTTGGGCCTTCTTTGTTGCACCTTCCTCTTTATGATGCATAAAATCTTCCCTATAGGTGAAAGATCTGGACTGGAGACTGGCCATTTCAGTACCCAGATCCTTCCACGCAGCCATAATGTTGTGATTGATGCACAATGTGGTCTTGTTGTAAAATAAAGGGTCTTCCCTGAAAGAGATGACGTCTGGATGGGAGCATATGTTGTTCTAGAACCAGAATATATTTTTCTGCATTGAGGGTGCCTTTCCAGACATGCAAGCTGCCCATGCCACACGCACTCATGCAACTCCATACCATCAGAGATGCAGGCTTCTGAACTGAGCGTTGATAATAACTTGGGTTGTCCTTGTCCTCTTTGGTCCGGATGACATGGCGTCCCACATTTCCAAAAAGAACTTGGAATTGTGACTCGTCTGGCCACAGTACAGTCTTCCATTTTGCCAAACTCCATTTTAAATGATCCCTGGCCCAGTGAAAACGCCTGAGCTTGTGGATCTTGCTTAGAAATGGCTGCTTTTTTGCACTGTAGAGGTTCAGCTGGCAACGGCGGATGACATGAAGGATTGTGTTCACTGACAATGGTTTCTGGAAGGATTCTTGAGCGCATTCTGTGATTTCCTTTACAGTAGCATTCCTGTTTGTGGTGCAGTGTCGTTTAAGGGCCCGGAAATCACAGGCATCCAGTATAGTTTTACGGCCTAGACCCTTACGCACAGAGATTGTTCCAGATTCTCTGAATCTTCGGATGATGTTATGCATAGTTGATGATAGATGGAAAGTCTAGTCTATCTTCTGAAAGACACTGCCACTCTGAGAAGCTCTTTTTATACTCAATCATGTTGCCAAATGACCTGTTAATTGGTCTTCTAGCTGTTCATTATGCTCAAATTGACTTTTTCCAGCCTCTTATTGCTACCTGTCCCAACTTTTTGGGGATTTGTTGACACCATGACATTCTGAATAAAAATATTTTTTCCATAAAATGGTACATTTTCTCAGTTTCAACTTTTGTTCCGTGATTTACGTTCTATTCTGAATAAAATATTAGAAGTTGGCACCTCCACATCATTGCATTCAGTTTTTATTCATGATTTGTATAGTGTCCCAACTTTTGGGAATCCGGTTGTAAAATGAACTAAATATAAAGGCATTAATACATGAATGAATGAACAACAGAAAATCATTGTGGAAGTTTCTTTACAGTTTTAAAGAATTTAAATATTCTTCTAATCTTCTAGTTTTAAATAATTTCAATATTCTTCTAATTCTAATTTGCTGAAATGTATTTGCGTTTGTATGATGGATCTCAAATAGGTCATGAATGAACTGATGGAACAATAAAAACCCTGAAAGGTCGTAGAGGTAGGACCTTTATTGACCCACCCCCGCCCCCACTTGTGATGACATAGAACTCCTCCAAGTCACAAGCTTGATGAATAACACACAATTTGAGATGCAGATACCTTGATGAAATCTGGTGGCTCCAGTTATTATCAGGAGATGCTCAGTTCTCGGGTGTGTCAACATTCCTACCACCTTCTAATGGATTAGAATGTGAGGAAGGAGTGGATAATGTACATTTTTTTAATGCTGTTTGTTAGATCCAGGCTCAATTGGACCAAATCAGTCCATCACAGAAACCCATTTTAGATTTATAAAAAAAAAGCCAGCGTCTCAATGGTTCCTTGATTAGCATCAGGATGTAATTATGTAGGTGTTGAAATCAAATAAATTAATCATTTTTGTTTTGTTTTTGGTCTTGAATGTGGATTTTAATTTGAACAAATTGACCATTTGGGGCACTTGTAACTTTAACAACTATGCTTGGAACCTCTGTTTATGATGCAGAATTTCTTAGCTTAATAAAAATTGACGAGTGGATTAATCTGGATGTTAACTGTATGATCTTAGATTTGTAAAGCTGCTCATTTAAGTGGGTCAGACACTGATCCTTCAGTGAAAAGAGAGAATTGGGCACCAACGTCAAAAATGTTCTGTTTTTTCCACTGGCACAGTCCAGAAGGAACAACTGACTCAGTCCTTCTTCCAGATATTCAACGGACTGCTCTCTTTCTTTTCATTCTTTTTTTTTGTCTTTGTTTTATATTTCAACCTTTACTTGAGTTCACTTTTCCATTCTCTTCCTTTCCCCTCTTCAATATTAATTAGTTTTCCCTCCCTGCTTAAAACCTCTGATCAGCTGTTAATAAAAGCTTCTTTTCTCTATGAGCCTGGAAAATTTGACAGCAGTTAATGTAGTACAATATTTGTAAATATTATCTGATACATCAAGAAAGCATACATACACTCGTGCACATAGCTCCATGTTTTAGAGGGTGCCTTTTATACCTCTTTCAAATCCTTTGAATCTGGCCACGTCCACATTAACACATTTTTTGAAAACTTAAAAAAAAAAAATCGTGTCCACACCCGTTTAAAAAAAATCTGTATCCACATAAACACACAAAAAACCCTGACATTGCTACCAACCCAAAAGCTGGCAGTCGGTTCGTGCCCTTTTTATAATTAGTATTCAGCATTAAGTCTTCAGCATTGAGTTTACAAAAACATAGACACATCTGTTCTGTAATCAAAGAGGAAACCTCTGCAAAGTAAATTGTTCAGTTACATTTCACACATAAACAGTGTTCACCATGATTACAAAATGACTTACTGTCACCGTCATTTTCAAAAGTATGTGGTTACATGAAAATGGTAATACATAATACAACAGTGTAACCTCACAGAAAATCCCCATTTTCACAATAATGTGGACAAGGCCTCATTTTTAGACAGGTGTAGACAATTTATGGAAAAAAGCTCGTAATTCAAACAGTAACACTGCCACCTAGTGGATGGATAATATCAAATGCTCTCATACAAATCAAACTATACCCTAGCCTTCTTAGCTTTGTGGTCTCAAAACGTTTACAATTCTATTTTTTAAATGATGGTTTGTTAATAGTTGTTTAAAATAGTGTAATATATTGTGATGCATATCATATCGTAGACATAAAATAGAGGTCTGTATCATATCTTGAGCAGAGGGTATCGTTACTCCCCTAGTAATAATAACTAAGAGTTTAAAGATCTTTCTTGCTTAACACAATTGGTTAGTAAGCAGGTTTGTGTTGGTTTACAGGATTAGGGCATTTTGGATTCCCAGAAAAGGAATATACGATTACATAAATTTTCCTCCAAAATATAAATGGATGTAAATACAATACACATATTTACTGCCCCCTTCCATTTCTATTGATATTTTATTGCAAATAATCAATGTGCTGCATTTGCATGCGCTGGTTGGAGGTTCATAAGCTAAGTAAGCTGAGTTAATATGCTACTAAGGCCATGTTCACGACTACATGTGTACGTAAAAAAAAAAGCGCATCCCCACAGACCCTCAAACATACCAGAAATGCTGTAAAGACTGTACCAAAACAAACAGGTGTAAGTGGATTCTGTTCTGTTAAGGTCCTTGCTTCTGTGATCAAATAAACATGCGCGTGTAATCTTGCACATGCTGTAAGCTACAAAATACTCAATTTTGGCCGCCATTACGCTCACTGTTTGTGAATAAATGAGTGACAGAGTGTGACGACAATGAAAAACTCCACCCCCTGGACACAAATATCTCCGGTTTTCCTGTCCACACGGAACCCGGGTGCAAAACGTTTAAAATACCATTAACTTTAGCCAGCATTTAACATGTGCATGAACAAGATGCTGCTGTTACGTGAGGGTGGACAGCGTAACCGTGCAGATAAATAGCTGTTTTCAATATAAACGGGTACGTGTGGAGATTTAAAGATTTAAATAAAATAAATAAATAAATAAAATAAAATAATTGATCAGTTGTCTTCTACAAACGTAGCATGTAAAAGAGTGAAAATCTGGCTCATAGTAAGTTCATAAACCAAACCTGTACACCTAGGGAAAACATAAAAAAAATATTATGGCTCTTTCAAAGTTTTTGGGATGCAAATGCAGAACGTATTATTTGAATCACAGCCCGAGATTAACATTCGCTAAACTCTGCAAATAGTTTAATTTAGAGAGTTAAAGTTTATCGCTGTGAGAATTGTAAAACTCTGTGCTGAGATAAACGAACACCATCTTAAATTCACGTTCAACCACAAGGGAGTTGAGATGCCAACACTCTTAAAAGGATTACTTGAACACTCATAAAAACTTTAAAAGTGTTACAGTTAAATCCTAGAGACTAATATGTGTTTATTCTGCTGTGTAGAATTGAGAACATTCACAGTGAAATTAAAATCATGCCCCTTAAAACATCTATGTTCCTCTCATAAACATGGAATGTGTTTTCCGCTGTTGTAACACCTTAAGCTAATTAAATTGTTTTCCAGAAACAACCGTCTCAGCTGATTTAAATGGATCCTGTACCATGTGTTTGGCTTATTCAGCCGTGACATCATAGTGTGTCATTACACCAAACCTCACATCTTCTGACCCTCCCAGCCGCTATCACTTGTGATTTCATGCTTATGGATAAAATCTGTTCCCAGACCTGTTTGCAATAGCCGTGTTTGCCTTGATTATTACATAAAGCTTTCTCAGACAGCCCAGGAGTCAGTAAACTCAATAAAGGCTTTACCTGTCTGCATGCTAATAGCTGCCGCATTGACCACACAGTGACTCGCTCTTCCGTGGTCAGGGGAACGGTAAGGGGCTTCTAAATAGGACCTTTGACGCCCACCGCTGGGAGTTCCAGGCTTGTAGAGCATGCTGGGATTGCTGGCACTATAGAAAGGAGACATGAGGCTTTCCGGAGGGAGAAGTGTGGCCTTCAGTGGGAGTATAAAAAAAAGAGGGGAAGGTTTTTATCCTCGGGAGTTGTTTTTTTTTTTAAAAAGTGGGGTGCACATTGAAAGCACTCATAAAAAAGGAGAGATTGAAGGATGGCTTGGGAAGAAAATGGAGCAGGCGAACATTCTGAAAATCTTTATTGTAAGTATGAATGGTGGATTAAGCCACACATATATATGTGTTGCCCATTTGAATAATGGAATGGTATTTTCCATGGTTTACTCAAGTCTTTGGCCCAAGCTGATGATGCAAGAGGCGTTTCTCATCAGCATTTTTCACTACACCATCCTTAACCCATTAAATCCTAAGGGCGCAATCATAGGTGATCTCATTAGCATATTCATTTTTAAATGCCTTTAAAACGTCAACTACATACAATAGCAAATGAAATGGTAGTTAAACTTACATATCATGTCTCACAGAGCTGTTCTCTTTCATAACTTTCATTGTGTAAGGTTAGTGTCTTTGCAAACTCAATCCGAAGTTTTCGTCCGAAACAATTGCACAATCAAAAATGAAATTGAGCTCACTGTCTCTGAATAATTGAGTTATAAATTCTTCTACCTCTTCAAGCATTCTCAGGATTGGATTAACCCAGTGTTTTCTTTTCGATTTGTTAGTGTTTTTGCAAATTTTAGTTAAAATATCCAGTGTGCAAGGCTTGTGGACCTAAAAATGTTTTTGCAACGCAACGAAAGTTTCAGACGAAATAATTTTTTTATCAATAAATTGCTATTTTTTTAAGGTAAGCGGTTTCCAGAAGTGTAACTGGTTAATTTACATACATAATTTACATACTTACAGAAAGAAAGAAAGAGAGAGAAGAGAGAGAGAGAGAGAGAAAGAGAGAGAGAAAGAAAGAAAGAAAGAAAGAAAGAAAGAAAGAAAGAAAGAAAGAAAGAAAGAAAGAAAGAAAGAAAGAAAGAAAGAAAGAAAGAAAGAGAAAGAAAAGATCAGAAGAATTACTGGGAACAGCTTGTCATTTTTGCTGACTGTCTGTGGTTGGAATGGAGACACTGGCTGTCTGATCCTTAAAATGAAGCATTTGCCTGCCAGAGTAAAAGTCTCCTAAAGCGTGAGTGTATTCATAATCACCTCGAGAGCTAATCATAGCTACGAGCAAAAAAGGGTTCACACCATGCAAAGTCCACAGCAGTTTTTCCACTGGCTGGATTTTAACAGAGCTTTGCTCTAAATGTTGGGAGAGAAAAAAAATACTGTAAATGTATTACCGGAGTTCAATAACACACTTATTTTTATCAAAGCACATACTGGTCTTTAAAAGAATGTCATTTATTTGTCTCTGGTTGTGTGAGAATAAATCCATTTTTGAGGTTAAAAGCACTCAAAGTCTTTGTGGAAACAAATTCACTTAAAATATTTGAGTTGACAAAGTTCAAAATATTCAAGTAAACAGGAAAAAATATCACGTTTTGTTTTTACAAACATTGAATAACGTTAAAGGTGTCATATTATACAAAATCAACCTTTCTGGCATTCCTAGCATCTTGTACTATTGTTCCTCTTTTGTTCAGAATCTTCCATGCATGTTTGTGTAATTCCATATTCCTTTTTTTGTTGTGAGAGGAAAATGGCTTGATGTTCCTTGCAATGCCCATAGTTCTTGTGAGAGCAGCAGACCCACACTAAAGAACAAAGCAGAAAAAGTGTTTTTTTGTCGATTACATTTAATAGATATTAGGTTTGGGTGATGTCAAGCAGTTTGTGCATTGAAACATTGCGATGTACGATGACATCATCTCCAATCAGAAACAATATTAAAAATAAAAGCAATATTAGTGATTATGTTAACCACCCCAGCATTGGACAAAACATCTGAAATCAGTAAATAATGTCAATGAAACACCTTTAGAAGGAATAAACACATTCCAGATGCCAAACCCCTAAAATGTTCGCAAGAAATAGATCCAAACTTTGTTCATTCCCAGGGAAACAGCACAAGAGTGTGTTAGCATACACAGGCACTGGACTTCATGAAGCTTGTTGTTATTTCTACATGTTTACAGTGGATTTGTTCACTTGTGAAGTGATAAGACTTACACAGAACTCTTCGATGCACCTTGGACTTTATTTATGTCCCTTTCCAGCCTGGGCGACACACAAAAAACTCTAAATTTGACTTGCCACTGGTGCCAATACTCACTACATTACCCATAATTCAAGTCCCAAAGGGACATGGTGAAAGCATGACTGTGGGAGGACCGCGGGTAAACAGAGGCAAAAAACAGGGTTTTCCAGAGGCAAAAAATACAAGGTGATTCAAACGTTTTTGAGGATTAATCTTCTTCTTTAGAAAATAAGCAACGATGTAGGGCTAGTAGAGAGAGCTCATATTTAATATAAAATGCACAATATGGTTACTGAAAGCTTCTAGGATTTACAGTATATATTAAGATTTTTCTCTCATTATTTGCAACCCTATAAGTTTTTTGTAAACATCCCACAATATGAAGGAAAGCAACAAGACAATCAAATGTTTCCACTCTTAGTTTTTAACTTTTTATTCTCATCAGGTCTCTGTGCTTTTCCCCCTCCCATCCTGTTGCTCTCCTAACTGTATGCACACCTGTATCTCAATTGGTCTGGCGATTTCTTTCACTTTATTTCCTTGTAGCTATCTTCTCCTTCTGGTTCTTTAGCGGACTATGTCTTATGTTCACAGTCGAAAGACTGAGGATTCTCATGTCTACATTATGTTCTCATTATTCTGAAGGTAATTTCTCTGTTCAAGCCTGTTCTCTGTCTAACCTTATTTAGTTTCTAGTCTGCTTTAGTTGTTTATGGGTGTTTATATCCTGAAGTAGAAAAGATTATCCTGGAACGTCACAATTTATGAGATATTAAACACAGAATGTTGTGCTATTGGTGGTACATTCATGTTGTTGTGAAACTCAATCAAATAATAAGCTTCTCAACAGCTTTTGGTCACATCTTTTTAAGACCGCCTGATGTTAATCATCAGGCTGTTTAGATATCCAAATTAATATTTACATCCGGTTTAGTTGATAAATGCAAGAAAGCAGATTTGAAATCATATTCCTGGTACATCTGAAGAGAAAAGTGGAATCCTGCTCATGGGCAGCCATATTAGTGAATCTTTCTTGTGGGCAGCCAGTGGAGCATCGTGAAATGTAAAATGTAAAACATATTGATGATGTTAGGTATGGCTAGTGTACTTTAACAACTTAATCCTTTTGCACAAGAAATCTGGGACAGATTGAATCTGTACTTCTTCATGTTTGGCCCCATATTTTTCTGATAAATACTTACAAGTTTAAAAATGTAATATTGACAGATGGCAATATAAATTGATAATCTGATCACACAAATGTGAATGATATATGTTGTATGATATATTTGATAGCAGTTCCATCTACCAGCACTCATACATTTCCTTAAGTTAAAATAAGTTTGTCTAGTTTTATTTATACTTTAAATAAAGCCACTACTTTGGCATGTCAGTAAACATCAGCTTTTGTTGTTTCCTTAATCTTTAGAAGTCCATTTTTTCTTTCATTAGCTTACTAAACAATTTCTCAACAATACTGAAAAATTACAAAAAATAAAAATCCAAGTCGTACATTTCGTACATTTTTTACGTTACAAAAATGTTATTACAAAAAGCAAATGTGTTAAAAAATTCATCAATCCACCAAAAAAGCAAAGACAAGGTCAAAACAATGTGAAAAAAAAAACACTCCAAGCAACTGTGCTTTGTTTTGTGGCAGAACTTTGAAAAACAAAAGCCATCTCACAGGTGTTGTACTTACAAGGGTACTCCCTTCTTTCAGCTCTTCATGGCACTGATGGCAACGAGGTGTAGTCTGTAAAATGAAAGACAATCGCGCACAGATTTGCTCACATTTTAATTAGAATTACCTTGCAAACTGTGAGTCATAACTCTTGTCATGTTAGTTTAAAACCCAAAATATCAAAGCTACTAACATTATATTTGAAATCAAACCTAAACAAAAGCAGAGTTGCATAGTAAAATGGATCCTACATGTAGGGGACTTTCCTTAAGCAAATATATCCCCAACGAGTAGTTTGATTGAAAACACACATGCACATACACGCATGCACGTACACACACGCACACACACACACACACGCACACACACACACACACACGAGCAGGAGTTAAATTAAGGTCATGTAGTCTCAGACACATGGCCACTTATAGTTACAACACGCAAGCCACAGTTAAAGCCTTTTAAAAGTCACTAGCATCCACAAACTCTCTTATATCCACAGACGTTTAACCAGGCTAAAAGAACACACACACACTAAAATGCACAGCGTTTTGTCTTTGCAACACTTCAGAGATGTTTGTGGACTTTGGCAGGTTTATCCACAATTAGGTTGTTGAGACAGCATGTCATAGGTAGGAGTGAGATTTCTTCAAGCCTTTAATCCTGTGAGGTCACCTTCACAGCCATGACAGCAGTGACACCTGCTATTTCATGCTCTGAAAGAAGTCCTGATGTTTTCCAGAGACTGTTCAGTTCCAGAGAAAATACCTTTTTTACAATTTAAAGTTTATTTTAAATTTCACATTGAACACTCAAACAAATGAGAAAACTACATTTCTTAACCTACTGCAGAGAATTGGGAGTTTTGAGGACCAACTCAAATGTCTGAGCTTTGAAAAAAGTGCAGAAAGTTGTACCAACTAGCTTTCATTAAATCAGAAAACATAGAACTGTAAAGCATGCGAAACAGATTATTTAAGAGCAAATCCACCAAATGGGTGCCAAGTGCTTGTTGTAACTTTACAAAATTTCTTCTTATCCTTGATTTCAAAACAGATTCTAATTGCATACATACTTAAGTTTTCCAAATGGCTATTAGTCCATCTTACGTAACTGATTTAAATGTTTTATTTGACTTATAATCAAAAGATGGGTGTCGTTTTTTCTTATTATTCTTTATGTAAGTGACAGGACTGAAAGTAACAGGACTCAGTTTTTAGCAAATACATGCCACATGGTGCACATGATTAAAATGGAAATTCTGCAAATTCAGTTATTTATCAAATATAAGCATTTTTTCACTAATTAAATCTCTGAAATAATTTGAGTAACAGAATAGTATTTATTTTAAATGTTGCTCCAAGATATCATCACAAAATCATCAAATATGTTGATAAGAAACTGAGAGAACTTACCTTGGCTCTTCCAATGGCCATCTAAAGATCTAAGTGATTCAACTTCCTTCTAAAAAATGGATTTATTGAAATTCCCCAGTTTTTAAGGAAGGGGATTGGTTAGGGTAACAGGAATGAGTAAAAAAAAGGAGCTTGGTACTAAAAAAATTGTTTTAATCTAAGAAAGTATAGATATTTATGAAAATAAATGTATTTGAAAGAACCATTATATATGGATTTACATATGAATGCAAAATAAAGGTTAATTTATTTTATGGTGAAGTGTAGCATTGGAGACTGGGGACAAGCAATACATGCTATTTCCAGTGTTTTGTGTGGACTTGATCAACATTTTAAATATTCTTGTTTAAATTTGCCATAGGAATAGTATGTAGTACATATCAAAGTGTGTATTTTGATTAATTAAAAGAGCTGTTTACTGCTAACTTTTTTAAACTTGGTATTAAGAAAATACCTGGCCAAATGCACTTTCCCTGCGCTCACTGTTCTCATACGTAAACATGTGAAAAGCTTGTGGAGTTTATGGAAAATAAATCTTGTTTTTTCTCTTGCCTACTCTTGCTGTCTCAATTCAATGCATTTGTCTCTAGGGTTGGGTTGCTTTTCATACTGGTACCACCAAAAGAATTATGGGAATGCTGGGAAATTCTCCATTGTAGCTCAAACTGACAATCTCCTAGAACCTTCAAACATACGGTACTTGTGGAGGTTTTCAGTTTGTGCAAGAACATTTGAACCCCAGGCTCTAGAATGGTTTATTTTATTTACTTATAATGGCCATTGAAAATAAAAGGGAAAAGGCAATGAAAATGTCTTGAAGATAAAACAACACAGAGAAATGTAGATTTGATTGTTAATCATAGTAACAACTTACATTTTTACATCCCTGACAGCTCCCTAGCAACCAAACTGTTTATCTTAGCAACCAAATTTTCTGTCCACTATAGACATGGGTGGGATTTACATAACTATACTATAAGGACAATGGCAAAACGATACTATGTCACTGACTCCTCCATAACAACCAGATTGTTTATCATAGCAACGACCTCTGTCTCAGCTTTGGAAGATCCTAGAAACACGGGGGTTTGATTTACCTGATGTACACATAATACTGTCATCTTTCCCACTCAAAGTGACCAGACTGCCTAGCAACCTATTTTGATTATCTCATCTTAGGAAAATCATAGAGTCATGGGGGTTGGTTTGTTTCAAACATTTTGGCTTGTAATATATGTCACAAGTCAATAGCAAAGACAGTGGGAGTATATGATCTTCAATTAATTTAAATTAATCTTACAGAACTAAAAAGATATTAAGCAAACACTACTTATAAACTCGTAAATTCTACTTTGGTCTGAAATAACCATGCTATGGCAAGGAAAACGATTGACCGACACACAAACTGTATATGGAAAAGCAGAAGTGGGTAAAACACATGGTTCCTCTATTTGGGAACAAGTAGTTCATGTGTTTAAAACAACTCTGATAAATCTTCACTTTCTAACTCAAGCTCTGTACTAGAGTAAAAAACTTCCCTGTGAGTGGCAAAGACTTATTTAAATTAATACAGAGAGAAAATAGACTGACTAGATAACAAATGTTTTTTTTTTTAAATATTTCAACTTCAATATTACCACTTTACCCAGGCAGAGCCAGGCACATTTATTGAAATGACATATTTCATACATATTGGTATTTCAAAGTACTCTACAGGAAGTTAAGACACTGGAAAGAGAACATATAGAACACACACGCATAGAAAGACAGCTCAACATAAAAAAAGTTTCAAAAGGTAATCATCCACATTAAAACATATTGATTGTAATAGAGAATAATTAAGGATACATAAGGGCTAACAGCTAATTAATTTCAAATTGTGAATTGGCACTTAAATTAACTAATATATAACTAGGGTTTTTTTTTCAATAAGGAACACTTAAGTGATAATTTTGACCAAATGCAGAGAACAATCAGCAAGGATTAATTTTTTATTAGTGTTAGATGTTAGAAATCTCCTATATTATATGCTATCTGTAATACATATTGGAAATTAAGTAGTGTAGGAGTTCTTTTTACCATTGGAGCCATAGAAATACTACTTAAAACGTGCATAAAAACTATTAATAAAACTTTTACATATTGATATCAATTTAAACACCCCTCAAGGGTTTAAACTGTCTACATTTTTTTCTTCTCATCTTCTACTTTTATTTACCAGGAATTCAGTGACATTGCTTTTTATTTATTCAAACGCACAACCCATGAAACAACCACAAAGGCTCAGGACCCGCATCCCCCATTCAAAATGTGTTCTGTACTAGAAAGTTCATTTTGAAACTGTGTCCATTAAAGAAGCACCTACTATATACTGCCGTATGAAGACGGGTAATATAGCAGTCAAATTTGAAGATGCTACGTCAGCAATATTGTGCCCAACTTGCCTTAGATGCAAATATTGATTTAATTTCGATTTTTCTTTTGTGCTGTGTTTTACCTATTTTTAAGCACACCTGCCCTGATTTTTAGCACAGTTTCAAGCTGCAACAGACTCCTCAGTTAACTCCAAAAATCTCGACAAAAGAACACTGTTCCCTCTGCACTTACCTACAACTCCTACTATCTTCCTGCGAGAATGTTTAATCTTATATTAAGACAGTTTGCCCTCCAGCAAATGCCACCTGAGATTGCATCGCAAATGTCTTTTTGAATCTCTTTCAGACATGGCTGCAGCAGTATGGCTATCTTCCTCCTGGTGATGTTCGTGCCCAGGCAATTCGGTCTCCTAAGTCCATTAGTGCTGCCATATCCTCAATGCAGAGGTTCTATGGCATCCATATTAGTGGCACTCTGGACCCTGACACTATTTCGTAAGTCTAGCACCATCGTGTGCCTCTATATTTATGTCTCTTATCACCGACAATCATGAATTGAGATTTAGTCATCTCAGCGAACAACTTTTAAACTTCTGTTGTTTTTCTTGGTTTGCCAGGGCAATGCAGCGGCCGAGGTGTGGAGTTCCAGATAAATTTGGCTCTGAACTGAAGAGCAACCTACGAAAAAGACGATATGTCATCCAGGGCCTAAAGTGGGAGAAAAGAGAGATCACTTTTAGGTAAAAGCAATAGGCCATGATGATACTCTTTAAGTAGTATTTGTGTTTTATTTAACATTTACCAAGAGACAGCTAACTAAGAATCAAGAAGACCATCATAAAACGAGCTTCCTCCATTACTCAGACTCATAACTACAAGTTAACTACAAACATTAGCAATACCCAAGCAATGTACTAAATATAAGTAAACTGGATTGTGTTTCCAAAATGGACAGGAATTGGGTTATTTCGCAAATGGCCACTTTTGCTTGTATCGTACTTTATCAGGCTCCTCGTAGAGATTTTACCTGTTTGTAATCAACCAAGCTCCAAAATAAACCAGTATTCTAAGCCATATGGGATGTTAAACATAGTGCATACAGCGGCTGTCAAAATTCGAAATTTTGCCATAAACAGTGAGGTTGTCTGAACAAATCTATATAGCAGATTAGTGTCCATTATAGCAGCACTGTCATGATCTCGAGGGTGGTTAGCAAATTGGATCCAAAAGCACTTGACTGAATTTAAATGTCTTTAATATGGATTGGCAAAGGAACAAAAACACAAAATACTGCCTTTGGTACGCAGGTTAAAAGTTACAAAAGGAAATCCAACTGAAAAGTCTTCTAGTACAAACAGGAACAGAAAATAGTCCACTGAAGTGTTGAACACAGCTAAGTGAAGGCACGACTAGGAACTTCCAGTCCAAGGAACAAAAAAGTAAATAATGCTGGGAATCCTGAGGGAACAAAAGCGGAAGAGATTGTCCAACCAAACCTAGAAACCTCTCATACAGATTGAGATGAACTAGTGACAAACGCAAGAAAACAGGGGTTTAAATAGTAAAAATAAACAAGCATCAGGAGGCAACAATAATAACAAGGGAACATATGGGGGAGGGGAGATAGGAGATCAATCAAGGAGAAAAGCACAAAATCCCAGAAATATTAGTATCACTGTGACAAGCACTTAGTGGAAACATGGAATATACCATTATCGGCAGTTTTATACTGCTATTTTTGTCAGGCCTTGTACTTTGACGAACTCCTCCTAGAAATTGTAATTGATCACCCTCAAACTCTGACAATCTCATCTAAAGGCTTTTACAATGTTAAATTGTGAAGCTTTTTTGATTTAGTTGAATTTCAATGTTTCGCAATAAAGCAGGAAGTTGTTCTATCTCTGCCGTACAATGTCCTATCAGGATGAAATTCACCAAGTGTGTTAAAGGTCCATGTTTTATCATGACACTTTGAGATGTAGTGTTCATAATTTATAATTTTCCACTATTGTTCAGTAATATTAAATATTCTCACTTCAACACGTCTTCTAATAAATAAGGATTGCATATAAGGCAACAAACTTGCCACAGAGAGGCAATGATTGCTGCTTGCAGCTTTTTTTTGTTCAGACGTATAAAAATGTTCAATGGTCGGTTAAATTTGTCAACTTGTTTTCAAGTGGAAGAAGTGTCTGCTCCTCTAGGCGGACACTCTCAAAATACCAGATGATTCACTTCCTTCCAGAAATAAAGTTCTCCTTTTTCAGTATCCAGAACTTTACTCCGAAAGTGGGCGAGCGTGCTACACAAGAGGCCATCAGGAAGGCCTTCAAAGTCTGGGAAGGCGTGACACCTCTCAAGTTCAGAGAAATCCCCTACAGTCAAATCAAAGGGAAAGTCGACAAGTTTGCAGACATCATGCTGTACTTTGCGGAAGGCTTCCATGGAGACAGCACACCATTCGATGGTGAAGGGGGGTTTCTGGCCCATGCTTACTTCCCGGGTCATGGAATTGGGGGAGACACCCATTTTGACATGGCAGAGCCTTGGACAACCGGCAATGTTGATCAGGGAGGTGAGTGAGAAGATCTTTATCAGTTGAATTAACTCAAGAGAGTGGTTTTATATTAAGAGGTTTGAGCATCTCTTTCAGGAAATGATGTGTTCCTTGTGGCAGTGCATGAGTTAGGCCATGCTCTTGGTTTGGAGCACTCAGGTGACCCCTCTGCCATCATGGCTCCATTTTACCAGTGGATGGACACAGAGAACTTTGTGCTCCCTGATGATGACCGACGGGGCATCCAGCAAATATATGGTAGTTTGTATTTTCTTGATCCTTCCATAACTGTAATTTAATGAGCCATGTATTAATATGGTTTATACTATCTTTACCATAACTTGTACCCCCAAATCAAAATCAAAAAATTTCATTTCTACCACTGGATATTTAGGGGGAACCATTTTTTCTTGATTTGTTATGAGTTTAGGGTTGCTAACTATTATTTCACCTACAAAATATTTCTGATGGTGACAAAATGTAACTCTTAAAGAGTTTTAAATTTGATCAGTATGACATTAACTTGGAAAATCAACATGTTATTATTCGTCTTTTGCTTTGGAGAAAAAATTCCAATCGCATCTTCTCATAGACCCTTCAAGCTACAGCCACCCAACTTTATCAAGCTATTCAACTGGTCACTCAGGTTGCTATATCTTTCCAGTCAGATCCCACTAAAATGAATTCTAGGAAATCACTGAGAATGGTGGGACATTTTCCATTGACTTAACATGGGGTCAAACTTTGAAAAACTCAAGCTGAGAACCTCATAGAAACTTCAAACTGGCCACACTTGTGGAGGTTCTCAGTCTGTGCAAGAACATGCCAACCACTGTGCCAAGGTATAACCACTGGCTCTAAAAAGGGTTCAAGATTTACCAATGACTTATAATGGCTATTTTTATGGTACTTTTACAAGAGAACATCAAGGTTTATATGTAACTTTAGCCATCTACTTTTATAGTGAAATTGGTCTAATCCGGTATGCTAAAATGCACTCTAGATAATGGCTAAATCATTGAAAAAGTGGTAAAGCACTATTTATTATCTTAACCTGGCCTTTTTGAGTTTTTTAAGTCTGGGGCCTTTTTACATTTTTTTTACTACTTTGGAAATTGCTTTAATAGATTTTCTTTAAAACAGTTTTTTGTGGAAATGCTTGATATAATTTTTTACCCGACATTCTTTTCAACAAATATTTTTATAATTACATTACATAATAATTCCACAACAATCCTAAATTTGTACAAAAAGTATTTTGTCTTTTTTTTATTGCAAAAATCATCTATTTTTATGTTTTATAACAAAAATCTAAATTGTTGAGACAAAACAAAATTACCCAAAGAAAGGGTAAAAAAATGTGAAAATTGTATTGATACACTAGGCAAATGGAGACCAATGGAGGGGAGGAGCTAGAGAACATTGGAGGTTAAGGATAAGCTTAGAGTTAGAGGAGGGTTTAGAGTTTGGTCAATAGCCCCTTAAAGCTGGTGTTCTGTGAAGCTCCTTCTTGAATGAGCACCTTCTTGAACTTTGAAAAATACAAGCCCATATCACAAATCATGTACTTCCAAGGGTTAACCCCTCTTTTCACCAGTAGATGACACAGATGGCACTGATTTGGGCTCTGTAAAATGAAACCAAAGGACGATTTTCTCGTTTAAGTTTGAAATAACTTGTTTAATGTTCATTTACCACAAAAAAAATAACTTTTTTTCAAACCTCCACATTATATTTGAAATCCAAAATTAACAATAGCCGGGTTGCATCATTCTTACTTAATTCAAAACAGATGCTGTGAGTGGCAAATGCACCAGTGCGTGCAGAGACTGCTAACAGTTAAGGGAGTCATAAAAAGTTAAGTTCAGCATTCTTTTAATTATGTGCAAATTTGAAGCTTTCAAGCAAAAAGTTATAAAAGGATCCACCTTCTCACAGTTGCCAATAAGAGCGTTTTTACTTTGAAATCAAGCAGTTTAACACATCATTTGTTTGGATAAAATTGTCTGCTAAATGCATAAATGTATAGGTTAACTAGTGAGTCTTTGGACAGGCTCCGGCTCTGAAGACAAACCCCAGCCGCCTGCACCACGACCTCCACTCGGACACCCGAACGGCCTTCCTTTGGCCCCGACATCTGTGAAGGACATTTTGACACGATTTCTTTCTTAAGGGGAGAGATGTTTGTCTTTAAGGTACATTCCAAAGGAAGCAGGACCTCAGAATGTGTTAAACTATTATTTCTTACCGTGATTACATCAGTGGCGTCTCCTCTCCTTTACAGGAAAAGTGGTTCTGGAGAGTGCGAGATGGTAAACCTCAGCATGGGTATCCCATGCCAATTGGGCACTTCTGGAAGGGACTGCCACCTTCTATAAATGCAGCCTACGAACGCTCCGATGGAAAGTTTGTATTTTTTAAAGGTGAGTCTCTATTTGGTCCATCCGCTGTGGGCCTGGCATCACTGGTTCAATGTTTACTTGTTTACTGCATAGGTGATAAGTACTGGATTTTCAATGAGGCTAAAATGGAGGAAGGCTATCCCAAAACTTTTAAGGAGCTTGGCACAGGCTTGCCAAGAGACAGGCTGGATGCAGCCATTTTTTACACACCCACAGGCAACACCTACTTCTTCAGAGGAAGCAAGTAAGTTTGTTTTGTCTCTTACTCATTGTCTGCTTTTGCACTGATGTCATATTAAAAATATATGATGCATCGGCTGCTTTTCCTTCCTTTTTTTATATTGCTTTCTCAGGTATTATCGCTTCAATGATAACAGTAAATCTGTGGATCCAGACTACCCCAAACCTATCAGTGTATGGCAAGGAGTACCAGATAATATCAAAGGAGCCTTCATGAGTGAAGATGGCGGTATGACTGTTTCTTTTTTTTCTGCTTTTTCTCAAATTTAGACAAAAATATGCCAGTAAGGCCAATAATTTCACTTAAAATGAACAAAAATAAATCGATAACAATGAAAAAAACTACCTGAAAACAAAATAGTCAAGTAATTACCATAAAAATTTATATTGATTTTAAATACACTCCATTCTTTGTTGGTTGCATTTTCAGCCTGAAAGTTGGCTAGTTTGATTTTGACTGGTTGGTGTTTTCCATCTTGTTCATGTAAAAAAAGTGATTTGTTTTACTCTTAGCATTGAGTGACATCTCTTGAAATCATCGCCTTTCTAATTGAATCACTAGCGATCAATGGTGAAAAAAATACCCCAGAAGTTATCCGTTATTTGAGCTGCCCATCAAAATCATTCCAGCAAATGAGTGCGAACCACTTTCATCCCCACCAGTTCATCAATGGTCACAATAGTCCTCAGTTACAGCCCTAAATATGACCATAATAACTGACCTAAATGCAACAAATCAATTATATTCTTTAAAAACACTTCTTTAATTTGATGTTTTTCTTATACATAAACAGGATTATTATTCACGTATAAAAGTGTTTTTGGAACAGTAAAACATCTCTGAATATCAAAATTATAAATAAATAAAAAGCAAAACACTTGCTGAACATGAAATTAAATAGCAGAATTTGTTGAAATATCCAAAAAAAAAATTTAATTATGTATATAAAGATTATATTATCTAAAAAAAAAATTCAGGTCATTTTGGGCGACACAGTGGCGCAGTGGGTAGCACTGTGGCCTTCCAGTTAGATAGGCACCGGCACACCCCCGTGACCCTGAAAGGGAATAAGCGAGTTTGAATGAATTCAAGTCATTTTCAAAAAAATTAGCATATTGTGATAAAGTTAATTATTTTCTGCAATGTACTGATAAACATTATACTCTCATATATTTAAGATTCATTACACACAACTGAGCTTTATGCCAAAATCATCAATATTAAAACAATAAAAGGCTTGAACTACTTCAGTTGTGTGTAAATGAATGAATTGTTGTAGTCATAGTGACATTCATACACCCCTAAACATTCTGCTATGCGAAACTAAATGTCATTAGTTGTTTGATATGTCGATCAAATGGCCTCATGAGTGGGTCTTAGCCAAAGAAGAACTTCCCGAGACTAGTCATTGGCCAACAGACATGAGCTGCGTTTTCATCCTCCTATTTTTATGCACATTTTAAAATATCACGTAAAAAAAACCCTAGAAAAAAAACAGCAGGATACGTCTAAATTTTGAAAATAAGCATAAAAAGATTATGTGAACAACTGAGCAGGATAAATCTAAGAAAAGTAGAATAATTTTATCCGATAAGACACAATGTGCATGAACCATTATGGAAACGCATTTACAGAATAAATCCTTGCATGCCCAATGCGTATGCGTTTTTCTGGGACGTGATGAGGCGACATTAATTGCACATTGTTTTGGTCGTTCAAAAATTCCTTTGCCGAAGTCAAAGATGTTCGGGATTATCACCTCCCAGAACGCTTTTGACTGGTCACGTTCTCAGAAGAGCAGTCTCCCGGCTCCAAAAGCAAGATGCCATGACTGCGCATTTTGTGTTTTGTCTACATTTTCTAAGATGCAAGTAATTTCTTATATCCAAAAAGGATCAGCAAGTGACGATTTTTTTCTCTTGGACTCATTGGATGGAAACGATGCTTTATTTATTACTTTATAATATTACATAATGTTTCCTTATTTTCACTGGTAGTTTTTGAGCCTCACTAATTTTACTTGTCATTACTTCACAGCCCATACTTATTTCTACAAAGCTAACAAATATTGGAAGTTCAACAACCAGCAGCTGAAGGTTGAGCCTGGCTACCCCAAATCAGTCCTGACTAGCTGGATGGGCTGTGAAGCAGAGGAGCCCAAGAAGAGAGCAGGCACCGATGAAGAAGTTCTCATCATCGAGTTAGACGACTCAGAGAGGGGTGCTGCAGTCATTGTCATCCCACTTCTGCTTTTAGCCGGTGTGCTGGTGACTCTGGGGGCTCTGCTGTTCTTCCGGCGCTACGGTACACCTCGACGTCTGCTTTATTGCCATCGCTCTCTGCTCGACAAGGTCTAAAAAGAAACACCACTGGCAGAGCAAGACAAGAGAGAGAGGGAAACAAGCAGAGACCATTTGGTAGGATGTTGAATGGGAAGAAATGGGAGTTTAGGGTGGAAATGTGCATTGAACAGCAAATATTTACTGGTCTGCATGCAGTGAGAGATGAAAAAGTGAAGAGTGTGTATTATATGCGTTTTACTTACATATACTTCTCTGCCTGAACTTTAAAAACATGTTAAACTGTTGGAGGTGAAGGAGAAAGACGGGCCTTGTTCATCTCTTACATGGGTTCAGTTCATCATTCTGTGAAAAGCACTTTTGTTTCTTAAACCTCCTTATATGGTATAATCCCCCCTTTATCCTGTGTGAATCCCCCTTGACTCCAGCTGTGCAGCTGATTGATTAACTTGCTCTTAGTGCTAATTGCTCTCACTATTTTCATTAACTCAGATCTTCCTTCTGCAAATTGCTGATCCAAATGAAGTTGATTGTACTCCATAAAGCATCTTTGCCATGAACGAACAGAATGGAAGGAATTCCAAAACAGACCTTCCCTGCACCTTTTTTCACCAAAGATATTTGCACAAAGTATGGCTCGACAGTAGAGACCTGCTGTAAGTGAGAAGTCAAAGGTCAGAAATCAGGGAAAGCGAAGCCGGAGCTTCTGGAAGAAAGGCCAGTTTGGATGGGATGGTTCAACTCAAGTACTATTTTATCGTACATTTACCACAATATTATGTCAATAGTAATTGACATTATTATTATAACTATTGTTATTGTTATTATTGTTCTCTATGCACATTCTGGACTTTTTTTTAATTGTCATTTCAAGTCCTGCTGGACACAGGCAAAATGTGACTGATTTCAAAGTTTGTTTCCACATCAGGTTTAAAGCAACAGTACACTTATTTTTAACAAAGGATAGATCCTCATTTCCCTTCTCAGTAAACGAGCAGTGTCTACTCATTACTATTCAGCCATTCTCCATATCTGGCAACGTTTAATCAGACTTGGATTTTTGCAGTCCGAAATAATCTGTTTACAAATCCATATATTTTTATCCTATATAAAGGGTCATGAGCCCTGCCTGTTTCAGGTCTCATATGCCCGAGATCTACAAAAAAATCTCCAGCTAATAAAATGCATATATATCTGCACTGTAGTGGGATAAAAGTCCTCCCAAATTGGTACAGTATGGCCAGACAAACACAAACTGCATTGATTTGAAATGCCCACGTCCACCATTCTCCAGTTCTCAAGGAAAATGCTTGGTACAAATCCTTAGTTTCAATGTGTCGGTTGTAGTTTACTCTTACTTAATCACAGGAAAAGCCATGTGTCACCTCAGCACCTTTGCACCAAGGAAACAAACACTTGCGAACCATTCTGAACTCCAAAGTACTGCATGGTCTTGCAACGTGACCAGACGTATAAAGAGTTAAGGGTCATTAAGATTTTACATACATCACGTCTCATAGGATAATACAGGTCAGGCTCATGAATAAATAACATACCAATGAGTCATAGAAGCCGTATAGTCACAACTAGAGAAATTTATTTTCAAACAGGTTGAAAATTGCGTTATATAAATAACCAATTTTACCCACAAAAAAAAAAACATTATTAAATAATGTTCAATACGTGTAAAGCTCTGAATCATAATGTTGACATCCTGAGTAGCATGTCCTTTTTTTAGAGTTACGTAATGTTAAAGAAAACCTTGGTTTGTTTCTAGACTTGTCAAGCACTTTACTCCATTTCAGTGTAATACTCAAGGAATTTTTCTGGTAACAGATGGCTGCAAGCAGTTGGAGGCATATGATGCAATGAAGGAATTTTCTGTGACTGGTACTAAGTTGGATTGTTCCAGAGTTGTAGATCATTGTGACTTTTCTACAGAGGCTTGACTTCACTACATAGAATATACCAAGTGTATCAAATGCCACTGCCTGCTTGCAGCCATGTTTACAAAAGTTTAGCCAATGTATTCTATTACATTGGTTTCATTCATAATTGGTCTAAATTTATGCAAACTTTTCTATGATTTGACTTTACATACTTTAACTCATTCAATTTACAGCAGCTAAAGAAATCATCAAAAAACCCATTCTGAACATATCACACCTGTCCTGCATCACTTGCACTGGCTCCCAGTCACCTTTCAGGTTCAATTCAAAATTTTACTGCTGTCGTTCAAGGCACTCAACAACATCGCACCCTCCTATCTAGGAGACCTGCTCACTATCTACACTTCCACCTGCAACCTACGCTCCACCTCCACTCCCACTCTTGCCCCACTTTGTCCCCCTAAACAACTTCGGAGTTTAGGGTGGTTACTTCTACAGCTCCATTTCTGAGAAACAAACTTCCCATGCGCATTCGGACCAGCCAAAAACCTCCAGCACCAGTCTGTGAAAATAAATGTCTGTGTTAAATTGGTCTGCAGTGTGAAAAAGGTTGGGGATCGCTGACAACGTGACACAATTCTAAAAGAGTCCACTTTAAATAGGTTTCTTAAAATTTGGAAAGTTTGACTGGTAGGATTCAATGATTTATCCTAAGCTATGTTAAAAGGCCCATAATCGTATCTGGAGAATGGCTGAATTATTTCCGAAACAACTTGCTATCTAATGAAAATATGGAGAATGAGCAGAGATTTTCTTTAACGGATAAAATGTGTAAATGATGAAGCAGGAAATCATCACCCACTGCTTTTTCAAAAGACAATAAAGATTTATTTATGAACAGTGAATGGTGCTATTGGTTTTTGATGGTACATCAGTTTTTGGATTAGTTTTAACAATGATGATGGTAATGATATTTATAATGATGATGTTTTTGTGTAAATGTAAGTGAATTACAGATTTGCCCAATTCGTTCTTTTTGTACTTGGAAATGAAACATTAAATAAAGTTCTTTTTTAACATAACTGGTTCATCCACATTTTTCAACACTTTTTCCATTAAAATTCATCTGGTTTTAATTTCAACATATAAGCGTTTACTGCGATGGACTGTCAACCTGTCCAGTGTGTACCCCAGTGTATAAAAGGGAACGGCACTCAGCATTGAATCATCAAACACCAGAAATCGTCAGCAGGAAGCCCACAATGTCTTCAGAGGTGGAGAAAGGAGTGATGGTGAGGAGGAGGTAAGTAATCCATAGGAGTTGTTGATAAGAGTAGCGTGGAGGAGGAAGAGACAGCAAGAAGCAAAGAAGAATCCAAGAAGGCAGGAAGTGATCGTGGAGAGTCAGGGGGCATGAACCATAGGTCAGACTGAATAGCCTTTTAATTGTTGGGAGATGAATTGGAAGTGGACTCTGATTGGCTGACGTGTTCATTGGGGTGATTGTTTGCAAGTGAGTTGATCGGAGTGATGTTGGTTGCTGGACATGTCTTCTCTGGGCACACAGAATCCCAGATATATAGCAACCTAAATTTACATGTAGGGGAGTAAGTGTCTTAGTGGTTGGTTAGGGCTTAGTTGTCCTATTACCAAATAGTTGGTTGTTCGATCCCCGCCAAGTCCATTCTGCCATTTGGCTTTGGGCAAGCCACTTCACCTGCATTGCGCTGTTGCCGTGAGACTGTTTAGGTGTGTTTGCTGGCGGCAGGAGGCCGAAGGGTGAAATGGCAGCTACTTTCTCTCAGACTGTCCAAAGGGCAGCTGAGGGCTACCAAGATAGCTTATCACCACCATTATGTCAATGTGGAATGAATGAATATTGCTCTAAAAATGTCTTTGAGCATCTTTAAAGCAATATATAAACTGAAGGCTTATTATTATAAATGTAAAAAATAATCAAAATCGTATCAACTTACTTCTTTTGTTCTGACCATTTCTATTTTAACTTGTAAGGCAGATGATCTGGACAAATAATAAATGTCTAACCTATGAGTAACTCGACCAACTCAACAATTGTTAAGAGCAAGCGGAAATGTGATGTTTAAACTACATAGGAGCAGTATTTAATAAATGATAATATGTTTGTGGAAGTGTTGCTTGTCTTTCTTCAGTTTTAAAAGTCTCGATGGAGATCACTGCCTGTGAAGAAAGTCACTGTTACTAATTCTATAAGAAACGCCAGGCGTCATCCTCCCCAGCACCCCCTTGGATATGGCATGGGAACTACACATTTCTTCTTTGCTGGCGTTTTAGGATTGTTTAGCACAAGAAACATGTTACACACATGCAAGCGTTGATAAAAAAATTCCGCACATATAGTACTAGTTGGTGGATATTTAATACTGATAGAGAGACAGTAGTATCATGTTATTGCAAAGTCACCTTAACCGCTAGTGTAAATTATGAGGCTATTCAGGACAGGGCATGCTATTCGGAATTCTGTCAAGTCATGGCCGGGACCTTAAAACTTGTGACATTACAAAGAAAGCAATATGAGAATAATTTTCTATAGGATGGATGGATTTTGATCAATGTAGAATGGTTGTGCAGACATTTCTCATCTGAGGTTACATTTAAAACTGTTCCAGCTTACAAAGAAAAGCACTTCCGCATTATTCCATGCTCTCTTTCTCTACCCACTTCTCCACAGAGTCCGATTTTTATTGAACGTCTCACCACAAACATCTCTGAGCTGTTGTTTTTTTTTTTTAGTCCGAGGAGAAAATTTCAATCTCTCTTTTGAGTTTTTCTCGTTATCATTTCAGATTCTTTATGGTTGCTGCTTTAACTGGTAGAGGACGTTCATTCCATGATAAATCAAGTCACTGGTGATGTTTCTCTTTTGTCTTCTCGGACAAGAGGGTTTCAAAAATGAAATATTACAATTATTTGTTCTCTTTGTTTACTCTTACTTGCACCAGACTGCATCCCGAGAATATTCAGTGGAGCAAGGTTACAGTTAAAACACAAAGATTAAATATTTCCACCGTAAAAGTTTATTCCTTAAAGCTAATATGTTTCTAGAGCTCAACAAGAGTTTTAATGGAGGGCAGAAATGTAGAGATGTTGGCGGACCATTGAGATATTTTTTTTCTGATTTTTAAATATAATAGAAGGACGGGTGAGCTGGAGTCATGGAGGTCTGGCCCTCATATTCAGAACGCTGGCTCTTTCTCATGAGGAGGTCAGAAAATAGTTCCCACAAACCCACATGCCAACTGAGCTGGCCTTGACAGTCGCTTGTGATTTCAACTGTGTATGTGCTTTGTGTACCACACAGTGCTGACAGAGAGGTCAACCGAAGGCAAGTGAGCAGCACTCAATCACAAATAAAAGTGCAGAGTCTGTCGTTGGGGTAAAACAGTCAAACTTTTGATCTTTTTAATAGTTATTAAATAGGAATAACCACACACAACAGCTGATGTGATTTCAACGTTAACCCAAGTGCAGTATTTCCAGTAGAAATATTTAAGCTGCCCTTTGAATGCCAAAATGTGGCATTGATGGTAAGTTTTCTTTTTTGGTACAATCTCACCTAGTGCTGTTTTGTAGATCGCTTAAATCAAATGTAAAGAATGTATTCATTCCTTTATTTTTCAACCCGCTTGATCCAACAACTTTCTAACTAGAAGGCCACAGTGCTACCCACTGTGCCACCGCGCCGCCCAAATGTAAAAAATATTCTATGCAATGGAATCACCCATAGGTTGTGGCAGACAGAAAATGTGGCTTAAAGTTGGTAAAAATCAGTAATGGAATAGAAGTAGAAAGATTGCGAACCAGGGAGGGATGTGGGCGTTGCAAAGATGCCTGAGTGACTTAAGGTTTAAACCTGAGACCTTTGCAGGGTATTTAGAAGTTATTCATCTTGAGGCGTAAAATAAGAAAAGAGTAATTTTTATATTTAATACAAAAAGAACATCTGTGATTTTTAAAGAACATTACACAGCCTCAAGTGGTCAGTCGTGGAATTACAGTTTCAGTCACTTCCTATTTCGCATCAGGAGGGAAATTTGGTAGTTGACCCTCTGGTCCAAATAAGCTAAAGTATTTTTGCTTTTTTTTTCTCCCTCAACATATGTAGGTTAGGAGACTGCACACTCACCTCATCTTAGATCCCTACCCACCACTTCCTGTCCTCTACTCTCTCTCTCTCTCTCTGTATTTCCACTTCAAAACCACATCTGGATTTCATTCTGTGGAAAACCAAAACAACGAGAGAGAGAGAGAGAGAGAGAGAGAGAGAGAGAGAGAGAGAGAGAGAGGGTGTTGGGAAAGAGGGAGCAGAGAAATGAACAAAGAAAAGAATGTTGATGAAAATATGAAATATCAAAAATATAACCAATAAACACTTACCCTGAAATGTGTGTCGATGGCAAGAATGGTGATGTGGGCAGCTTAAAACAGTATATAAAATGACATGGTGTTGAGATACATTGGTGGTAAAAACAATGGATGATTTTATAACTCGCTCACTTTAAACAAAACTGGCAAAGATGTCTGACTGACCTAGAGTCTAGTAAAATACCAGTGGGGAAAAAAATCTGCAGTTCAGCAAAGAGAGCCATAATTATCCAGAGAGGTTGCTGACATCAGCAGGACGAACTGTGTGTGCTTTTATGCAAGGGGAGGGAAATAGAACAAGTCAGTGACAGAGAGTTGAGAAGATGAGCTAGTCATCAACAAACGTTTGCTGGTTTTACTGATAGATTTTCAAGAGCTGTCCAGTTATAAATTATAGTCAAGGGTATTGTAATTGTAGGAACTGTAGCCACAGTGTTAAGAACTTTCTCAGGAAGGAGAGGTGGTTTGCAGTCTCTGCTTTGATGCCACAGTAGTAGTCTCCTGTTCCTAGTAGTCTCCTGTTCATGATTTCAAGAAGGGAAAAAACATAGTATATTAATTAAGAAAATATACAAACACTTACATACAAATGATTACATCAAAATGTTAGAGTGTAAAAGTCAAGAGCAAGAAATGAAACCTTAAATATACAGGTATAATGGAATATTTGTATTCACATGTGGGAAAGAGAGTCTGACAAATGGCCACCAGAATAAGGCGACTATCGGTTAAGATGGTGCAACACTGCCACCTAGCTACTGGGCATGGCAACACGCATGTTTGTATCATTTTCTCGCTTAAAGTGATATTATGAAAAATGCCTGGAACATATTGTAATGATTTTAGCCTTACTTCAAAATATGTTGTTTCCTGATTCGAGGACCTACTTAGAAGGTAAAGTTCAAACTTTTCAGTGTCCAAAGGAAGTGTT
>SRMA01027236.1:223309-423526 GCA_007224835.1 Danionella cerebrum
TTTGCTTGTGTTTTATTCTGTTTTATTATCATTTATTACATTAACAATGTGTAGATTTAAGTATTGAAGAAACGTTACTTGATTTTTCTCTGGTTTTCCATTTTTTAAATCTACTTAAACTGTTGTTTCTGAGAGCCATTGCACAGATTAGGCGTTTTACATGGAAAACTTGCTTCGACATACGGCAAACATATTGGTCGCTGAAAAAAAAATACATTTAGACAGCCTCCAGCCACAGCACCAGCAGCACTTCTAATACACACGGCAACAATTCAATTGCTAACTGCTACAACTCAACATGGATGTCAGTCTGCTGCACTTACATTTGCCCCACCTTTATCTCCATGCCCAGAACATCTATAAATACCCAGCGGCACCAGCTCCATTCCCAGAAGCACCAGCAACATCTTGAGCTGCACAAGTTCTTATTTCCTGGAGCATTAGTGACATCCCCAGCAGTAACAATTCTCATTATTGTAGTATTTTGTTATTTATAAAAAAAATAAACTATTGCTGTTCCTTTTTGTCTTGTGTATAAAGAATTTCAATATAAGAATAGTTATTAAAAATAGGGTTAGTGTGTGGAGTATTCCATTTGTAAATATCAGATTAAACATCAGTGCCAGGCTCCTAAAAGACTTCTTGCAGTTTTATCCATAAACCTCTTTTATTTTGTATTACTTTCTAAGCATCTAGGTTGATTTCCTTTTACCAGTAAATTAATAATAACTCAAGGATGCGCTCCATTCTAAAGTTGCATAGTATTATTAGAAGAATTTTACTACTTCAATTTGGGCAGTTCCTAGACTTTCATTTACAGGTTTGTCTTAAGCGTAGACAAATGCTTTATACTATTTTTTAAAATACACTTTTTTTTAAGTTTTTTAAAGTAAACCAGAAATAAACTAAAAACTGAAATACAGTTTAAGACGTATAATGAGTTAGACTGCGTTTAGTTAATGCTTACCTACACAATTTAACTGTCAAGGTATGAAATCATAAATATGCTTATTAAGCAGGTGAGAGGAGGATAAGAGTAAAAGTATTTGGTAAAAAAATGGTAAAAAAGGAAACACTTGTTTCCATTAACTATCTTCAGAAAAATTTTCATCTAGTAAGAGTAAATGAAGTAGAGTTGCAACTTCCCAGTTAAATCTTAAGCCCCTGCTCTGCAACGAGAACCGCTAAGATTGGTTGGGAAGAGCGGCAGCCCTTTGAAATCTGATTGGTTCACCAGGATATTGTAGATCTGTGGATCTCTCCACAAATGCGCAGGAAAGATTCACAACTCACAGGCCGAGATTCACAAATGTAAAGTAACAAATCCACAAATAAATGGAAGTAGAATGTTTCAGTGCAAATACAGATAAATTCTGTCACTTTTACTGGTTATGGAGTGACACCTCCGTGACAGAAAGTTCAGCTGGAAGGAACTTTCACCTGTGATAACGCATCACATAATTCAACGTGTCACCAGATTGGAGAGGTCAGATGCATGATCTTTTTGATCACTCGATATGAAACATATGTACATTTAGTAATGATGTCAGTATTGCTATAATATAGATTAGAGAGTACCTTGTTATAATTTTTGAGCTTTATAGTGAATTATAGAGGTCTGTGGGGCAAGTAGGCGTAAAAAAGTTAGCCTTACACGCATAGGTAGGGTAACAAGGAAAAACGTGCAGTTCCTTGTGATTCATAAAACAGAATTCAGATACTGGGGATATAAAAACATCAGCCCTAGGAACACAAGGGAGACCTAACTCTTGTTAGAATGTCATTTATTACAATTGTATAATAGTGTTACAAATGTTTTTGTAAGTTAATATTATTCGGCGTTTTCTCTGCTCCGAACAGTTGTTCAATCTGCGTCTATGCTGCAGGAAGTAACAATAAAAAGTCATAAAGAACAGAAATATTTGTTTATCCAAGACGTTTTATTTTTTATTCTTTAACAATTCCCCTTTAGGTTTCAGGGTTGAGGCTTTCAACAGTTCATGGTTGTGTTTCTTTGCTTCCAAGGACTCATGCCATTTTCTCATGCCTGTGTCCATTTCGGCATTCAGATTTACAGTTCTTCTCTAAATGTGGGGAGATAAATACACCTTTAGGTTTATATCAGCAGAAAAGGCAAATATTTAAATATCTAGTCTTACGGCAAACTCCTCTCTCTCCTTTTGTCTGCGGACTTGTCCTTTCATTGGAGGAGTGGGCCGTCCATCTGAAAATTCAAAATGTTCACGAATGTGCTAATGAAAAGGTACCCTGACAAATAACTGACAGCTGATGTGCTCTGGTTATGCCCCAAATTATTTGATATATGTCACCTGTGAATGACCAGTCAGGTAGATCGGTCATTGGTCCATACTCTGATCCACTTAGTGCTAAACCATTTCTGTAGAAAGAAACAAGAGCATTGGTGTTGCGCATGTATAACAATCAAATTTAGAAAGATTGTACTGTATTAAGAGAGATCTAGAAAGATTGTACTGTATTTTTTTTTACTTGAGCGCTGTAATTTCATTATTTCAAATAGTTTGCTTGGTGTCATCTAAAAAAAAATTTAATTGTTCAGCAAATTGCAAAAAGTCCTATTTAACATATTTAACTGTTGAAGACTCACTCTAATCTCCACTTCCTTCCTGCTTGAGTCACACACGTCGATGAAAAAGGGCGTACGGTCTGCCTCCGTACTATAAAGAACAATAAAATAAAATAGTTTGTTGGAAAAAACGTACAGTTCTATATAAAGAATCTTATTTTACCGCTCAGGCAATTTTAAAAGGTCTTTGTTTAAATACTCACTAATATGTATTATTAAATAAGATAACATAATGAATTAAACGAGTGGATAAATCTTGAATATCCTAAAAGTCTAACCTGCGAACCAAACCGTCCTCAAGGAAGCAGCCATTTTGAATTGCTACGGCAAGCAAGAGGGACACACGTCTACCTAAACGAATGCTTGGATGGCCTTTTCTCGCGTTGTTCTAAACGATTTGATACGATTTAACAGTCCTCAGCAACTTTAGACATGTATTAGCCATCAAATTTTTAAATTGTATTTAAATTAGAAATGTTTTTATAAAAATAAAATTTAATAAACACGGTATTTGCACTTTTACCTCATTAAAAAAAGGGAGAAAATTTGAAACTTTTACACCAATCGAATACGTGGTAATAGATTCTGAAGAAATGTTTCTATTTTTGTGCCTTAGACAAAAAGAGTAAACAGCGGTCTGTCCTTGCGCACAATGCGGATCAGACAATCCTCAAGACCACCAGCAGAGGCTGCTGTGATCACAAACCGCTCGTTTCACCTGTTGGATAAATTATACGCAGCCACCTATTCAGCGTGTAAATAGTTATACCCTGGTTGCAAAAGATAAAGATAGGGCACAAGAAATTAAATGTACACTAAGACTCTTTTACAAAGGGCAAATCTAATGCTCGTCTTGTTATAACCATATATATCTTATACGATATCTAAGGCTATAACTACTCGAAAGCTTTAACATGTAACATAACATTTCATAAGCTGCTCTTTTCATTGGCTGGTGACGTGTTTTCATTGATAAACTCTTCGTGTGAGACATGTTGTAAAACACGGCCCAGAGGCGTTTCTGTGGATCAGACTTGTCACCTTACGCTGAAAGAAATGGTCTTTGAGCACCGCCGACCCCCTTCATTCCTCCTGTGTAGTGTACTGTGCACGGGCCCGAGCGCTGCATGCTGAGTAAGCGCAGAAACATTCCCGTTCGCTCTCCTGGACAAGTCCCTACTCGCTCCCTCCAAACCACAGGAGAAGCTGCAGACAAGACAGCCATGGGAGGAGGGAGCTCCGGGGTAGGGAAAAACTAGCCTTTAAACAAAAGAACAGTACTTGGTCTTTTTAGGGCCTCAATGGGGTTGACTACAGTAACCATATGCCAGCATGTCACTTGTCACCGGAATTTATGCTCTTGGTAACTATAGAGCAGTGTGAGGCATTTTCCGCGAGGGAAGTCGTGAAAAAACAGTTGCATTGTTGCGCTGCCGAAAAGCATACACGACGAAGCCGACGCACGCGGTCCCAGGGAACTACCAGATATCCCTCCGCACATTCCACAGACGAAGTGCACGACACGATTAGTTAGGCCTTGGGGTTGGGAAAATGACACAGAAAGTATGTGAGGTCGCAGAGACTTTTACATGTTCTCGGGCTTCAGTTTATTTAGACATAGTTTAAAGTAGAGCAAAAGTCTCTAAAAAATACAAATATATGAAAAAGGTAAGCAATTTTAATATAGTATGTTAAAAGACACGTAAAATACCACGTTCATATATATATATAAAACATAAATAGATAAAAAGTAAATGATGTATTGAATATAAAAAAAAACTATTGATGTAAGATTTTCTGTGTCGTACCAGAGTTGTTTTTATTACTCTTACAGTAACATAAACATTTTATTACTCCTATTTTACACATTTCTTATGCCCCCTTTTCCACTGGCATGACTCGATTTGATGTGGTTTTGAGGTTTATTTTTTCACAACAGTCTGTACCATTTTTACTAGTTCATGTTTACTTATTTTATTTACTTATTTATTTTTGCATAGGTCTGTGTTTTATGGCAGAAAATAAACATAAAAGGACATTTATATAACATAAAACGCAATGTTACATACAGAGAAAGTACAAGCAACAAAAAAAATTTATGGAAACAATCACTCAACATACTCTGCATATGTTTCCTGTTTGATCACAGAACAGAGGTACCTATGTTTTTGCAAACTCAATGCTAAATAATCATTTTAAAATGGTGTGAATTGACTGCCACCTGTTGGTTCAATCGAGTCTTTACAGTGTTTTATGTTTTTTTGTTGTTTTTTACATGGTGTGAGAAAAAAAGCTGTGTTCGTCTGGACATGGCCTTAGTAAGCTAATTTGCATAAAATGTGGTCCAATATTGTTTTTTGTCTAAATGCTTTATATAACACAGTCAGCTCCTCACACACCTGCCCATCGTTGCTGCTGTTCCTGCCTGCATGCGGATGAGTCAACGAAGCATCAAGTATCTAGGAATCTGGAGCAAACATTCCATAAAAGGACATTTTGGTCAGAATGGGAGGAAAAATACACAAGTCTTTGTGTGAAGTTTTTGTTTTTCTGGTACCAATTAAAACATACTAACTTCTGAAACTTTCTTGCTGTCTTTATTGTTTCATCAGTTCTTATATGTGAGTTGATCAAGCAATTTTTGATTTCTCAGTTCCTAACCCCTTTAATGGAATGCAAAAGTAATTGAGTCAATTGTTCATAATTGTTCATTTATCAATTATAAATGTTTCCAATTCACTACAAATGTAATTCTGTAACGAATGTGCACCTAAATTCTAAATTCATATTTAAAAGATGCGTATCAAAATCAATGAGAGTAATAAAAGGTTCATATGCTAGTAAAAAAGCATATCCACTGAGATCAGTGAGCAATAGGAACAGTTTTCTAAATATGTCCCAGAGGAAGGTTTAGCTGCAGACTCCAAGATGTTCAGAAATATTGTGACACTTGTTCCAACACCGCATTAACCTGTGTATTGGAATTCCTCTCTAAGAAATCAATTTGCTTTGTGGACAAATTATCGGCACCAAATATCTCCCATCAGGAAAGGACAGGTGCAGCTTGTACACATCACTCAGCAATCTTTGGATGAATAAAAAGTATTTCGTGCATTCCCTCAATTTCCCTCAAATGACTTTACAGAACTTTCCAACATATATTATAATGGGACGCAGGAGTTAGGAACACGTTATTTTGTGATACAATTATCAACAAAATTTTATTTTTTTCCAACGAAACAGCTAAGAAAATCACAAGGTGCAGACTTGCTATAATATTCCTATTCAGGATTTTCATATTTAAAATGTAATTTGAATTTGTGTGAAATCACAAAAAAGGAGAATTGTTTTACAATGCGTTGTCTCCTAAAGGTTTTATTCAGTTATACTAGCTGTGGCTTAGTGACTTGGGTTGTAGGCTGTACTACATCTAACATTTTCCAAACTTTTACAGGTACCCTGTTCAAACAAATCTCGTTGTGCTCCCTCAGACAAGCCTAAATTGTTTCTTTTAAGACAAGTAATAAATGTGCCGAGGTTGTTTGTGGAAGTCCAGCTGCCCTGGCCAATGGGCACGGATTGTTTTAAGAAGTTGGTTTGTGTGACGAAATAGTGGGATGCTATTCATGCGCGCTGCCCGGGGGAAAGGTGTTCCGGTCGGGAAAAAAGCCACAGAGGAAGAAGAAAGGGGGAGGAAGGGAAAATATTGGAAAGAAAGAAACCGTGGCTTGTAGGTTTTGCTGCAGTTTTCCGGCGTCAGAGAGCGTGTTTATCCATGCGAGTAAGTTTGGGAGAGCAATACGCAAGGGCTTCCTCTTTTCGACTCACTCACTTCAGCTGGTTCCTCATTGTTGCGCGCTTTTGAAGACTTCCACTTTTGGGGGTAATAATGGTCATTTTCTACTCATTTGGACGGAGCCAAGTTGCAATCCCGAGGAACAACGGGAAGCTTTGACCTACCTCGTACTTTACGGCTGTGGATTATTCGCGATGGGGTTCGTGTTCGCGGACGATTAATTTATTCGCTCGGAGAATGAGAAACTTGGAAAATGAGAAATTCGCTCTTTGAAAGCCGCTAGCCGAGGCAGGAAGGAGGCATGTTGTATCCCGTGCGCATTTAACAAAAAAAAAAGAAAAAGCACCAGAGTTTGTTCGGTGTTTAAACTTTTATTTTAACCACTGCCAACGAATTTTGATGAGCCCACAGAGACAAAGAACCAAGCGGTAATTACACGACCTCTTCGGAGCTCCGTCTACGGCGTTTTGGATGGGACTGTGGCTCGCCGTTTGAATGGAGAAGGTCCAGGACGAGTGTTAAATTCACCGAACAGAAGCTTCAACGGGTTAATTGGATCCCCGTCGAACACAAGGCCACCTGTAGCTGCAAAATTATCATAAACAAATGGATCAACATGCTCCTGTTCTCACGCCAGACAAGCGACTTCACGAGCAAACGGTTTGGAGTCAAACCGCTGGTTTTGGAGTTTAGCTACGACATGTAGCATCTCGAAAATGCCATAGTGTTTTATTTATCCTCAAAGCTGAATATTTATTTTTTTGTAAGTCTTTGAAAGTATTAGTTTTAACAATTTCGTATGTTTTTATTAAGTAATATTTTCAGGCCTCATGTAATCTAATCTGTGATTTTGATTTCCTGTTGAAACACTTGAATTGTTCTCAAGTCCACACTGTTTTCCACTGTATTTAACGCTATTTAATTAGTGTGCTTCTGAAAACTGCTCATTCTTTATGTATTGTAGCTGGGCACATTTTTAAACAAAATGGATCGACTTGGCATCAAATTGAAGCAAAAACTAAAACTGAGTGACTCTGGAAGTGTCAAATTCAGCAAAAAGAAAAATGACATTGTTAATGCAAACAACAACAGCAATAGCAACAATGCCAATAGTGGATCTGTGGCACAAATCAAGGCTCCCATTGGAACAACTCTGTTCCCACTCTCCACTTCTGTAGAGGTGTGCGGACAGTCGGCAGGACTACCTGGCAAATCTCAAAGAGTAGCACCACCAATTACTTCATCTGCCAAAGTACCAGAAGATTGTGGCCATGTGATTGAACATCACCCTTCAAGTCTTGCACCCCTGAGGCGCAGGTCACCCCAGCGGCGTGCGTCATGCTTCTTGCTTGAAACAGTAGAAGGCCGTAATACATGTGACCAGCTACGACGAGGAGACTCTCCAAGAAGCGAAGGTGATCCACAGGGGGCCTACAGCCCTAATTCTCGGGCGGCCCTCAAACAACGCCGTTATTCTCTGGAGCTCCAGCAGCTTGTTCGCCGCCAACAGCTTCTTGCCCAGCCTCCTCCATTGTCATCCATGCCACCTCCATACCCTGCTAACAGCACCACTGCTCGTTTGTCAGCTATGGAACCAACCTTACTCCATGACTTAGAGCGACATAAACGATTGTCCTTGCAGGAAGCACTCTTCTACAAGCGACTGAGCTCAGGTGGCGAGCCCTGGGACAGTGGACGCCCTGCGTCTCTATCTCATCCACCTCAGCGGACTCATGAAAGTGTGGGGGGTTTCTTGTTCCCTTCTGCACCAGCATTGAGCCCCTGCTCATCTTTTAGCTTGCAGGAATCTCTGTTGGTGAGCCCTCGTTCCAGTTTTGCAAGCAGCACCGCTAGTGGAGGAGGAGGTGGCGGCGGTGGTGGTAGTCCCATGGGAAGTCGGTGCAGCAGTAACCGAACAAGCGGAATAAGTTTGGGCTATGACAACCGACACACTCCTGGACCCACTCAACAGCTTCAGCTCTCATCGACCCAAATCAGTGGAACAACCTTTGGGCAGGCGTACCCTGTAGTGATTACGGGGAAGACAGGAGCACCCCCTGTTGAGGTTTGGAGGGACTACCATGAAGGGTTATCAGGAGACAGCCGTCATTCATATCCACCTGCGCTGAGCACGCATAGCACAAACTTTCATCCAGGGGAACAAGATTGGGTTCCTATTGACCATCGGGGATCAAGAGGAGACGGACTTGGTGAGAGGGCACGACACTCTGACTTACTTGGAACCCGTTACCAACAGGAGCTCACCCGTTTGCTTTTGAGAGATGCTGCTCTAGAAGGAGAAGCATTACTTGGGGGTCTGACATTAAAAGAGCAAGCTGTGTCAACTTCCATCCTGCCAAGCTCCACTTCAACCCCTTCCCCAAAGTCCTTAGAAGAATCGACAACTGGAAAAGAGTCATCTGTAGACAGACAGGAGTACTTTGGTGAGATTACGAACCAATTTGTGTAACTTGTTAATGATCAATGTGGCAGTGGGTGGTGTGTAGGTGATATGATCAGATTCTTTAGAGATGGGAAAGCCTACAAATGTTCAGAGCAAAGCAAGACCTCAAGTGCCTCAAGGCTTCTTTTTCTCTTACTAACCATAATCACTAACTTGAAGTCACAGAGTGAATATATAACCCCTCCACCCAAGGCTACATAGAATTTCAAACTGGCTCCAATGTTAAAAATATCTGCCTTTAGCAAGCATAGTGATTATATATGACCCCAAATTACAGGTTGTGTGGTACATTGGTCATGCCATAGTCCTGTGAGCAATACAGTAAGAGAGAGGCCTGGTTTAAAGGAGGGTACACTGTGTGTATGTGTTTTCGGCTTTCGTCCAGCCACATTTTGACTGAGGGTGTGTTCATGTGCATTAGCGTGTGCTGGCGTGTGCTTGTTTAGCTCAGGTATTTGAGTCCTGAGGGAAGGCTCTCTCACACACTCAATTGTGTAGGCTGGGTGTGTGTTTATGCCTTGTGTGTGGAGCTCTTTGTTGGGACAAGGAAAGCTCTCTGAAAACCACCTGTGCAAAGTTTAAGACATTACCTCATGTCGACACAATATCAAATACCTGTATCCAAAAGTCTTTTTAACTTTTTCTTGAGTATTGAAAGGGTTGTCAAGCTTGGGTCAGATTTGTTGAGGTATATGTGTGTAGTGTGCCACAAGAAACAAAGCCATTTGCTGGTGTGATGAGAGAAGAATTCAGGAGTCATGTGGTACAGACATGTATTTTTTTTAGAGCAGACGGCTCTTCCTCAGTGTTTTGTGTAATTGGTATGGTTGGAAGGTGACCTCATTATCTTAGCGCTCTGTGATGGCAGTGTGTATAGTGTATTCAGTTTTTGTTTATTGTGTCCTTGCTTTCAGGAACATGTGTGAAGTGTGGTAAAGGCGTATACGGAGCAGACAATGCTTGCCAGGCGCTGGACAGCCTGTATCACACTCGCTGCTTCACATGTGTTTCCTGTGGTAAGTTATCATTTGTCCCCAGGATCACTTAGTCATTGATCCAAGGCCAGGGTTTCTTGATCTCTTGGCTCACTCACTTTTTGGTCTGAACAATTCTCTGTTATCTTATTTTTACTTCTAGGGAGAACTCTTCGAAACAAGGACTTTTATAACGTCAATGGTGCTGTATACTGTAAGGAGGATTACATGGTAAGTCTTAATGATTAAAAAAATAATTTATGTTGACTTGTAAAATCTGCATGCATCATCAAGCTACTTTGCCAAGATATCCAAACTGGACTGTCTTAGGTTACTACATCTTTTCAGAGTGGTACCACTAAAGGAATTCTGGTAAATCACTGAGAATGCTGCAAAGTTTTTCATTGACTTAACATGGGGTCAAACTTTGTTAAACTGTAACTCATAATAAGAACCTCATAGAAACACTGTGCAAGTATTTGAACTGTTCTAAAGGGGTTAAATGGGAAACTGCAATGAAATGTCTTCAGGATGAAGCATCATAGGGAAGTGGCGTCTTGTTTATGCCAATCATAGTGGCAAATATTTTTTTATCATTGACTGGTCCCTAGCAACCAAACTGTTTACCCTAGCAACCAAATGTTCTAAACTATATCTTAGCTTTGTTAAATGATAAAGGCATTGAGGTTTGTTCATATAACTTATAGCGACAAAGTAAACATGTTATTGACCCCTCCATAGCAACTATTTTGGCTAAGAAACTATTTTCACCATCTTAACTAAGGAAAATCAAAAAGAGATGGGGCTTGGGTTATAGTATTCTTTTTGACATGGGAATACTTTTAAATGGTACCAAGATCAAAGTCTGGGCACAGACTTAAGCCATCTAGTTTTTAATTAGTATTATGGAGTTGATACAAATTTTTATTATAATTCTGTCACATTTGCTTACTTATTTAAAAGTTAAAAATGTTAAACTATCTTAAGAAAAGTTTATACAGCATTTGAAATTGTTTCTTTCTCTGGATCTCTGCAGTTTTCAGGCTTCCAGGAGGCAGCTGAGAAGTGCAATGTTTGTGGCCATCTGATCTTAGAGCAGGTCTGTCTGGGAGCGTCTGTGTGTCTCCACCAGTGACTGTAAAGCTTCTAGAGGTGGAGTGTTAACAGCTCTTTGTGTGTTTATGTGTGAGTCAGATCCTACAGGCTTTGGGAAACTCATATCACCCGGGCTGTTTCCGCTGTACGGTGTGTTCTAAGGCTTTGGATGGAGTGCCCTTCACAGTGGACTACCTCAACAACGTCTACTGTGTCTCCGACTACAACCGGTCTGTGAACATCAAACACAAACCTCATGACGTGAACAATTAGCCCAACATTTATAACTGTTGAAGCTGCTCTGGTTTAGTTCAAATGGGGTTGATATGGGTGTAGTTTTTACCAATTCATAAAATCACATCTTCTGTTATCAAAAAGTCTTTTTAGAGGACAAGGGGTTTAATGAATCAGTTTCCTTCGCTGTAATCATAAGACTTTTTTACAATATGTTTGTAAATGCATACTTTGTAGGGTAATTTCTGAAAATAACACATAATTTCTGTTTTTCAATTGAAAAAAAAAATGTAATTTAACAAAATTTGGAGCCGCTAACATGCATATCAGTGACCCAGAAATGCCCAGTAAGCTGTTTTATTTACTGCGTCGTTGTAAACATTTAAACAATTGGATTATAATTTTTTTCCTCTGGTTTGCACATAGCCAAAGTGCCCTGGAGATACCGAAATGTTGGTTGTAGTAGTTTTCTCATCCCAACGTTTTGTTGGGTTAAAATCTCGAAAAACTATGGCCTTGATTCTTGCAGTTAAAGCCCGATCATCAGAACAATAAATGATTTGCTGCGTTCCACACACACGTGCAAGCTTCATAAACATATTTTGTGCTCAGATGCTTGTAAGGACACTTCCCATGAGATATTGGTCAAACCTTACACTCATATGTATATGTAGCTTGCTTTACATTCTTCTGGTTAACTCTGCATCTAAACACACCCATTGTGTGTAAAACTTCTACGATAAAATTTTTTAATATAGGATAATGTAATAGCGGGTCAAACCAATGCTTATAAAGTCCCACGTGAGAGTCCAAGTTCACTAAAAAAAAATGATATAATTCAGGGGATGAAGTAGCAGAGTAGTTTACTGCTTTGGGGACTAAAACAAAAGTTTTAGTTTCAAATAAAAAGCTTATTTTTACAAATTGTTATAACACATTAAGTTTGTATTGTTTATGTAGTGTTAAACATAATCAATGGGCATCAATAAACACTTTAAATACTGAAACTAAACTTCCTAATTTATAAAAAAATTCTTCTTTAAAAAGTTAAAATTTCAAAAAGGGATCCACTTTTTGTGGATTATTGACTTAGTTACATTCCCATAGATTTTTTTAATGGTTTGTAAAACTAATGTTGGCACCAATGGCTGATGAGGCCAAGTATACAACTGAAATGAAGACTATAAAGAAGTCCACGTACATCAAGAAGTTTTGTACATCAGTTTCAAAACTGTATGAAAAACCATATGATTTTTAGATCAAGCGAATGTTCTTAACATGATAAAAGTTAAACTAAAGTTAGTTTATATTTTGTTGACAACATTGTTTTATGTGTAATCCTATGTTCTTATTGTATGGGAAATGTGATTGTTCTACTCAAAAAGACTCTTTTTTAATTAAAATCACTTTCAATCTCTTAGTTTTCTAGCCCAGGCTTGTTCCAGAAATTGGGCTGAGATTTTCATTTCTAGTTACCTCTAGTTACCAGAATCTGATCCTGGATCAATTTCATACACACCTTTCACCACCAGGGCATCTGGGGCTTTAGTCCCAAACTTTTTCTCATTAGCATCAGATAATTAAACTCAAGAAGAATAAATACACTGGAACTGTTGAATAATGAGCCACTAAAGAAACTACTTCCAAGATTAATCAGAGAGATGATTGGCTGATCTGAAATGTTTGCACCAAGCTGCCTGGAGAGAAAGACAGAAACTGTAAACATTAGACTGTTTTTCAGTTAAATAATCCTCGACACAGGCTCACGTATGCAGGGAGCTGCCAGCAGTAACAAGTTAATGAATAATTGAAATTCTATTTTGTTTAACAAGTTTGGTTGTGACTGTGATGAGTGGTGGCCCAAATGTAAACGTTGGGCGATTCCTCCACTTTAAAACAAGTTTAGTAAACAATAAAATTAAAACAGTAAAAACAATCAACCGGGATTCAAAGCGTTGTCTTAAATGCAACTGTGTGGCTACATCAGTGTTCTTACAGGTTGAGCCAAATATAATTAGCAGGTAAGTGCCCTTGAGTCTGTATTTATCTGAATATCAACACTTTCTAGTTGCTTTTTAGGCTCTGAGCTCAGCCCCGAATGTTTTCAGCCCTGTTCTCCACAGTTGTACTGTTTCATCTTAGTGTACCCACTTTATTTATTGACTATAAATGGGGAGGGAAATCGGGCCTTTCATGTCCAGCCCTGACGTAACCGTTGGACTCGTGTGACTTTGTCAATGGCTTGAAAAACACCAGTTTTAAAAAATAACAAACTCGTTTTTTTTTGTCATGGAATGTCCATGTTTTATTTTTATTGTTTTTGTTTATCCAATCTACACTTATAAATCACTCTAAAAGGCTCAACATGTCATGAGCGTTCAAGTTAGATATTATATGACAGGACTTGGATTTTAATATGAGTGTTTTTCACGGCTGTAAGTTGGTGTAAATCCTCTTGGACTGTTACTGGTTAAAGATGTGCTTCACCTGATTCTGAAATCTCTCTGAGCAATTAAACAAACCACAACTGAAAAAGTTACAAAGAGTGCTTGGAAGAATGCAGGAAACCAGAACCCACTGAGACCCATTGTTGCTAAGTCGAAATATTTTAGAAAAGTATTTTGTCTTGTGTTAAAGAGAAGAAAAAAAATCTAATATTAATAATCACCTTGATGCGTCGTCGCTGCACACGTGCCTTCAGTAAATGAGTAACTGTGAAATCCCTGCCTCAGACTGAATGTCACTCTGAATGGGATCGGTTTTGTAACTACAGTTAGAAATTAATCCAGTAGTCAAAGAGGACTACTGGACCTCTAGGATCTCTCATACTGTCTATTTATTTTTTTATTATATTGTATAGTTATACCAATATTTATTCATATATATATAATTTATTTAAAAGAAAATTGCACGTTGTTTGGCCATTTTTATGTGTCTTTGGAATGAAACCAAGCCTCATTCTCCTTAAATTCCTGAGGTGATCAGTAGTGTTTCACCATTTTGGAGACTATTCAGCTGTTCTCCAGATCTGATGATGGCACACTTTCTTATCAGTGTTTGGAAGACCATTGCAAAATGAAACATTGATATTTTATAGGCCGATATTGTTATGAACTATAATAAATCCAGCGCAGTGATCACTGTTGCTGAAACATCGCCTCAAAGGACATGACGAAATGGAATATCAGCCTATAAAACTAAAACACAAGGTTCAAATAGAAAGAAATCTGGTGTTGATTTGAAAACTTTGATCATTTAGTATGTGCTACACTACGCTTGAAGTACTTTAGTGCTTCTGGAGAGGGAGAGAATGAAGAAATCTCAAAAAGTTGTTACTTTAAATAAATAGAAAAATTCAGGCATCAGATTGCATCTATATCACTAGCTAATGTGATTTAAGAACACAAGCATCCTCTAATGGTGATCATTACATTGTGAATCCAAATGTTTATTTGAATTTAACATCTACTGAACATGTGTTACTTTAGTTGCTGACTTCGATCCATTCTTTTTCTTCCTCAGGACATTTGCTCCTAAATGTGCTGCCTGTTTACAACCTATTTTACCTGCTGAGGTAAGCCATATCAACACCTAATAGTTTAAAGCTCAGAATGTATTCTTTTAGTCTCGAGTGCAGGCCATCACACCAGAAAAAAAAAATCTGATCATTCCCACCACTAATCCCTTTCATTACTTACTTTATGCCATCCATTACCCTTAACATTTCTGTTGTGTTGCTCTGCAAAAACACCAGTTAGTTTACATGCAGTGCATCCATAAAGTAGTCAAGTTTACATGCAGTGCCCCCTAATGACAGTTTTTTCTGTTGAGCTCTAGTGCATTTTGGTCCAATACCTCCACTAGTCATCATTGTGATGATCCTACAGCACCCGGAAGAAACCACGGTTTTGAAATGAGATGCCATGTTTTCAGTAGAAGACATAGGGATGTACCAACTGCTGCACATACTTTGATAGTTCTTCTTGACTTTATTAATACCAGTCTCTGGTAAACATCATCAGTAGCCATGTTTCCTTCCAAATATGCAAATTACATTTATATGCAAAACTGTAATACTGCAGAATTTATCTGCGATAAAAGAGTCCAAGAGAACTGAAACTGGCACCAAATATCAAAAGAAAAAGGGAAGGTTTTTTGTATATAAGAACTTATGCTAATGATTGGCTAAAAGTTGGTTGCGCACACACACACACACACACACACACACGCAAAAAACTCGTATTAAACAAGTGATTCTTTTAGAACACTTTTAAAATAATCGTCTTGGCATTTCTGTTACATCACCAAGGGCACTGCTTGGCCCTTGATGAAATGACTAATCACACTGTCCCCCAGCCAAGCCCAAGTTAAAATAGTCCGGATATAAAGTGTAATTACAGGCTTGCACAAAGCATGGTTTGAAGGATGGATTTGAGGTGTTCTGTGATTGTGTTTGTTGGCTGCAGGGCAGTGAGGAGATCCTCAGGGTGGTGTCGATGAATAAAGATTATCACTTTGAGTGTTATCATTGCGAGGTAGGTGTTTTGGAGTCGAGTCGGGATGTGGTTCTGTTGCAGTCCTGTCCTAGCTGACTTTAATCTTCTGTTTCTGTTCTTCAGGAGTGTGGGAAGCAACTCTCGGATAAGCCGGGATCCCAGTGCTTCCCCCTGGATTCTCACCTGCTCTGTCATGCTTGTCACATGAGCAGAGTGTGCGTCACGCCCAACTCACACTGAAGCAACCGTGTCTGACAAACTGCTTAGTACTCTCAGGTGTACTCTAGCATCCGCTGTAAATGTTCTAATCCACTCTTCTTCGGTTACCTGTGTGAGGATCTCTGAGGTTGCAGAACATTTCATGAGCGGTTCCCAGCAGTGATGCTCTTCTTCTAGTGGCTGTGAACCGCAGCAACCGAATCCTGCTGATCACAAGGGTGTAAAAATGAAATCGCCTGCTTCTTCGATTATTAGAGTGAACACTTGATTTACTCCCAAGTCTACTGTTTGCTGTAGGGGAAATAAACAAGGGATTTTTTTGTGCTTAATGTTTTCTATATTTAATATCACTAGCTCAGATTTTGCACTTAAACACGTTTACCTATTAAGAGATTTTTTTTTCTTAAGAAAGTGATTGCAAAAGATTAAACATTCCTGTATATGATGTAATGAATAAATCTCTTTGTGTATTAAAGTGTGTAATTGTGTTAAATTGACGTGTCAAAAAAAGTATTCACCTTCGAAAATGTATTTGCATTTTTTTAAGGCATTCAGTTTGGTTTTTACAATTTAGCAATACTATTGTAATGTATTCATCTAATTAGAAATTAAATAAAACTTAAGTTAAGTACTCCTTCCACACAATCATCAATTCTCCAACTTTGATGTAACATCTTTAACCCTCCCATTATATCTCCTAAGAGGAGTATTGAGTATTTAGCTGATCAATTTCACCTTATAGCCTTCAAATTAAAACTAGGCCACATCAGAGCCACTTTCTTAAGGGTGTTCCTAAGCAAGCTAGAAATAGCTGGAATCAGAAAGAGGGAAAAGAGTAAGTGGAAAAAAAGATAGCATGAAGAGAATGTGAGCTGTAGGAAAGAGTGAAATACAAGAGAGACGGTTTGAAAAAAAAATACAGGAGATCGAGAGTGAACGTAAAAGAGATAGAGAAAGGGAGAAAAAAAGAGGCAAAAGGATGAAGAGGAAAAAAAACAATAATTGCTACATCATTAAACCTTAAAGTATTTTCATGGAGCTTGAAGTGATTAAAAAAACTAGCTGTTCTTGCAAAATAATTTATATTTCTACCGATTCTCTTGGTGTGATGGTATTGATCTGGTTACATTTGCTTGATCTCATTTTTGACGAATCGTTCTATACAGTTTGATTAGACAGGATAGGTGCCAATCACTGTAGAAAAATACATTAAAAAATTAAGTAGTTAAGGTAGGTCGGAGAAAAATAGTGCAGTAAAAGTACAGATACAGAACTAGAAATGTACTTAAGCATACAATTTTAGAACTACTCAATTACAGTAATTTGACTATTTGTAATGAGTTACTTTACACCATTACTCCACATAGCTGTATGACCTCCCGAAGACACCTGGGCACACTCCTTGATGAACTGGTGGATGGTCTCCTCCCAGACCTGCACTACAGCATCTGTTAACTCCTGTAGAATAGGTGGCGCAGCATGGTTAACGGATGGAGCGAGACAGTTGGATTCAGGTTTGGGGAACTTGCAGCCATTCCAAAGCTACCTTTTGCAGGAACTGCCAAAACACTCCAGCCACATGAGGTTTTGCAATTGTTCTCACAAAGGGTTTGATGATCTCACCTCAGTACCTGATGGCAGTACCTCTAACAATCACATAGAGGGCCAAAGAAATGCCACTACTACCCTACAGCCAAACCATTCATGCTGGAGGTTGCAGAATGTTCTCCATAGGATCTCTAGATTGTCAATTGCGAGAAGATGGTTTATCTACGGAATCACAAGCAGTGATTTGCCGATCTTAGTGTGATCTGGCAAATTTACTACACGGCATTGGTTTGCAAGCACAACCTCATACCACCCTAAGGGAGTTTGACCATTTGAGCGGACACACTCACTCTTTGTTTAAAAAGGTGGAGGTAATACCTGGGTTGTTACCCTACTGATGTACTAATCAGTCTCCTTGCACCTCCATGCTCAGGACACTACACGATCACACAATAAACCTTCACATCTATGAGGAGCTACTCTACCTGAAACTCCATTTCATGCCGCACGCCTATTGCCTACAAATGTGGTAGTTTTAAGTTGTATTCTTGGTCTTGAGTCCGGTCTCGAGACCATAGGGTCTCGCTGTTGTCACGGTCGCAACTGTCTGTGTCTAGGTATCGTCTCAGTCTCAGCTGTCTCTGATCTTGGTCTCGGCTACGCAGGTGTCTTGGTGATTTTAATCCTAGAACAAGCAGTAACCTGCAAACACTTTAATAAAAAAAAAAAAAAAAGTATTTATTTTCTCACTGTGACAAAGCAGACCCTGCTTTTTAAACCAGGGGCCTGTACCATGAACGTAGATGAACAAACTCAGAGTTACAGTATTAGATTTGGGTTGACAAATCCAAACCGATGCAATGAGGCATTAATGGTACCATGATGAAGCTCATCAACTTTCTTTGTTAACCCAGGCTTTGATCCTTAAGCTTGATTACTTGAGGCGCGCGCGTGCACATAAAAGAGTGACGTGCCACCGAACAACCAATTGCGTTCGACATGGAGAGAGGGAGGTCCTTATATTTCTCCGCTGAGGAGCAAATTATTATAATGCAGAAATACAATGAATTTAAGCACGTTTTACAAGCGCGCAGTAATACCGTGTCTGCTGCCAAAGAGAGAGAAGACTGTTGGAGAAAGATTGCGGATAGCGTTAATTAAATACATATTTTATACATCAAGGTCTAATTATGTAATGTAACGTTAGTTTATGTATTTACACGCCCGTAAAAATTATACTAACACTTTACAATAACAGTGTAATTGTTAAAAGCATTCGACCGGACGAATGAAGAATGATCACTAAAGTTGTAGTGTTACTAACTACTTTTCAATTACTGGATTTCAATATGCTTTCACTACTGAACTACTGTTAACAGTTAAAATAATATATAATAATTTATTATTTTTAAAATCTGTATCTTTCATACAAGTAACTATCAGGGAAGGCAATGGGATCTTGTCTGTCCCTAAAAACTCTTTCTCTGCGAAGCGCTCTTCGAACAATTTGCGCGGAAATGTCCACGGGATTTCTCAGAAAAGGACAAGCCATTGCAACAGACACTAGAAATTAGTTGCGTCACTTAAATGTTCACGACTGATTGGTCAAATTTCGTTTTGAGATCTCGAATCCAGAACTTAACCTGCCCCGGAGCAGGTTAGCCGTGCAGCGCAAGTTACCATGGCAATGAACACCAACTGAAGCCGAGTTTCTTTCATGGTACCTAAAACCCAGCATTGGTGCAAACTAATCCTAAACTTACCTGGCTAGCCAGCTAATCCGGCTTCATGGTACAGGCCCCAGATCTCAATTGAAGAAAACCACACAGCCTCGTTTGGTTAATTGTTTAATTAGTTTTACAGCCATGTGACCAGATCCATCCATGTCCCGATCTTAAAGGGGTGACCCAGTGTTCTCCGTAAAGGGAAAGTTATTTGTCACCTGAGAAATATGTTTTTTTTATATGTAGTTTATTTAATATTTATACATTTATATTTAAAGATGGTATCTTTACTCTGGATTGATGTCAAATGTGAGTATTTTGTGTCCTCACCTGTAGATGGTTTACTCCAACCTCTGGCTTGCCTTAAAAAGAGTGGACCCCAAGCCATTTGGAAAGGAAAGCAGGTCCTAGAAGACCTGACAGAAAGCGCAACAGAAAACTACATTAGAGGATGAACTGAGTAAGAAAGTACAGGCTCTCTATGTATGTGTTCAAGACTTTCGCTTGATCCCGGACTTCATACTCCACTTTGCATGTACTACTGATGACTCATTTAAAGTGATTACAAGGACCTTCTTGGGTGGCTTTTCTGTCTGACCTGCTTACCACATTCAATGGCAACACGAATATGCCATAGCATTAGTCATACTCCACTAGAGATTCGGAGAACAATTTAAAAATGTCAAATCAATGTGGTGATAACCATCTAAGTCTGACAATGTCATGATGCAAAAAAATATCTAACATCACCTCTGTAAATCGTGAGAACCATGTTAAAATGGGGGAGGAAACCAACACAGCCATACTAATAAATAATTTAAATTAACTTTATATATTACCTAATATGGCCGTCTTCCTGGCACATACCAAGTTCTCATAAAATGGTCATAAAACGGGTTCATTTTTTCAAATTACGTTCTTAATTGAGGGATTGCTGCTTAGTAAGCAAAAACACGGAAAACACTTGTAAAATTGTGGCAATGTCTGTTGTTTGCATTAAAGAAAAGTAATTGTTTTTGGTCTCGGCAGTTGGCTTGCACTCTCTGGTCTTTGTCTCGGTGAAGACGGTATTGGCTACAAAACTTTTGTCTACAATACATCATTTTAAAATCCCCAAGGGTAGCATAATCTTCAAACCCCATTTCAAATTTTGAAACTTCGAGTTTTTAAGAGGGCATATTATGCAATTATAAAGCAGTTATAATATATATTTGAGCCCTCTACATTAATCGCGGAAACGTTAATAATCTTCGAAATGCAATATTCATTGTAAAATTCGTCTTTTAATCACCTCGTACTTTTTGCCTCTGACGCACTGGTTACCCCCTTCCTCCTAGACATTCTTTTGCCTCACCCCCTTTGGGATCATGGGTAATGTAGTGCGTCAAGTAGAACGGCATGATGTTCTTGAACGGCAAGTGAGAATGAAGAGTTTTCTGTCATCCGGGCTGGAAATGGACATAAATAAAGTCCAAAATGCATCAAATAGTTCTGTGCAAGTCCCATCACTTCGCAAACCAATGAATCCACCATAAACCTGTAGAAACAACACGCTTCACACAGTTTAGCTCGTATGCTAATGAGCTCTCGTGCTGTGGTGTGAGAAAATTAATGAAAAAATATATTTCACACTAAGATTGTAGCGGTTTAATCTGAAATGTCTTTCTAACAATGTTTTAAACATTATTAATCGATTTCAGGCACTTTGTGCAATGCTGGGTTCTTTAGTATAACCGCCAACAGATGCTACACCTTTATACAGCAATGTAATGTTGGGTCTGTTAAATTAAGTTTGACTGGGACGAGGTCATCGCCCATCGCTGTTTCACATTGGACATAGCCCAACCCAAACGCCCATCGCTATATAAATGACAGTTGAAGGAAAAACAAGAAATGTAAATCTGCTAAATACATTTTAAATTCAGAACAGACAGGTTTTTTACCAAGACAAACACATTAAAGACAGCGGCAACTGTTTCATTCAGATGTTTTTTATTATTCTTTGTACATTCTGCTCATTCATAAAGAAAATCCAAACACAGAATTTTTTCATTTTTTCCAAAACTAAAACATTAAAAGAATATTAAAAGGCCTCTTGCTATTTCTCTAGAAAGGTTAGTTATAGCATGTGTGGCTGACTGAGATGAACAGTAAAGAACATCATAAAAGCAGGGGAAATGAAGAACGGGATGAGGGAGGAGTTTAAGAGAAGCTATGGTACGGTGGGAATCACCTATGGGTTTTATACATCCAGAACGAGGACAGCAGGGCTGGCTCTTGTCACAAAACCGCCATCATCCATCTGGAATTATATTAACCGAATCTGGATACAATGAATGAAAAAGAACATTGTAAAAGAATGTGAAAGCGAGAGAATTTCAAGTGTAACACTCTGAAACCATCCACTCACTTAAATTTGCCCAATTTCAACTTTAAATCAAACTCCGATATGGAGAGGAGTTAAACACAACTTATCTGCCGTAAAAGCTTTTCAACATTCCCTTCACTAATCTGGTTCAAATTCCATGGAAATTTGAGGAAAAAAAGTAAAAAACAACTATGTTGAAGGATCGAGGCATGTGTGCTACTAAAAAATAAAAAAAATAACAAACAGCTCACCAAAATGACCCCCTTCGTTTACTCAGCCTCATGTCTCTTTAAACCTGTACCGATGGTTCCTCTTTTGGGAAAGATATGCACAGATTCTGTCCACAAAGTGCAGAAGCCATCTTCTGTTCTGCAAAGAAAGCTCCTACAGCTGTGAAGAGACATGAGGGTGAACGACAGAATGTCCATTTTACAGTGAACCGTCCTCTGGCATCGATGCTCTTCAATCCATGCTGCTTCTCAGTGGCGTCTGTCTCTGGAGGGGCTGCGGTGCCTGGGTGAACGTCTGCTGCCTCCCGTGGGTCTGGAGTTGCCAGTGCGGCCTCTGTTGCCCTCCCTCCTACTTTCTGCTTCCCTGCCTTTCTCCCGGTCCCGCTCCTTCTCCTTTTCTTTCTCTCGTTCATTTGAACGTTTGGGAGCACCCGCTTTTGTGGTTCCTCCAGAACTTCCTTCTTCTTGGTCCCTGCCTTTTGCTCGATCTTTCCGTTCTTCCCGCTTCTTGTTCTCTTCCTCCTGTATTTCCTTTCTTTTCTTCTCTCGCTCTTTAATGCGTTCAGCACGCTCCTGAGCTCTTTGTGTTGCCTAAGGACAAACACGGAGACTTAATACTATACGGATGGTGCACTTGAAGCAGCTATGGTAAGCATATTTGACTTTACTGAGATTTCTAAATCAGTGTCATTTCCTCATTAAAAACATCATTACATACACATTTGCTTAAATGTTTATTCCTTTTAGGGGAGCTTAAAATAATCTGATCCGCCATATCCTCCCACCAAACCTAAACCCAGGTACTCAAAACAAAACCGTGCCCTCTATAAATGCTTCACCGGGAAAACAGACACGTTTATTGTGGACAAACTTTGATGTTGGCTTATAAAAGTGTAGTTTAAAAGTATTTTATAAACAAAATGGAATGAAATTTGTTTGCTATGGGTGATTTCGCTGACATCATACAACGTTCCCAATGCTTAAAAGAGTTCTATGAACCAACGCCCATGTCTATATGATATTTCCTTAGTTGAGACAGAAATCTGTCAAGCTAGTTGCTGTGGTAAAAAGTAAGGTTGCTATGGAGGGGTCAGTGACATTGTTTCTATCATTTCATCATCTATCATTTACCAAAGTTGAGACGGGGTCCAGAAACATTTGGTTGCTAGGGTGAACAGTTTGATTGCTAGGGAGTTGACCGTTATGTCATACGTCAATTACACCTTTTTTTTTCATTCGTTTACTATGATTAACCCCCAAAAGTATTTGTTCTGACTGCCTACAGTGGTGTGCACTGAAAGAGACGTAGCATAAGCATGTTCTAGGTTGTGAAAGTCATGAGCTGGAGAAATCTGTACCAACCTGTTCCTCGGTGAGCGGTAACCAGTATATACAGGGAGCTGCTTTGGTTTTCTGGAACAGGTCATCAAGAAGTTTTACCTGAGGCTCTTCTGGTTTTTCTGAAAAATCAAAAGGGCCACTTTTTAATCAAGCTACAAGTTCATTTGTAAAAAAACAACAACAACAACGATGTGTTCCTCACCTTTTTTCTCTGATCTTTTCTCTTTACTTTTGCCTCTGTGCCTACGCTCCCGTGACCGCGATCTCCTTGGGCGTTCTCGCTCATCTCTCCCAAAGTCCTTCACTTTATCTCGATCCCACTCACGCTCAGAACGGGTCCTCTCTCTCCTCGCCATTGCTCGCTCCCTCTCTGCCCACTGGTCTCTCACAGTGGTCGGCCCTCCTCCACGCTCAACTGGTCCTCGTTCTTTCTCTCGTTCCTTCTCTTTTTCATGATTCATGGGAGGGTGAGGTGCTGAACGTCTTGGCACTCCTGAAGCTTGAGGGTCTTGAACATCACCTGTGCGCTCACCAGTAATCAGACCTTTATGGAAGTCCAGCTGTAGAAATAAAGTGGGACGTTTGAGAACATTATTGTTGTTGATGAGAAGGCACAGTAGGAAAAATATTCAGACCTCATCCTGATCACAGAAATCCACTCGAAGAACTTTGGGATTGCTTGCAGGCCACTTCACACCGTGTAGTGCTTCTCGAGTGGCCACAGCTTCTTCTGTAGTGGTGTACTAAAAAAAAAAAAAACAACAACTTTGTTTTATCAACAAAACAGCAACTTTAATTTGAATATTAATCCTAAACTTACCGTGACATAGCAGTGAGATTTGATCTTATCAATCCAGAAACCTTCTTCAACTAATGTCCCAGTCTGGTTTAGTAGCAGCTTTAACTGGCCAAGGGTAAAAGGTCGCACCTGTAAAAAAATTAAAGGTGCAATTAAGTACAAATGCACCACATTATAAACAGATGTTTATATGAAGACGCCCCCTTCATGATCCCTCACCAGGTTGCAGACATGTATGATTTTGGAGGTTTTTCCATTTGGAGGAGAAATCTGCCGGCTGGTCCGTATAGGGTCATCTATAGTTATAGACACGCCTGATTTCTGCTGACTGATGGACCGCCGAACAAGCAAGTCGTTGGGAGTGACTGAAATAAAAGAACATTTTTAGGAATAATGACTTCTTTGAGAATGTATAGAACGCTCACCTTTTATGGAATCAACTTCCTGGGGTTCAATGGTAGCCTCAGGGGAGATCTCCTCCCTTCTTTGCTTTTCCTTCTCTCCTTCTTTCTGTGTCTGCTCTTCATCATCCTCCTGATCCTCCTCATCCTCCATTTCTTTCTGGCCATTCTCATGGCCAACAGATGGAACGATCTGTAAAGATTTTGAAAACTTTATTGGATCACCAACACTTCCATATTAAAGCAACGCTCTTTAAATCTGTGCTTCTCACCTGTGTAACAGTGCGTCTGATCTTCAGGCCCTGATCCTCCTCTGGTTCCTCTCGCTCATGAGGACCCGGAGAGTCTTCATCAGCAGATAGACGTCCCTCATTTGGGTGCAGGTCGACCACAGCCTCCTGAAGGGGCTTGATCTCAGGAATAAGAGTCTGGATACAAACAATTACTGTGTTTAAACTTTGCAATTAAGTCTCAAAAGTACTCCATCTCATCATAGTCATTAGAACAATTGAAATAAATTAGAATAAATTCCAGATGTTTTATTTAAGTTACACATGACTGGGATAAACAGTCACAGCTGGCCTGCTGCCTGTTGGTGATCTGTTGTCCTCTCTGCTGCTGCTGTTCTTCACAAACAGCCATATAAACACCAAATCTTTATCTAATCATCCAATCAGATCAGTCCAGGCTAACTTGTGTTCGTTTTAGATGCTTTACCAAAAAAATCCTTGGGGATGGTAACACACTCTTCCATCTTCTCAACCAAAAACACAGAGTAAAGAAAAAAAAACATTTTGTAGCCCATTGATTCTAACACAATTAATTGAATGAAATTTTGTTCTAAATATTTTCACCAACAATCCCTGAAGAGTAAGTCTTTCAGACAGTGCTGGGCACATATAGCTATATTTTACCTGAACATTCTTGTCAAGACTTTGCACCGCGACTTCTCCATGCACACAGGAGCATAAATTAAGAATGATTAATGTTCAATTGTTTACCTTGAGAGACTCTGTGGTGATGCTGATCGATGGCTTCTTGGCTGTGACTGCTGTGCTAGAACCCCACCTCCTCTTCCTGCTGGCTCCACCCACTGGATCAGACTCAGAGGATGGAATTTCTGCTTTACCTTGTGTTAAATTAAAAAATAATGACTCCCACACAATTTACTTATAATGAATAATCTTTCATTCTTAAATACACTCAGGTATACATTTAATTGCCTAAAACAAACTTAAATTATTAGGCTGTGATTTATTTGAGAGCCAGATAATCAATAATTTTCATTTATTATTAGCATGCAGCTCAACAGCACAACAATGTATTTTTTACTAATCTTTGCAATTAATCCGGTGTAATTAGGATTACCTGGTAGTAACCCTTCCACGGCTGGCTACAACCAATTTAACCCGCTCACCAATTTTAAAGTCTAGGTTTGAGATTTATGCATCTCTCGTAACAGTCACTCATAAAACTTCCACATTTTAAAGACCAAGGGCCTTCTGTATAAAATAACTGGTCTAAGTTGTGTTTATTGATTGTTTTCAACATGTTCTTGCGGTCTGTTTCTCTTTCAACTGTGCTTATTAATATAATTAAATACATTTAAATTAACCAGGAGAAAGGTGGGGTGTTCCGCTTTTTGTAAGTACGCTTTGTATGGAATTTTTTTTTTTTTTTGAGCACAAGTACGTTTCCATCTTTGTAGTATGCAATGTTTTAAGATCTACACTAAAATGTCAGTACAAAGCATTTTTCACAGTGGCTTTCTGGAATTCACTGAGAGCAGTATATTCTTCTTATTATTATTTATTTTTTTTGACAAACAGGCTAAGAGTTTTAGCATGAGAAAAAGTGTTTTCTGAGTGTGAGTGATTAATGTCTTGTTTAAATCTAACTAAAGCCAGTAACAGTGGGCCTAATTTTTATGCAGGTTTTTTCCCAGCATGACCATGACTGGGGAGATAATAGTGATTTAGACCTTGCTTTATCATCCCAAGCAAGTCATTTGACAAATTAATTGAATGGTTGGCATTGGCGATTAAGATTGAATTATTCCAATATTCAAGCATTTCTTCCGACCGTCACTTTTTATGTGAATGATGAAGGTAATGTTTCTATTCACTTAGTTTGTTATTTCATGGCTATATTTGTATTTGATATAAAAACCTAAATATATTTTTTTCTCAAAAATTAAAACAAGCATGGTAAGTAAGTCTTCAAAATAAAATGTAATAGTCTGCTAGGAACTGAGAGGATTTCTTTTAAGTTCAGATGTCGCTTCCTCATGAAATCATACACAGGGCATTTTCGAAATGTCTGCGTTTGCAGTGTTTACATTTTGGTGCAGTTTCTCCTTTGAGTAAAAAACTGTGTCAGTCTAGTGTGACCTGTTTGACTTTTAGTAAAGATAACGTTCCGTTCCGGTCCCAGGTTTATGATTATTTCCATCCAGAAAACTCAGAGGTCTTATTTATAAAGGTTGTGTACATACAAAACTGGCCCAAAAAGTGATTTAGCAAATATTGCAATCGCACAAAAAGTGGATTAAAAAAAAATAAAGCATACAGAGTTTCTCATTTAATTCCATACACAACTCAATGTATAGTCTCAAGCCATTAATACAAACTACACAATAAATCATGACAATGAGTAAGCCAGCCTTCAGGTGGTTGTATTGTTTGTCAAGTCCCAACAATCAAGCAATTTAGGATTCGATGATTCATCTGGCCAATGGCAATGTGTATCTCAAACCGACAGGTAAACATCTTTGCTTGTTTTGAATGCAAATTCAAGCAGAAATGGAACTATAATCTGGATGCCATGGCACAGCTGATTAGTTCTATAACACTGACATGCAAACAACAGCTGGAAATCAGTGAAACAGACTGTAGGAAAACAAAAGTGGACAAAACCACACAATTCTGGAGATACTTACTGTTCAGGGAAATCTTGCGGGCAGCAAATGATTTTGCACCAGAGTTCTAAAATAAAACAAAGAGGAGGAGACAAAGATCCCAGTGGATGCGTGTAGGAAAAGCCAGACGAAAACAAAAAAAAAAACGAGACAGACATTGAGGAAAAGAGGGGAATGGAGAGGAAGAACAGATGCACAACTATCAGTTCAATTAAAAAAAAGTATACAAAGATGCATTTTAGATTCCCATTATTAAGAAGTCCCCTATTCCCTTAAAATTTGATTTAGCATTTAACATATCCTGAACTATTGCATACTTGACCAAATGTTAGCCACATTGTTAAAGTTATTAAAAAAAATCTTGGGAGAAAGGGTTTTCCTGGTACCATTGACACCTGATTCCTCTCTGGCTTGGCTATGGCCCAACCGTACAGCAGTGTGCACTGTATCTAGGCAACAAAGGTCCAATCTGAGGAGGCTGCGAAGTGAGGGCGAGATACGATCACAACTGAGTGTGCTGATTGGCCGGCTGACAGGAACTGCATTTTTTGTTTCTTGGCTGTTTTTTTGGGGGGGAACTTGTGATTGGAATTGTGTTTTTGATAGTCTTTGAACGAGTCTTTGTTGAATTTTTCTGGAATCAAAGTCTTTCATAAAAAAAAAGAAAAAAAAAGAAAGTTCAATTCTGCCCAGCTTGGTCGTGGTTGTAGTGTCCACCGATGAATATGATGCAGGTACGTCTTGTGTCCTTTTTATGTACAGGAAACAATAGTTCACATTGTTTTACCAGCATGGTGGAGCAGAAAATCATGTTTGTTTTGAAGCAAAAAGCCTCATACTCGAGCCGTCAAAAACAAACAGCATTGACAACAGTTCATCACAGCCATATAACATTCTTGGAAATAGTCCACTTGTGCAAGAATAATCAAGGTGTCATAGTCCTTAAGAAACAGCATGGCTCAAAATGCAAGGCCCAAAAACACCAGAAAGAGTAGCAGTAAGTCCAGTGTTTAGTCCATAAATGGTAATCACAGCAGAAAGGTTTATTCTCTGAGATGAGTCCACAGGAATGAGAGGCGGCAGATCATTGAGCAATGAGTCTTTGCACGAATCAGTTCATTTGAGAAGTGTGGATAAAAATAGCTGAAGGCGTCAAGATGCTTAAACAGCTGAGTTCCAATGCAGAAAACAATAGTCCATCTGATGTTTGCCTTAAGGTAAACACTTCTGTAAGTGGGCATCACTTTTTATTTCCACACTAGAGCCAGCCTTCTTGTTTTTGCTTAAGCAGTCCCATCAGGTGGCCACATCAGCCAGTGATCCGGCAGGTTCCATCAGGCTAACTGTGCAGTGGTCACTCTGGGAGCCTAGCTCAGGTACAGCCGAGACGCTTGGGCATAGCGGGGCAGGAGATGGAGGTGGCAGAGGAGAAGAGGTGGTGGTAGAATGCAGGTACCAGTATGAGCAATGGAAGAGGGGAGGGCACCTTCACAACAAAGCAATCAATTGTATTTTAAACCACACATTAGTCATACTACTAGGTCCACTGATAATAAAAAAAATGTGCGTGTGATGAGGTTGGGGGTCTAACCCTAAATCTCTATTGGTACTTGTTGCCATCCTGGTCACTTTATTATATGCAAATTAACCACAAGTTGAGATTGTTTCAAGAGGTAGCTGAACTTAAATAATTTTCAGTTGTTAAAACATTGTCAAATTTGTCAAAGACCAACATTACCAGACAGATAATCTGAACCTCAAAAAATAATTAAAGCAATTTAAAAGTATAATAAATCAGTTCTATTAAATGAAAAAAAAAAACACCACCTAGCTAAATTATATTTATTTCAAACCACACATTTTTTGCACAAATGGAAATAAGCATGCAAACATGGCTATAGACGTTTACAATTAGTAATTAGCTTTTACTTTAACTTGGCCCTAATTTGAATAAAATTTTTTTTTACACATATCCAGTTAGTCCATAAATAAAATTCATTTATTATCTCAAGTTGTAGCATGCTTGGTCATTACATTTTTTTCGTGCAAAATTGGTCTTTTAAGCCGAACTAAGCAAGATCAAGCAAATGTATCACTCACTAGTCATAAAAACAAATATCTTCCTGTAAACTAAAACTCAGAAAATATAAAAATTCTATCAAAAAACACTTCATGGTAAAAAAAATATCCTGCTCTACAAAATCAATATCCATAGATGTAAATGGCTGATCAGTAAAACACCACACAGAGTTAAAACAGTGCCCACATCAAGACAGACACTGTTTATATTGTTGCATTATATCAAAAAGTGCCATTTCATGAGCTGATCACTTCTTTTCAACATATAAAGAACAGACAAATATCTAAATGACCTGGCCAATGGTTTAAACAGTCAACCTGCAGGTATAAAAAAGATAAAATTACAGATAATATTAAAGATAGACTAAGAATCTACTTAAATTTGCTTGAAATAAAGGTCATGTTTTTAAAATAATACTCAATTAGCAGTGGTCATTAAACAAAAAAAAAAAACAGGTCCATACATTTCCATCTAAATTAAAAAGGTAGACTGTCCAAATTAATTAAATCTTAAACTATAATCATATAGGCTCAACTACAATAGCGTTGCACTGCCAATTTAAAATGCACACCAACCTCTCTTCTCTCAGAAATCGACACGTCCTTTTACAACCTTCCCACCCAAAGAAAATGCTCAGCTGTACATAGTGTGCAAGAGTTAAGAGACAACAACGTGAATGACTTTGATTGTACAGTCTGAGTAAGAACTGCATCTCAGAATGGCATCAGAATCGCGAAACAATCACAGAAGCTCAGTTTCAGACCTTCCTTCCTTGGCTTTCTTACCTCCTCTGGATGGGAGTCACTTGTGTCTGGTCCCTGGTGGTCAGACTGATCCACAGCACTCTGTGAATTAGAGAGTCCTTCGAGTTCCATGGTTACTTGGCTGGCAGACTCAGCGAGAGCTTCCTGCTTTACCTCCCTGCAGAAATGAAAGACAAAGATACAGTAGTGCAGGGGTTTGGTGGCTGATACCCGCAAGAACAAATAAATGGCACTGCAATCATTACAGATGCATATGTAAATAAATAAAATATCAACTGAGTAATGCTGTGTAGTTGATAATAAAACTGAAGATTAATAATGTGAACAAAAAAAATTGTTAGATTTAGCAAAAATTGGACTTGAGTGTAGGGTCACAAAAGATGAGTCATCATAAAACTCAAGTTCGGCTTCACCTCAGACATGACGCTGGTACAGTTTGTAAAAATACAGAATTGTTTTAACAATTTTACAGTGTAAAAAACAATATTACATTGTGTTCATTGTACAAGCAATCTATAAAGCTATTTCTTACAAAAAAAGTATTTATTAATCATTTGATTAATTGTAGGGATGTCCCGAGCCGATCGTAAAGATCGGTATCGGGGCCGATCGAGGCATTTTTTAACTGATCGGAATCGGCTCTATGTATCGGACCGATCGAATGTGTACGTCAGCTACGTCACGCACGTGTCGCAAACTCGCATGTTAAACTCGCATATTGTTTACTACTTGCAATACGGTGCTAAGATGTCTGCAGTGTGGAAGTATTTTAAGTTGGAAAGTGATTCTAGTCTGGTAGCTACATGCAACGTTTGCAATGCGAGCATTTCACGCGGTGGTACTAGCAAAGCAGCCTTTAATACTACCAACTTGATAAAGCATCTTAAAACGAAACACGACAGAATATTGCAACTTCACTGAGCGAACGCAGGACAAGGCTAAACCATTTTATTGATGCACTGCTGAGCTTTTTGGTTGTCAAGAGTACACACTGGATTGATTTAATAACCTGCATGCGCTTAAAGTGTGCAATTAGCACAAGGAAAAACAAGTATCGGATCGGGACTCGGTATGGGTCGATACTTAAAATTAAATGACTCGGATCGGGGGCTCAAAAAACCTGATCGGGACATCCCTAATTAATTGGTCAAGGGGACCAATTTACACTGATATAATGCAATTTTCTCCTCTAGCTGTGATCAATTAGAGACTCGGTAATATATTACTTGAAATTGATCTGCCAAATAGGATCATTGGATCTGGCCATGATACACCGGATGTAAACAATATGATATTTTCAGAGACTTACATGCATTGAACATTCTTTAGGACAAATTGTCTGTTACTTTTAATTGTGGGTAAAACGGTTCATTTGGTATCTTTTGTTATCAATTTCCTTACATCCTATTTAAAAAGATATTTCTCCTATATGACGTCTATGTCTAATCTGTACTTTAATTATTAAAGAGCCTGACCTCTATAATCCTATGAGAAGACCCTGTGTATCAATTATTAATGGCACCAAACTCTTAACAGATTACGTCAATTTGCCTGAAGATAGCAACTCTTCGAAGTTTGTGATGCGGCTACAATTGGTGTCACAATCGCACTTCACTTCAGGTATGTGTACGTTGTATCGCCTGTTATTAGGCATATATCTTTGATATTGTTATCGAAAGCCAAACGACACCTAGACCTCAACTTATTCTGTGGAACTGTACATGACTATTTTTTGCATTTTTGTTTAAATGATCTCGTGCAGATGAAACCTAAAACAGACAGTACTCATGGCCCTTTAACATGAAGAGTAGAGTTAGTAGGCAAAATGAATTAGCAAACGGTAACTTTTTACATGACCCTTTTCCACTAGTATGTAAATAACCTTTTAGCACATGTTAATTATTAAATACAATGCATCTATTTTAATCATAAAAACAATTTGTGTGTACAAAAGTAGAAATAAACAAAACTCCTATAAGATTTACTCCTTCACTGGCTGTTGTATAGAAAGCGGAGCACTCTCCTAAAGAAACTCACACCTGTGCAACAGACCAATGGCCTGAAATCTCTAGAGACAACAGCCATGATGTCACTAGATCCTGCCTCTGGGTTCTTTCAGCCTTCCCTTTGTATCAAAGCAGTCAACACACGCTTTGAAGGAGGACGGGTAGTCAGAACCATCTGATGAAAAATGCTAAGTGCTAATCATGCTTAACATTTACACATGAATGCTATGCTGGCAAGGACCTAAAAACCAGAAGTACGGCCTCAAATGGAAGCGAAGTGGCCGGAGTTCACTTTACATACATTAGGGCCCTTTTTGTTACAAAACAACTGGTTTCTTTCCATGGCTGATGCCATAGCTTACTTTGGCTCATCTCCATTACCCAGGGGCTTTAATGGATACAAGTAAAAAAAATTATTTAGCCATCAAGGCGTTAAAACAAACATAACCTTAGCAGTTCACATGGTTTCCCTAATAAGACACATTTACCATTCGTAACTCCTGAGATAAATTGGTGCTCTTTAGAAATGCCAGATAAAATGCTTATTTGTCATAACAGTTTGACATCCATGCGGTTGCATGTTTAACCGACTTTCACTTATTAATAATTCAACACTTCATGCGATTAAAAAGAAAGACATCCTCAAAGAGCACATTGCCCGAAGATCCCTTCCCCCAACATCGAACCGAAAGACTGCGGTTGAGAGGCCATTTGCACACTAAACACAATTTCGGTAATAAGCTGCAACATTTGTGTAGCACGAGGACAAAACGTCTACAGTGTTACCTGCTCAGTGAGAACAAGACCCATCAAAGTCTCATTTATAGACGCAACAACCACGACCAAATAAGCCGCCGTCTAGGTTAAGATACAATCTGGCTGTCGTTAAAATGCACTGGGCATCGAAAAATACATGTATTTTATCAAGTTATACATACAAGGGCCTATCGTTACTCATCAATGTTGAACCAACCCTGCGTTGGAAGGTAACGTTAGTTCTACAAACCCTTTGCTTTTCAACCCTTACCCGTTTTTGTTGCAGTCCGAAAGCATTACGTCAGTCGGTTACCGGACTGTGACGGCAGGTTAATTACCAGTGCTGTCGCTGCCCTATTTGTAAGAAGATATTTGAGACGCGGACGATCTACAAGACTGCGTTTTTTTCATGTGCAATGCGTCTGTACAGTCACGGCGGCGCTCACAGAGCGGCCATGTTGAGCAGCGCAGAGGGAAGTGTGAATAGTACATTCAGGACCCCTCCTCCAAGGCCACGCCGGTAAAAGGGCTGTCACGTAGAATGCCTGATTAAAAAGACAGTCACTCGACAATTCTCTGTGAATTTATTATATGTTCGTAAATAACATTGCAACATTAACGCCTGATAGGTGGATTATTATACATATACGTGGATTATTAAATAAATGACTATAGAACATGTGAGTGTTTATTTGAAACAGCGTTGGCATAATCTTAAGAACAAAAAAACACGTTTTTATGAAGGCTGGTTATAAGTATCTCAAATAAAATGTAACCTAATATCATCTCAAACAAATTTTTTAAAGCAAACGTTTCACCTCATCCACTCCCCACAAAAAAATAAATAAAACTACTAAAGTGGTATAAGTACAACCAAAGATATTACATCACTAGTTTTCGTGCAAACATTAGATTTACAAACAAAAATCTCCATCCATTCATTATGGAATATATCTTGCTTGCGTCATTTTCATATAATTTTAACAATTAAATTGTATATTTCTCAATATTATTGATAAATGCTGACCAAATACATTCCAGAACATTTAGCTCCTTAGGGTTAAATTCATTTTCAATTATAGAACACAAAAAAATATTGTAGAATTCTATTGTGTTTTTAGAAATTGGGCATCAGAGTAAATTTATAAAATATTTATTCAAAATATATGTGTAAACAGAACGAGCAGTTGGTGCTCATGGTGCGTTTTTCAACACTCTCAGTTTCAAAGACAATAATTCAGAAAACAAATGGATGTAAATGACAGCAATGTGTATTATTATTATTATTATGTGTGTGAACCACGGTTGAGCAACTTTTTTTGATGGCATGCCACAGCCTTGTGCAGTTTAGCTTCAACTTTTACTGGAAACAGAATAAATGAAATGTTCACACAAGACTTGGTGACACACTTGGTAGAAAGCTCACTCTCTCCCTCCTGAAACAACCATAACTTATGTGGCCCTGAGCAAGTCACCAGTTTCCCTCAGTTCTGGAGAAGGGTCTGACTGAGCATCTAGCACGTGACTTGAACTTTTGGATAGCAGACGACATGTGACTTTCACTCTCTCCACATTTATTAACATTTAATTGTGTAAATTAAGGCATACACATTTATATTAGAATAGGGGTATAAACAACTAATCCTAAATTGTGTATTTTGATTTTTTTTGTTTGTTATTATGTTACATCAACAAAAAAATCTGCTATATCATAAATGAATAATTATTTTTTTTTAAAGTTAAAATCATTTTTATTCATAACAGGTATTGACACTTTAAAAAAAAGGTTCAAGTACAATAATTCTTTACTCTGAACAGTTTTATATTTTAATATTTAGGACCACGATTTCAGTCCAAAGGAACATATAGATATTATAGAAGTCAACATGACAGATTAAGGGAAAGACACCAGCACAATATTTCTTTATTTTGAACATTTATTTTAATCTGTACATTGACAGTACACTTTTAAATGTTTGGTGTCCACACTGTGCTTATGGAACGGATGAAATCACGTGTCATGTGCTATCCAATAAAGTACCAGTCACATAAGTAAGTCCAATAGTAGGAGAGTGCTAGCCAGTGCCAATCAGAGTGGTCCAATAGTAGGAGTGAAAATGAAAGACTAAAATCAGACTTTTACACTTCTTCCAGTCACAGTGTGTTTGGTCACTGCTGTGTGTGTGTGCGTGTGTGCAGTTTGATGGGTGAAATGCAGAGCACAAATTCCTCAAATGGGTCACTCCATACTTGGTTCTAACGTCACTTTCCAGACTTGGTAAAGTGGCAAACTCTTTAATTGTGAATGAAAAGGGAAAACTCATTTTAAATAATATATACATAAATAAGATATGTAATATAATAATACACTTAAGTGTACAGGGTCTAAGACTCCCTCGGCTCATTTAGAACTCCTTGTTCTATTTGTTGAATTAGTTTGAAAGCAAAACCTGCAAGAGAGTGGCACTCCAGGAACATGTTCCAAAAATCTTTCAGCAAACTTTGCAAATTCTCACAATAAAAGCACACCTAAATCTAGAGCTTTTAGACATGAGCCAGAACCTTTATCTGTGTTTTAATATGTTGTCCATATTCGTCTTTTGCTTCAGAAAATTATCCAAGATTGAATATTTGGTGCAAAGTTTTGTGAGACAACACACTTAGATTGAAAACCGTGGACTGGATCACACATTGAACTGAATGGGTGGTGCCACCAAGAAGAGTTTTGGAGTGCCATATAATACCCATTTTTCACAAGGCGAACGGCCAATGAAAACCAATTCTTCTGATGATGTGAGTAGGCCGTAAAAGAGCCTCCCGTGAAGCTCATCCCACATTTTATAGTGTCTTCTTACAGGAATCAGTACATTTCATTACTTTTTAATTTTCAAGAAGGAAGGGTATGCGAAAATAAGGTATTTTACAGCTGAAATATATACTATATTATAAAAAAATGTAAACATACAGTGGATGAGTGTGTGGAGCCGTTTACTGACCTGGATGAATGTTGCTTCTTTTCTTCAACAGCATTCTTTCTTCCCTTCTCTTCTACACCCTGGTTTACAAAGAGAAATAGTTTCATTACAGATTTTGCATAAAAAAAAGAAACAAACTCAAAGTCTTTCAAATGAATCTTGTGTTTGTCTTCAGATCACACGACAAGTGTGAGAAGTTGATTTGAACTCACTTACACCCAGAAAGACTGGCATATCAGTATTAGCATGGCTGGATCATCATCAGAAAACCACAAAGGTAGACAACTAGTAACATACGTACACCTTATGAGACCAAGCACAAACCTTCTTTTGGCTTCTGGATTTATCATGTGATGGAGAGCTTGAAGACCGGGAGGATGAAGTATCTGAATCATCATCATCATCAGAAGACGACTGACTAGATGTCGATGCATGCTGTTTAAGGTCTATTTTTCTCTGTGAAGTATAAGCTTCCTCTTGAGTTGAAACAAATTTCAGGACCCTCTTACTTTCTTCAGACTTAGGCGACTCTTCCAGTGCCAGTTTCTTCAGGACCTTCAGCTCTTTGTCCTCTTTGTGTTTTGATTCAGGCTTTGTAGCGGCTTCTGCTTGAAAAGCAGCATCTTTAGAGAGGTCTGAAGCTTGCTGAGGTTTCAGAGGTGACTTAAGTGAGTCGGGTGGTGGGACCTCTGAGAAAATTCTCTTTGACGACATGGGAAAAGTCAAACGAACCGAACCCAATGATTCATCAACCTTTTTAACTTCCTTTTTGTTTCTTTCTTCATTTTCCGTTTCCTTCTCCAGACGAGAGTGTTTCGTAGAAGACACTGTAGGTTCTGATGGACACATATCTAACGTGTGACGTTTAGCAGAGACTTTCGGTGCCATTTCACCACATCCGTGCTCTTCAACTTCCATCTCTGCTTCATCCTCCACCTCAACCTTCGGTGGTCCACTGAACACACCCTCAGACTCCATTTTGCGAGCCAACAGGCTAAGGGGACCAGGTCTGCGTTTGGATGGGGGTTCTGGGCTGCTGGATCTAGAACTGGAGCTAGACTCCTGTCGAATGAAGGATGGAGGAGAAACTGTGCCTGGCCCTGGAGCTTCAGCTGGCTCATCCTGCTCATGTGGACTTTGCTTGGGAGTGTCCGGTAATGGAAAGGAGAGCTCTGGGGGAGGAGAGGGAGGAGGAGTTGGCTGACGGAGCTGTAAAGGTGGTTGATGAACAAGCTGAGGCTGTGGAGGGATGTGTTGAGGGGGTTGAAGTTTCCGACGAGACCGCTGAGGGACTGCTACTGGAGGATGAACTGGAGGTTGCTGTACATTTTTATTTCCAAGCGCGGAAGGTCCCCACTCCTCATTATCATCATCATCATCTTCGCTGTCATCGTCTTCATCCTCCTCCTCACTTTCAACTTGATTTCCAGCTGCAACCTTTGCAGAACGACTTAGCTGAAGCACTGAATGGGCCGGACCCGCTTCAGCTGGGGCTGTTCCTTCTTTTTCTTGAGAACGAGGCATCATGATCGGCAATCCTTGGTGCTCTGGTTGTCCAACCACACGTACAGACAATGAAGCGACTGCTCTTGGAGGGGAGGGTGTTGGAATCTCCTCATGGCTAGGGAGAAAAGATGGATGCCAGATCCTCCCAGGTTTACCACCAGTTTCTTGAGACACAGGAACAGGACATGCATCTAATTTTTGAGATGATATTAACCCAGGATCGTGTGGCAACCCTCCTCCACTTGATAGGTGCACAAAGTGCTGCTGGAAAACATAAACGAAAGATCAAACATGAACATTTGTACTTTCACTTCTGAAGAAACCCTTAATAAATGAGAGTTGTATTTCCTCAGAGCACACTGCAAGTGTGAGAAGTTGATTTGAACTCACTTGCACCCAGAAAACTCTGGTGCATCAGTATTAGCATGGCTGGATCATCATAGGAAACACAAGCACATTAGGGGTCACACTGGGGTCTAGTTCTCAAAGAACAGTTGATTCCAAAAGTGTAGTCAGTTCAAAGCAAGGCAATGGGGGACTGAATATTTGAACACAGAGAACTATAGTATTCATGACATTTCATAAATTGCATACAACTTCACTATACACAAACAAACACACTCAACCTCAATCCAAACAAGTGACTAGGCATTTGTCAGCATCATTTTCTTGCTACAATTAAGTTATAATACTACTTTGTGAAAAAAAGTAAAAAGTACCTTGTAAAAAGTAATGCATTTTTTTTTGTATTTCTGTCTCTTCAATGTGCAGAGAAGTATGGATCATTAAACCATTAAAGGACTTTTTGTCACAGTCTGTTAATGCCTTTATTTTCAGCAGTTTCATAGTTTTCCCCATGTATTTAATTCTGCCTTGGTCATGTGATCAGAGTTCAGTCACATGATCAGTCATTCTGTGTTTCGCTGTTCCATGTGATTAGTGAGTTTGTGAACAAAGCCTGGTCATTTGTTCATTAATTTATTCCTCCTCCTTTGAAGAAGTCTTATGTTTTCAGGTTTTCCATACGAGAGTCTTTTTATATTATATTATGTTATTACTTGTTATTGTGATCAATAAACTATATAATTGTGGCTTTCAAACCATCAATTAATGTGAAGGATATTGACTGTTTATTGCAGGAATGTTGTTAACAGTGAGTAATTTGGAAAAGGGGTTAAACGGCACGTAAACACTGGTCCTTTTCTCGTGCAGCACACCTTTGTGTATGTAGGTGTTTCTGCTGCTCAAAAAGTCATATTGTGCACAGGCATTGATACTTACTTTCTCAGTTAGAAAAGATGCCCCATCCTTTGTTGGCGAGTCATCATCTTCATCCTGCTCTTCACTGGACTTCTGTGACTCTGTAAAGAGTATTTTGTAAAAATGACAAGTTACTACTTGTACAGTGCTAGTATGCTTTTGTGTTTGACAATAATAATCAAAGCAAGAATTTGTACTTGTTTACAACAAAGATCTTGACTTGCTAACATTTCCTCAGAGCACACTTCATGTGTGAGAAGTTCATTTAACTCACTTACACCCAGAAAACTCTGGTGCATCAGTATTAGCATGGCGAGCTCATCACTGGAAGCCCTAATTAAAGAACATTTTCCAACACTGTCTGCAGAGAATGCCTGCACAGATGGTGTCTTCAGAGAGTGTCTTAACCTGCGTGTAGATGCACACGAGAGTCTGCTTACCATCTGCCTCTGTGGCCTCCCGGGCCTCTTTCTCCAGTCTCTGTCGGAGGAGCTCCTGTTGTTTGGCCAAGTATTGCTTTATAAAGCTGTTTTGACTCATCTCCTCCCCAATCTGAGATGCAGAAAGAGCACACTTTAGTCAGGTTCATTTCATTAACAATTACAACAAAAATTATACAACATATAATGAATGTTATAAATAGCAAAACTCTAATGTCCAGGGTGTACCCTGTCCAGGGTGTACCCTGAATGAATGAGTTTCAGAAGAAAGCAAAATTCTCATAATAATGTACATAAATCTTGGAAGGTTGCTTCAGCAAATGCTAAATATTATTTGGCAGGCAAGTGGTTAAAATAAAGTTGCTTTGCTGAAATATTAACAAGGAAAGTTCTGAGAAATCAATTCTGGAGATACAAATATTATAGAACATAAAATATATTATTATGTGTTTCTACATTGTGGCACAATATACTGCGATGCAAAAATTACAATATGCATCATAGACTAACTGGTATCAATCGTCGAGCTGAAGTGCATGCTCTTCTTTAGTCACTTCTGAAATTTGTTTTTGCTTTATGTAATATTTACTAGGAGGCGAATATTAACTCCCGTTTTTACAGTCAATCAACTTTAACGTTGCCCCCTTGTGGAAGGATAATCTAATACAAACCAAAATGGATCTTAGCATTTTTAGCTTTGCAGTCTCAAAACTTTTAACACTTTTTCTGTATATGACAGGATAGGCGTAACTTATACGTAGTATCAACAATTGTTTGTTGCAGTGTTAAATAACGTGATGGATACCGGACCGTGGACATTAACGTTATATTGTGAAATGCATTATATCTTTGGAGTACAGCATGTTGTTACACTCCTACTAACTACACACATACACGCACACACAAATATTGTTGAAAAGAGAAATTATACCTGAGAATTGGGTTGAATTCCACTGTGATAGGCCGAGGAACGTTGGAGATTCTCCAACATAAGTGCCTTGAGAAACAGAGCAAAACACTAAAAATTGGCATACAAACAGTAGCATGATCTAAAGTAAGCCGAGATACTATAAGTTACGTTATCTACCTTCAGAATCCAAACCTCGAACCCGTTTAAAATAGCCGAGAGCGTGGTCTAACTTACCCGAACAGCAGAGCATGTTTCCAGTGACAGCGAGCGTCTGACACCGATGTAGCTGAACCAAGTCTTATATTGAAGGTGGGAGAGGCGTTAGCCTTTCAGATTTAAATTAGATAAATTAGCTAGAGAACGCTCAGCAGTTAACTGACCGTTTACCGGTCGTTATGGTAATTGTTGCTGGGGATGGGACTGAAATCACTCTCTGACACCATGAAACAGTTACTTTGGCTGTAACTTGATAAAAATTGCGCACAGAAAATTATTAAAAAGGGCATGTAATATATTGAAGTCTTTATTAACTACGAAAATACATGAACATGTTAGCGTTTCTTAGTAACGTTGAAAATGTTGTGAACTGTCATTACGAGTGACACGCGCGCGCCCGAAATACAAACACACAACGCGCGGGCACGTCAACTCTGAGACCTCGGCGTGTTCTGCACTAGCATACTGATTAAAACATCCGAAATGAGCGCTTTGAAAATTATTACGAGTTAAAACTGCACGAATAACCGAAACCCTTGTTGCGACACCCCCAAATCATTCCCGCTCTCCAAACACTGACACTTGGCCTGTCTGTCGGGTCTCGACTCCTGCTCAACTTGACAGCGAGCGGATGGTTTAATAGGAACAACCTTTGACCAAACTCACCCCTTTCAGTCGTTTGATCAGTGTATTTTTCTGTCCACTTTTGACGAGCCCTCTTTGCTCCAGTGCAGCTTTTAAATCCGCAACGCGAAGCGAATGAAGCGGTTTCCCGTCTAACGTAACATCATCGAGTTCCGCCATTTTGCTTCAGCCGAGCGCTCAAACTTCTGCGTCACTGCTCGTTGATCTCCGGAAGAGAGAGCCAGAGAGAAAACCGAACGAGCACGAAAACAGACCCAAATATTAAAATATGCTGTTAAAATTATTTAAAAGATAAACTTTGAATTTAAGAGGCGCACTTCGTTTGCTTACATTTATATTATTTCAGAAACTGAATAACTTAAGTCATTTTATGTAACCATGACCTCTATGACCTTCATTATTAAGAAGCCTTGGGCCTTATTTAACGTCAAGTTATTTGAGGTGCAGCCGAAACAATTTTGAAACCACTTTCAAGCCGATTTGTACGGAGCATTTAGCTTGGGAGTACGCTTAATTGGTTTCAAAACGATTTTGAAAATACTCGAAAAATGCGACAAAGCAACTGAAATAACGACAACTAGCCACCTCAGTTCAATAACAAAATGTAATGTAAGAATATCACAATTCGATACGTATCAAAGACTCCCAATATGTAAAGTACCCTTTAACGGCCTTCCAAACACAAATCGTCAAATTAACAGGTGAAAGGAGCACCAAATATGCATGTCAAAAGTACATTCTGGTAACAAAAGAATCACATTCTTGATGCGGTGTTTGAATAATTAAATGCAAGTTTGCAAGAAACAACCCACACACATTTGCATATTTCTTGTGGAAAAAGTAAAGCCATGCAAAAAGATAAAAAAAACAACTATAAAACTCTGTGTGGCCTTTAAACTGTGAAGACCAGCCGAGAAAAATAAGTGTGATTGATGTTAAACAAAAGTGATAACAGTTTCTAATGTAAAACATTTTGAAGAACCTGTTGAGGTCCCCTTTTCTTTACAATATGTTGAAGTAATACTGATAAAATCCACCAGATGTCACTTTGACCCAACAAACACCAGAATAAACCATTTAAATCCACCTTATAACTTAATCTTCTCAAGTTTTTTTGCCCCAACATCTCCACTGCCTTCATTGCAATAGTATTAACGTATGTACAATCTAAAAAGGCCACATTATAAAAGTCAGAGTTTGAGATTTACACCCACAACTGTATGGCTAAATGGTTGTCACCATTAATGACATTTTGTAAATCAGACAGGCCAGAAAAACCATGGAAACCAAGACTATGATGGCCAACATCTTCAATAAGCAAGGAGTAGATGTAGATGTTAGAGTCAGAAATGTGAACAAACTGAATATTAACATTAGGAATGGGCTCCAAGTTAGAAAGTTGTCTAATAAATGTGACTAGTAATTTGGAGACAGAAACCAGTGTGTAAACACTGTATGCAACACGAACTTAAGATATGTATTTCTGTAAGCACAGCAGTTCTACCTCCACCCTGGAAGCGTACGGATCTATATTACTGTTTTCAGAAATGCATAGCCTATTAAAAACTAAAACCCTGTAATATTTTACAATGCAACCGTTGTTGCCCAAACAACTTGACCTTAAGCCACTTAAGCGAAAATGAGTAATAGCTGACTGTGTTGAGTGTGAGAAAGAGACAAAAAGCAACAAGGGAAACAAAAAGAGAATGAAAAAACCTGACAGACAGGTTTATCTCTGTGGGAAAATCTCTCCAATACCTCTCTGCTAAAGTTCAATAAGTTATTGAATCACTCATTCTACAAGTATCACCCAAGTGTCACATCCAATTAAATAACCAAACATTCATTCCTAGTCAACATCTGGAACTAGCTTAGCTTTATCTGTTTTGGTAACATTTTGAACAACTACTGAAATACTCGTGGGTTGTAATCACATAAATCTCTTGAACACAAAGGCCTCTTCACATTAACAAATCAACTGAATATAAGATATGTTCACTAGATCACCCTCAACTTTAGATTGATTAAGGGGACAACATAAAGCTATTGAATGTGCCTGAGGTTGCAGAGATCTGCAAACATCCATAAATAAACATTTAAGTGTGCTTGGCACTACAAAATATCAAACATAGAGAAAGACCACTCTCAAGAGTCAAAACTTACACAGTCAAGCAGATACCCCCCAAACATTACAGACTGATCACCACTGAAAAAGATCCAATCGATACCTTCTTGATTCCAATCAGTTCTTAGACATATCAAACATAACAGAAATAATAAGGCAATCCTTTGTGAGAAATAACATTTCACATTAAGTCATCTCAGCCAATCGCTGTAAAAGCCCAGAGAAGCCAGCAGCATGCTGGGAAAGATCAGCTACTCTGTCCACCATTTCTTGCGTAGCAGGGACTGAAGGATAATTCTGGGCTGCACCCTTGGTTGCGACGACAACAGCTTTTAGAGCCTGGCAGAGGCGCCCACTGGAGGTGGTGACCTGAGGAGACAGAAATTGTTTGTTTGCTAGGAACTTTAAACGGTGTCACCTGCTTCTAGCTGCAATCCTGAGCTGTCAACATGTTTGCCATCAGCTTGTCCACATGACTATTGCTCTTAAATTGAAAGTTGTTACTGGTTATAAGGGTCCTAACCTTTGCTCTGAGGTCTGGAGAGCTGAGAAGGCGTGCAAGTGTGTCTCCAATAAAGACCAGCTTGTGAGCGGTCACAATGAGGCTTTTACCCCTGGACACAAAGACTCTGGGAGGTTGATTCCCTTGCACACTTGTGAAGAGCGAGTCGATGGCATCAGCCAGGCAGGAGAGATGAGAGAGACTTTGAGAGGAGTAGAAGGAGAGAAGCTCTGAATCCTCCAGAGACAGTGAGACTGGGGGTGAGGGACTCAACTGGGGAAACAGAGACAAATATATTACTTAATGGTATTTAGAAGCTAATCATTAAAACCTAGAAAAATAAACAATGATGGTTATGGAATAAGTACAAAGCTAACTACTACTAACTATTTTCTCTGTTTTAGTCTTTTTCAAAGGCGATGGCCGATGACCAACTTATCAGGATCTACTGTTTAAATATAGACTTAAATAAAGAGTATTTTCCATGAAACATAGAACTATAATCTATATGAGGCTCATCCTTCTGTAAAGCTCTGAAGCATGTGCATAAAAGCGCTGTATAAAAAAATTGGGACTTTAATTGAATAATATGTCAGTATCCAAAAGCAAAATGTCTGATGAAGTTTGAGTAGTCTTTTTTCTTTTTGGGGTGCAAAATGCTTACAAAATGATAGGGGAGTGAGTGTGGCTAGGCAGAAAGAGAGGCACAAGTACTTTATTATCTATGTTCATGACATACCCCCCAATAATGAGAACACAAGGAATGGATAGTGATTTTAAATGATGTAACAGCGAAACGTTTAAATTCAGAATTTCCCATTGGAGCTTAGGCTCATAAATAATTATAAGATACAGAGGCATCATCAAAATGGATTGGTACATAAGCACATCACATCCGCAGAAATTTCTTTTCAAACAGGAAGTCAGAAAGAGCAAATAACGGATAAAAATTACCCAGTTTCTCCCCACAATAAAATGTAACAGACAATAAATTGATGTTTAATAACATCAACATTAAATAATGTCCAACACATATAAGTCTCATGAAAATCGCATGATACTTACATTCAGGGTATCATGATCCTTTAACCAAACTATTAGCTTATGTAAATATAAAAGTGTACATAGCCAAAACCTTTTGTAACTTTATGACAGAAAAGGTTAAAGGCTTACCTTATTATCAGTTGTGGTGATTAGCTGTGAAGAACTCTGCTCTATATGGGTCTCCGTTGGAGGCTCGGGTTTCCCCTAATTCAAAAGAACAGACAAACATCTAAGCATCCAAATAACTGCAGACTACTAAATGTTTCAGTATACAGAAATAGTAAATGGAACACTCCACATTTTTTTAATGGCTCATTCCCCATCACTCCCTGAGATAATAAGGGGTGTTTCACTATTTTAATATATCCACCTGTTCTCCAGATTTGGAGATAGCACCATTAGCACTTAGCATAGATCATTAAAGTGGATGAAACCAGTAGTGGTTTAGTTCAAAATGATCAAAGTTTTCATACAAATACCCATTAAACAGTAATGAAAATTTGTATAACCTAGGCTGATGTTGTTAGGAACTATACTCTATTGAAACGATGTATGCTAAGCTATGCTAAGTGCTAGGTTTCATGCCAAGCTGCCTATGTAAAAAAAGGTGAAATGTTCCACGGAAAACAAAAACAGAACCAAAGAATTTTTAATATGACCTATGAATTTTTCATTTCCAAGCTTAAAGAAAACAAAAACCCTGAAAGCACCAGAACTTGAAATGTTTTAGTTTCTTAAAAATGCTTCAATTGGGGCCAGCTTTGGAAACACACCAGTTATAGAAATAGTTATATAGGCGCCATGACTTTTTTAAAGCCTACCTCCATTTGATTATTGTCAGAGTTGCAAACTTGTCAAACAATGAAGGAAGCTAAGGCCGCTAACATGTAGAAATCAGCATTTTAAATGTAAATGTAAAACTGATAAAAACAATTATTTAATGTTTTTTTAAAACTAATTGTTGTGTTTACTCCAGAACGGTAGGTTGTTTTGGATAAAAGCGTCTGCTTATACACTTTATACATGTAAATCAATGACATTACGGTCCTTAATGTGAATTTTTGCATTTGAAAAAGTTTTATGAAACCTTTATTTGAAACTTTTTCCCATGCCCAACATTGTGGATATTTTCTCTTAATAATCCAGGTCTGAAACGCCACCATCCATATAAAGTAGATAAGTTGAAAATGTTTAATTCATGTTTAATATCTTACTTCTCATGTCACATGATCCATTTTTTTAACGCAGGTCAAAGTTTACTGGGACAGGGATTGCATACCATAGTCTTGCGTTTCTAGTCATGGTTTGTCGTATGAATTTTAGTACAGCCCAACGGGGAAGTTGGTGTAGTGTGACAGTGACAGGCGCATAAACATTCCTTGCACATTCTAAAAATTTTAACCCTTTATTGGGCCTGCTATTATTATTCTTAAATTGATGCTGAATCTTCAGTCTTACAGAAAGTAAATAGTTTTAAAAATCGTCCTGCTCTGCAGTTGTTTAATTTAGTTAGAAATAATCATTGAATCAATATCAGACAGATTCAATGATAGATTTAATTCAAACATTGAGGATTAGAATCAGCCCTACTTTGTAGATCACCCAACTTCATATTTACTAGAGTGACACGAAGGTGAGCAAATGATGCCATCGTTCCTGAAATTTCAATGAGCAAATAAAAAATACAGTAACGTCAGAGTAGGGGTCGTGCTCTTATTTTTGAATCTTAATTCACATTTAAAGATTCAAGTTCAACTCTCCAATTGATGGCAAGTAGATTTTGGCATCCCACCTTGAGAGAGTCTTAAAGTTATTCCTGGCTACTAAACTGTCTGGATATCTGCTAGTCATTCTGGTCTCAAGTGTAGCAGGAAAACTGGCATCTGGCAGGAAGATTTTATTTTTTAAGTTGTTCAAAATAAGATTGTCAATTTGTAATAAATGTCCCAACTACAAATTGTTCTGCACATATTTGTTAGTCTTAAAAGACTGGGTTGAATAAAACCTCTGCAAAATTCTTGCATAAAACAGGCATCTAACCTGCAGTTTGACGTATCCCACACTATCACCTACAGGATATGAAGGTGGTGGTGTAGGAGTCAGTCCAATTCCTGCATACTCATTGCCTGGTTCTTCGTTCTCCATCCTTCCCACAGCAGGGGTTAAACAAACTGAAACTGGGGGCAATGGGAAGGTTGCGGGTGGTGGAGGAGGCAGTGGTCTTTCCTGGATCCAGCTGCCTTTACGTGAACCCATATCTCCTGTGATAGGTTTGACTTCCGCCATAGGCAAAGCAGGTAAAGGTCTCCGGGACAAAGACTCTTGGGATGGTAGACGGGGTCGTGTTTGACTCTGTAAAACTGTGACAGAGTCTTCAAGAGCGCATTGGACCATTGTGAGTAGGCCATCTCCTGGAGGGGCAGTTCCACACACTGTAAGGGCAGGAAGGAGGTCTGACAGACGTGACCATGCCTGCTGGAGAACTACAGGAACATCCCCAATATGGCCAGCCTTCCATATAGAAAGAATCTCCGCCAAAGCAGAAGCAAGGTCCCGGGAGGGGGTGGAGGTGTTTGAGGCAGAGCTCAAAGTGGACTGGACAAGACCAGAGAGAGACATTTTCCACTGGACATCGCCAGAGCCTGTGCTTGACACTGACAAACGGCGTGTTGGGATTTCCAAAATAAGAGCCGGCATGTCATAGATGCCTCCATCAAGTTCTGAGGCATCATCTGATGTGTCTTGCCTTCTTGGACTGGATATTGAATTGCTACGACTGTTTACAGCAGTTTCTGGCATGAATCCTGACACCTCGCTTCCTTCCAGTGGTAAACCAGGAAGACTGGGAACACTGTACACATCTTCATCCTCTACATCTCCAGCCTCAGAAGCCGATCCTGCAATATTGTAGCCCTGATGCTGGTGCTCTGAGGAATTCAAGGCCAGGGTGGGAACATCATAAATCTGAAATACATAACAAATTATAAAATTAGCTGCATTTACATGGAAATTTGATTGTAATGGAGCAGATCTGAACACAGTGCTTAGATGAAGGTTAACGAAAGTGATCTGTTTGATATCTGCATTTACATGACACAGACCAAGAATATCATTTTATCTGACATTAAATTAATAACTTGAATAAGTCAGTTCAAAACGATTATTGTTCTCCAGTAGCAATTGATTATTTCACATGTATGCCAAACTTCATTTCAACCCTGGACTGAGATTTAATCTGTTGGTTACGATGTGCAGTGTGGTGAAGGCAGAACCCTGATGCAGAAGAGCCAGTAAAATAACCAAGAATTTAAAGATAAAAAAACTAAATCTACATATACCTTGTTCAGGAATTCAGGACCATAAACAAAACATAAATTTAAAATTGGTCAAGCAAAAAAAAAAACATTTGTTAATGATTTATCCATAATTTGACCATTGGAAAAGTAATGATATAGCACTAACTGAATAAAACCAGGATATTATATACATGGTATGAACAGGAAATGAACCTATAACAACTTAACAGGAGGGCGAGCCAAAACAATCACAAAAGAGAGCTCATGGCCAACAAAAACATTGGAAACATTTTGATGACATTCGCAGCCCCAAATCTAACCTGTCAATCAACTGTGGAGCAGGACCGTACACATTTTCCTTTTTTTAAAAGGTTGTTAAGAGACAACAAGAGGGTCAAAACTAGGAGTCTCATTGTCATCAGAGGAGCGTTACTTATTATCAGAATCCTTTTATTTGTCATCTCGAAGAAAAAATCTCACTGACAGAAGACCTTTGCTTAGAGGGCATTTTCAATGTAAAGAGCATGAAGATACAGTACGCAGAGGACAAAGAGAAATAGTTTAGAAAGCTTCTGTACAAGCTTCTACAGCTTTCACCTCCGCTGTAAACCATGTGTCTTATGTTTTCCCCTCCCACAAAAAAACATGGGAAATATAAGTTCACACAAGAATTAGGATTCCTCCGAACCCCATGTTAACTGTTAGTGGCTCTTGTAATAGAACAGGTGTGGTTGTGCTAGTTCACCCAAAACAAATATGTTTGCATTTTTTATATTTCTTATATTTTTTACAGCTAAAAGACCCTGATGGACAAAAATGTACAGGGCATAAAAAATATAAAAAAACGATAATGTTAAAATAATATTCAACAAGTTCCTCCCATTAAATTAGGAAAAGTCATTCAATCTGAAGCAACAAATAAAAAAACATGTACATGTTACATACGTTGAACACTACTTACTTGGGGTCATATTGACCCCAAGGATAATAGGAGGGTTAAAATTATTTACAATTATACTAATACTAATACACTAATAACAGAGTCACTGCTGGCACATATATCCTACTAAGGATTCAATCAGATTTAGGGCAGAAATCAGGACAAAGTGGGGTGGAGGCATGAAGAGAGCCACAAGGGTCTAACTCTTGCAGATCCTCCGAACTCGTCAAGCAGCTGTGACTTGTGTGAACAAGAGAAAAGTGTTAGATGAGATTAGCTCATACCATTGAAAAGGTGTGGTTTTAAACACCAGAGAACAGAAGAGGACTGAGAAAGCCAGACAGAGAATATGAGGAACAGAATAATTGTATGTAAAACTGCTCCATTAAGTTCTCCATTAAAATGTATTAGTCATCTCTTAAATTCCAGGATTTCCGAAATAATTTTAAACATTTGCTAAACACAATTGTCCATTAGCCATTATTAGCATTGTGTAAGCTAATCATTAAATTAAAAGAGTGTAAATCATGAAACCAAACTAACCAATAACATAATGACTGCAAGGCACGGTAAGTTTATTTGTATAGCGCATTTCATACAAAAAATGTTTTACATCGATTCGTGCTGGGCTGGTACTATTTTCTACAGTGATAATTGTGACAAGATTGGAATAAGGACAGCATGGCACACTACACCACTGTGATTTTTCACACTAGACAATTAAGAATCAAATACAACAGTCCCTCTGTGATTTATGGATCCATTGTTGTTTCTCAAGAAGGGTTTCAGATTTTTTGTTGCACCTTTATTACGTCATGCCTCAAGTGAGATCGTAAAAACCAATGAAAAAAAAAAGCATTTTTGAGTTTGGTTTCTTACCTCAGACACCTGGTCATTGTTTATGGATACAGCACGAGGGGTGTTGTAGATACCATCATCCTCCTCAGAAGGTACGGCAGAAACAGGATGTTGCCATCTATTAGTTGGGGGAGTGTCATATACCTGAAAAACAAATGTTAATTCAAAAGTGTCCATCTGAAGCTCTGAGACATGTTCAAATTCCCAGTCTCACCTCCTCACTTAGTTTCTCATCCTGAGAACTTGCACTCTCCCTCTTGGTCACCATTTCACTGTTCTTCATCTCGTCTCCTTGCATTTGCCCACTTTTACTTTCCTGTCTCTCCTTTTTCATATTGTTCGTTGGGGTTGAAGGAAGTTCCTGGAGAACAGGTTTGGTTGGAGGTAAGTCTTTCCTGGTCACACTTCTAACTGGAGGTGCTGGTGGAGGGGGTTTGCGACCAACAATTGGAGACCCAGGAACACCAGACTTTCCTGTTCTGGTGACAAGAGGGGATTCCCTCAGCTTTCCACGGCCAGAACCCTTCTGTGATCCTCGTCCACTAGGAGGTGTCTGCTTAACAATTTGACCTGCCATTGATGAGCCACATCCTGCTAAAGATCCAGCTGCATTTTTATGTTCAAATTGAGGGGTCCTTGACACAGCACCTCCAGGTGCCGTTGGCGTTTGGTACATCCCTGGTACATCCTGGCCAGTCTTATTCTGAGATGGACCCAAGGGTGAAGATGGGCTGCTTGTGTTAGCAATCCCATCAACAAGTCTTACATTCATTCCTGCAACACACTGCTGGGCACCATTTGGAGGACTCTGATAGAGATTCTCACTATTCAGTGCAGTGACTGCAGGTCTTGGAACCAAATAGCATCCATCAGAATTGCTAGCATCTCGAGTAAGTAAATACCTGGCTTCTCCTGATGTTTCTGCAGCAGACCTGGGAACTGCACTGGGAGTCAGGTACACTGAATCTGATCCTTGTTGAACCTGGGGTTTCTGTTGTGCCAACAGTGGAGCAGGTGAGGAAGGTGTTTGGTAGAGAGTAACCGATTCTCCACCACGTCCTCGAAGTGAAGGTGAGCGTGGTCGTCCTGCCACTCCCACATCCCCCCAGTCTGGACGAGGCCTTGTTCCAGAGCTAGAATGTGATCGTGGCCTTCCATCAGCGTGACGCAGTTCACCAGATCTCCCAGGAACACTAGTGCCAGGGCTTTGATACACCCCTTCAGTTAGACTAGGTGGGGAAAGATACACCCCATCTGAATCTTCGGCACTCAGCCCATTAACCCTGATATGTTGGTTGGCTGGTAGAAGGACAGAGTCTACACTAGGGGTTCTTCGAGCTTCATTAACTCCAACTGAAGTCTGAAGAAGACGTAATCGGTTGGCAGGGGCAATACCTTGGCGACCATGCAGGGAGCAAAGCCACCACCCAGGTCCACCATCCTGCTCTTGGTCCAGGACCATTAGGATATCACCTTTTCGAAAAGCCAGCTCCTCTGGGCTTTCAGCAGCATTGTCAAACAGTGCCTTTGCGAGGACAGTCTGCAATACAGCAACAAAAGTTTGAAGAATTTTTGACAGAGCGCAAATTGAACATCATGTCACCAGAAACTGAAAACTGGCCAAATGGCATCCAATTGCTGCTGCTGTTACGGCTGGTTTGGTAGACAGATTTTGACTACAGGCTCTTTTCAAAGCAGCAAACACTCTGGTATAAGCATTAACAAACCCACATCCATCCCCAGAACTGTACGTTCAGACAATAGATCTCTTCTAGTGACTTAGTTTCAGTTTCAACATAGATTTAGCCTAGACGCTCAATGTATTTGGCAAGAATGGAGAAGAGCTGGCAGTCTCATAGATTGTAATTTTCCTAAATGAATTGGCTTCAGAGAGTGATACGACCAAATGAGATAATTCCATGTGACCGGAACAAATCTGTAGTGTTGCAGTGGATTACAGCTTATGTCCTATACATTTTCTCTTCCAGTTAGAATGTTGTTGGTTTGAGGCTCATCAGTGACCATCCGGGAAGAGTTTGCATGTTCTTGCCATCTTGCGTGGATTTCCCCCACAATCCCAAAAGCATCAGGTTTGATGAATAATCTAAATTCCCCTTAGGTATGTTTGTATGTATGTATGAGTGTTGCACTGTGATGGACTGGTGACCTGTCCAGGGCGTACTGCCTCTCGCCCATGCACACCAGTGCCGTTATTTTCTGAGAAGACTTAAAAAGTCTTGTCTATGCTACAGGATATTAACAAACTTTTACCGCTGTAGCATTAAGAGCATATTCATAAATTGTATCTCAGTGTGGTGCAGCAGCGGACCGTAAAACCCTTCAGAGGGTGGTGAAAACTGCCCAAAGAATTATTGGCATTCGCCTTCCCATCTTGGTGGACATTTACAAGAAAAGCTGTCTGCAAAGAGCGAGGGGCATCCTCAAAGATTGCTCTCACCCAAAACATGGACATTTTGCACTTCTCCCATTGGAAAGACAATTCTGTTGTGTTAAAACTTGCACAACCAGACTGAAAAACAGCTTTTTTCATGTAGCTCTTACTGCACTAAACAGCTGATTACATACTGTTTCGCATTACGGCATTGCAGTTTCTGCACATTGCACTACTGTTATTATATTTCATTTTCTCGCATCTTTGCACCAATGAAAACTGTCTACCATTCGCACTACATTTATTCATACCAGATGATACGCATCCATATCCATTGTTAATTTACTATTTTAAAAAGTTAAACAGAGAATGCTCTCAGACATTTACATAAGAGAGTGAAAAAAAGAAAAATCTAAATCTCATCAATATTTGGTGTTCTCAACTTTTGCCTTCAAATTAGCATCAATTCTTCTTCGCACACAGTCAGGGATTTTGTTTGATTATAGCCAGGTGTATAATCTACCAACTATACCAAACCGGTGCTAATGATCATCAATGTAGGTTGAAACCCAGTCATGAACTGAAACATCTATGTAGGAGGCTTAAAACTGGGTGAGGATCCGCCAAACTGTGCTAGCAAGGAGTAGTGTGGTGTGTTGGGACAAGGTAGTTATACTGCAACTCTCACACAGTAATATTTCAAAGCAGACTATGATTTCAGGATGTTCTTCAGGATCTTTTGAAGAAGCACAAAGGAAGATCAACCTAAGAAATTTGGAAAAAGTCCAGCAGTGCATCTACTCAGAACTAAAATCAGTGGGACCCAGGTACACCCATCTACTGTCTCGTAAGAAGAGGTATTCTTGTAACAGTTGCAACCAAAAAGCCATACCTCCACAATAGGAACAAGCAACTTTTTTACCAAACCGAATGGTCCTCGGTTCAATGGTGAATAACGTTTTTTCTGTTCCTCATTTGAACAAATTCTATGTGGATTATTATTTAAAAATGCCTAGCAAAATTCTTGTTTACGGATGCGAACGCATTTCTGCGAGCAAATATCCAATCAATGAATTGTTGCTTGTGTAAATATCCAATCAGTGAGTTAGAGCAGGGTTCCCTCAGTCAGGATATGAGGAGGCTTTTTAACTTGCTGTTTGGAAACATTTCAACTTTGCTGCCGAATACGAAAAAGATGGAGAATGAACAGTAAACATGGTCACTGTGTACTAGCACTATTTTATCAGTAATTTATCATGTAACGACAACAGTATTTAATTACAGCGCACATCTGTGCAGTCATGCATGCAATACCATCTGCAATACATTTTCCATCTGTCATGGGATCAATACAAAAGATGATTAAACATTTACTATTTTGCTAAGCCATTAGAACTGAACCAAAACAAAAAATGTGGTTAAAAACCAACTCAAGTATGCACAAAATAGAGGTGCAGAAATGGCAGCAGGTGCTCTGGACTACAAATATTTGGCTGTAGCAGAAGGCAGTTTGTTCGTTGAAGGGCTGGAGAGTGGAACAATAACTGTACACCAATTGTCTATAGGCAACAGTGAAGCATGGTGGAGGTTCCTTGAAAATTTGCATTAATACAGATACATTTTTGGTTAGGATTAATGGTGTTCTCAGGGCTGAAGATACAGGCATCCATCATGTAATACCATCAGGGAGGAAAGGCAAATGTACTGATTTATTTACAAATTCTGGCAACTTACAAACAAAGTTATTAAGACTATCTTCAGCACTGGAAGTTATGGCATAATCCACCACACTGAGTCTGATATTACACAAAGAGACAGAAAGATGTGGGAAAGAACATTCTGTGGTTAGTTCTCCAAGATATTTGGAAAAACCTACCAGCCAAGTACCTTATGCAAGTGTATCTACGAACTGCTGATTCTACTTGAAGGCAGAGGGTGGTTACACCAAATATTGATTTTGAGTTGTCTTTTATGCATACACTGAATTTGTTCATAGATTTTAAAGCATTCTTTGTTTCTAAGGGAAGTAAAACAAAAAGAAGAAACAACGAAGAAGATCTAGCTTGACCACTTCATTGGGATTGATCACCCAGGAAAATCAATGTGTACTTCACAATCAGAACAATCTCAACTAAGATCACAAATATTTCTGCTGCCAGACATGCGTTAATGAACTCTGTGCATATTTCATATTATTCTGACCCATTTTTTTACAACACAGAGTGTACAATGCACTGAATTGTACCTTGAATACACGTATAATACACATATATTAGCTTAGCCGTACAGTCTTTTGTATTCAGAGCAGCACACTACCACCTTCATGGGTGAATCAATATTGATAGAGAGCGTGAATAAGTAAGGGCAGAGGTCCGGGATTATATGAAAAAGAGAATCAGTGATTAAGCATAAGAGGCGCTGAATTGATGATAATGAGGAAGAGTCAGGGGGGAGGGGCTCAACATCTGTCCCTCAGTTTTAGGTCCTTTTGTCATTCCCCTTTTACCTCTAAATTTCCCTCTCATCCCCCCCAGGGGATGTGCTTCTTTGGAGCAAGCTGAGCCCCAGTTCTCCCTCCTCCATTCTACCACCGGATATGAATATTGCCAGATTACACACAAGAGTCATTTGCATCCAACACTTACCGACAGAGACATGATAAAAACTGGATCTCAACACTTTTGGGATGCGTTAATTCCACCCGGGCTCTTCACAGAAGCTGTGTCCCATTCACAGGAGTTATCTTCATGTTTTTGGAGATATTGATTTCCATTAACAATAGCCTTTATATCTAAAGAGATCAACTTCTCAAAACCATGATGGTTGTCCTTTTTGTCAGTTGCTCACATGGCAGGGTCTCCAGCCAAACCTGAAGGGTTGAAATAAACATGAGTTATTATTAAATCTTTAAATAACGTCAGTAATATGTTAAACCCCCAAGAAACATTCAGCAGCAGAGAAAACTAGTCTGACAAGCTGTGGAGCACAAAAATGTGCTACTAAACAGAATTTTGATCTTTAATTTCAATGCACATATTAATTGATACGTTTATGAAAATGTCCACATTTTGATTGGATGAATAATTGTGTTTAATTATTTCAGGTTATTACCAATTAATTGACTTTATTTCCATTACAAATATGTAACAACTACTTTAATTCAGTAAAATATAACAAAACTAGAACAGACGAAAGAACACAAGAACTGGCCTTTTCATAAAGGAACCACCTACAGTAATGTGGTTCCAACATATCTGTTATTAAATATTGTAACCCTTATGAATTGTTCTTTGTACTAAATTAACTTTATATGTTCATGTGCTCTTCCACATGAGCCACGTTTCGTTTTCATCGAGATATCTCAATGGTTTTATTCATTAAGCTCAACGAGAAAACCGAGAACCAAGGTTAGAATAACGGTGAAATTAACCTAATAAAACAAAAGCTGTTTCCAGAATAAACGTGTACCACAGACATAGAAAGGGGTTATTAATTTGAAACGTAAAAACGAGTTGTATTTACACTTCAAAAAGGCAAACGAGCGGCGACCATCCAGCGTTAATGTAAACTGCATCGGCAAAGCTCGGCTCTTACCGTTCACATGTCTGGAAGCTAGCAGCTGGAAATACCGAAGCAGGGTCAGACCCGCAAATCATATCTTCTCAAAAGACTGCAAAGCACGGCTGTTGTTTTTCTTTTCTTTCTTTGGGGATACACGTCTCGCTCCACCAGGCTTCGCCCTACCCCGGCCTTCTTGGTTTTGAATTACAGTTGAGCGCATATGGTCGCTCCCCCCTCATTGTGCCCCCAGCACACGGCGCTTCTTCGAGCGCGCTACGCCCTCTAGCGGACGACTCATACAAAGCTCAAATGTGATGACGTAATTGTATTTCTAGCGCTAAGACCTACAGAGGACAAGTGCCCACTATGTAATTAAATAAATTCAGCAATAATCGGTAGATTAACGTTCTATTGATTAAAATCAATTCAAATAAACAAATAAGTGTGTTATTAAATATTAACTAAAATACAAAACCAATTATTATATTGTTAGGTCATTTTCTGTGTTTGTCACTTTGTTACGATTATCGTTCCTTCAGCTGCTATCACATTATTGGAGATCAGGGGTTGTGCGTGATCCCCAATCAGTCGCGCTCCCTTCTTATTCTCCTCTCCCTCTTTTATCTGACCCTTACCAAACTCTGTCTGGAGTGTGTGGATCTGTGTGTTGCCCCCTGCTTGAGTGGGTGCTCTTTCTTCTGGACTTTGGTGAGTGTTAGAACTGGGAGTCCACAGTCCATTAGCTCCTTTTGCTAGCTCAGATGAGCCGATACTTCTGAGCATCACCGGATCATGGAGATTGAAATATATTCTGCGTGAACTGAACTTTCTGAGTATTGAATAAATATTCAGTCGAAACTTGCATTTGGGTCCTTGTGCGTCCCTTGGACCTAACAGAATGTTCAGAAGGAGGAAGCGCTGTGTGCCCACTTGAGAGCTTCCCCACAACTTTGCTGACATGGTTGAGCTAGCCTTGCACCTTGAGAAAGCCACACTCCCATCCCACAGTTGGCAGCCGAGGCTGTACCCCATTGGGCATTGGGCAGTACAAGGAGGAGAGACAGCGACGCATCTAAAACCGTTTTTGTTTTTACTGTGGCAACCCCGGTAACTTTGCCTAGTCATGCCAACACTCGCCAGTAGACTGGGATTGTCTAGAAGTGCATCCTCTTTCACAACCATCTTCTACCTGCATCTTTATTATGGCAACGCTATGTTATGGTCTCTGGGTGTCAGAAATGGAAGGGAAGACCCAGATACAAGCAGAAATGAACAGTTTTGTTTTTTTTCCCCAGGTAAAAACTGGAAGTAAAACAACCTTGTGAGGGATCTGAAAAACAGAAGCCCAGAAGGGGAACAAACAACACTAGAGTAACAACACTAGAGACCCAAAGACAGGAAAAAGGTTAACAAAACTGTCGCTGGGTAATCGACTGCTCCGCCCTGCTGAACTCCGGAGTCAAGGAGACTTCATGGACGAGGAGTTTGCCAGTAAGAACAGATTCCCATTACACAGCCATCTGAATCTTCCACTGTGTTTGCCAGGGATGGGAGCATCTACTGGTCTGGTGTGTCTCTCAATCTCTGGCAACCACCAACTCCACTGAGGTCTATTCTGAGGACCTGCGCAGCATCAGTGCTCCCTCGTCGACCATAAGACTTGTATGAGGCAGGCATCATTGTCTAGTCCAGCGGTTCTCAAACTTTTTTGGTTGAGCCTCCCTTTAAACCTTTAAAACAATCTGCCCCCCCCCCAATCTCATGAAGCTCCTTGAATCAGGTTTCATGCTGTCCGCTGCCAGCATTTTTAGGCATAGGACACACATCGGCCTTTCCTCCTCACCAACGACATTAACAGTGAAGCCGAGAACAAGATATGCTTTGTCATGTTTTCTGTATTTAACCACGTTATCTTTTGAATGACCTGCCTGGGTCTGTGCGACTTCAGTGGCTCTTCTCTTCCCCTTTACAAACGGATGCATCTTTTACTCTACGTCTTTTGGCTGTTGTTATGTTTATTTTCTACTGATGATCTGCACCCCCCTGCAGTGCCTGTGTGTCCCCCCTGGCGGGCGCGCCCCCAACTTTGAGAACCACTTGTCTAGTCTTTTTCGCTGGCAGACGCTGGATTCTTCTTTGTAAAAAAGAGGGATATCTTGCTTCGACTATGAAGTGTATCGACTATAGGGGTCTTAATGAGATCACAGTTAAAACTGCTATCCCATACCCCTAATGAGCTCCACATTTGACCTCAAGGGAGCCCACATTTTCATCAAATTAGATCTCAGTAACACCTATCATCTGATCTGGACCCCCTTTCACTCACTGAATTAACCTCGGTGAAGCGACGATGAAGCCCAGAAGTCCACCTGAGGAGACTCTTCACTATGGCTACAAGTGAAACCACCAGCCAAGACACCTCTGTCTTGCAGGGAACAGAAAGAGTGAGAAATATTAGAGGCCAAGAAAATATGTTGAAGGTCTTCATCCATCTCTTCACAAAAAATAAAGGCCATGTTTATAATTTAAACCATTAACTGTATAGCTGTGTCCTAGTCCAGGTTGTAAAGCCTTTGAAGGGCACTTCTTAACCAGCCACATTGGGCGAGAGGCGGTTGGTACACCCTGGACAGGTTGCAGGGCAACATTCACTCACACATTCACACCTAAGGGGAACTCAGATTATTCAATTAACCTAACCGCATGTTTTTGGGATTGTGGGGGAAACCGAAGGAAACCCACACAAGCACCCGGAGAACATGCAAACCCCTTCTAGAAGGATCACCGGCGAGCCTCAAACCGACAACCTTCTCACTGGAAGGCCAAAGTGCTACGGTGTTCTTGTTTCAGAATCAGATCTACAGATCACAAAAGTACATAAAGTGTTAATGTCACAACCGAATCGATGAACGATGAAGTGATTAGAAGAGTAACACTTAAAGATTAGCTTGAAAGGAAGTCCTTTTACTTTGTTGGTGATTAGAATTTTATGGGGTAGTTTCCCAATTTTGTTCCAGGCTAAGTCATCAACATGGTTATCCCAATAGAAAGTAACAGAGGGTCTAGCTTTGAAGCTTTGAAAAAGGGCTTGAATGCGTTTTGTTTTTCACAACGATTGGAAAACATATGTGACCAACAGCAGTGTCAGCAGGATCTAAGGAATGTGGAGAAAAGAAGAAGAGCATTTTTGCAAATAGTTATTAATCCATCAGGCAAAGCATCCATAACAATAGCATATTCTATTGGAGTAACAGGAATTTTGAATTTAGATAAGAATTCAGAATAAGTCAGAAGTAGGCCTCTTTGGTTAAACAGTTAATTGATTTTTACATTTTCCAACCTGTTTATTCGCTTTTTAGGGTGACGGGGGTCTGCTGGTGACTATCTCTAGCGCACATTGGGCCAGAGGCGGGAGTACACCCTGGACAGGTCACCAGTCCATCGCATGGCAACATTCACTCACACTTTCACACCTGCTCTTGGAGCCATTGATGGAATTTTTTTTTTTTACCGATAATGGGAGAGAAATTACCCTTTCATCTTTTGTTTATATCCTTTATGATCTTTATTCCTAAGTTTGTCACATAGGTATGCTACAAAGAGAAGAAGAATGGCATACTTTAAGAGCCATTAAATCACATTTATTTATATTCAAATATAGACCAGAGACCTGAGAAAACAGTATAAAGTCACTTCCTATTAAGATTTAAGAGGGAAAGCCGAAGGTCGCCCCTTGGTATGAACATTTACAGAGTTGAGCGTTAAACCATGGCTGTTGTGGGACCTTATCCTTTAAATAGACCAAAACCGTTGATAGTAATACCTATAATAAAACATGAGACATTTAAATAATAATAAAAAAACAATACAGTTAATTTGCAATGTAAAAGAAGCGTGATTAAGTAGGTACGAGTTTAAACTTTTAATTTACTTCCGGTCAGTTGAAAATTTTCTAATATAGACATTCGCAGCATGGGTTGCTAGACTGTACGTCAAAGTCGCTGTCATCTTTCCCAGGTCAACTTTTAAAGACAAAGAGAAGGATTGCATTTTGAACCGGAGCCAAAGAACGTTACCATGTTGATATTAAACACAAAAGGCATTTATTCAGCAGCATGATACATAACAGTAAAAGAGCACAAATGAAGCGTGAATTGCCAGCTACTTAAATGTGCTTTAATTTAATGCCCTAGGTTAAGTTTAATCAATTGCCCTAGGTAACATGGCGGACACCTTAACTCATGTCTAGCTGAAAAAGCGTCGTGTCAAGTATTTTAAAGAATGTCTATTATCTCTACGATGGTGACGTAGGAGAGGGGCGTTAACCATTCGTCAACGTTACTTGCCCACAAGGATCCACAAATCAGTCTTTCTTATACCGTAAGTAAATAAATTGTTAACTCAAATCTCCCGTTATTTAATGGTAACTTATCGGTGTTCAAAATACGTATTTGGAACCTCTCCTTTCCCAACTTCACCCAAGTTTGTTGTGCATAGCGCGTTTAAACCAAGGTTCAGGCTGATGAATGTAAAAATGCCAGATTCTGAAAACAATTCTCAACTGTTTTGTTCATGTAACTTCTAATTCATGCAGGTATAACCTTTTTTGTTAATACCTACATGGAATGTATTAATTGAACAATGTTGATGTAACATGATGACCTTTAACCCACTTCCTTTCCTAGTAGTGTATTAACTATTACCGGTATTCTCAAACTTTTATTTTAATAGGGCAATGTTAAAGACTGTCACCAGGTGCCTTTGGTCAAACCCTGTTGCTGCCAGAAGAATGTCCCATCACATAGCACAGAACTTGTCAGGAAAAGTTGCAATAGTAACTGCATCTACAGATGGGTATGACACATTTATTTCTACTTTACATTGACTGTCATTTAAAACCGAGGGAAAACAACTTACAGTTTGTCAGAAAGTGTAGCTACAAAATAAATGTTCATTTAAACCATAATATGATAATTTTCATAAAGTTACAGAGTTAAGGCCTTTACGCACTTATGCATTTACTTTTGCGTCATGAGCTCCTGCATCTTTCTTTTGCGTTAAATAATTAGGGCACAGACACTCTCCTGAACACTAGATGGTGCTTTAGTGAACTGAAATTCACTCCATGACACAGAAGCAATTCACACTATGTGAGGCGTGTTTATGGAGAAGGAGAAGAGGATGAGCAATTGCTTATCTGTAAAAAATAAAGACAAACTAATCATTTTCTGGAAAACAAACCACTTCTTATTAAAGCTGGTTTCAGGTTTTGAGTTTATGCCCAGAATCGCATGGAAATCTGGATTCGTGCACACGTGTGACAATTGCACAGAGTGAAGTACAAATGACTTCAATAGAGAGTTGCTTCTCAGATAACTGCGTCTGTCGCCGAGTCACAAAGGCATAGACGGCAATATAAACAGTGGTTTCAGTTCAAAAGAGGGTTTATTTTGATGCAATAAATTAATTAAAAACTCTCAGCAACGCATCGATGACATCGATTTTTAATTTGATTTTGTGTTTTATGACCTGCCCAACCCGCCCCATAAATAAAGTGACAATTTCTTTACTCGCCCCGACCCGAGGGTTAAGAGACGACTCGCGCATCACTAGCCACCTTGCCGGCCTCGTTAGTAACTTTCCATTATAATGTTTAGAAATGTTCATTGTAAAGACATCTTTGAATTACCTCGTATTTTTTGCCTCTGCAAAATGCACCTTTTACACCTATTCATCCCACAGTCATGTTTTCATCATGCCCCCTGCTGACCACCCCTCACCTGTCGGTTGGAATTCGGCAAAGACATAAACACTGAGCAATGCTTTAAAACGGTGTTAAAGCCTATTGCAATATATTTGACTGAAACACACTTTCTCTGCATTGTTCCTCAGCACTTCGGGTCAGGTAGCGCACCTGATCTACATAGAGATGTACTAGCGATTAATCTGATTGGTCAGTAGCTGTTGCTTGTAACTTTGGGTGGTGATAGGAAGTCGATTTTAGTTCACAAAAAGAGATTACAAAAACATGCCTGAAAGATTCAAAATAAAAGTTGAGGTGTTTTTGATGAGAAACAACACTACAAGATGCTAGGAATGTCAGAAAAGTCAATTTAGCCAAATATGGCACCTTTAAACATGGTGGACATTCCCTGAAACTTTTTGTGACTGTTCCTTCAAAACCCGTGTGCAAGTGTACCTAGTGTAATTAGTGCTATTTTGGAGGCAGAGATTGATTTACATTTCTTTTTTTTTTGTTCATTCACTGCATTTTGTTCAGTGATGACAAGAAACGATTAACATTTCCATTTTTGATTAACAAAGGATTCTTTGTTATAAACATTTTTTTCACACCTAGGTAAAACTTTTGCAGGTATTGTAAATTCGTAAATTTGCCACAAGATAGTGACAGATGTATATCTTCTGTGAATCTCAGGATTGGGCTCGCAGCAGCAGAGGCTTTGGGACAAAGAGGAGCTCATGTGGTTGTGAGCAGTCGAAGGCAATCCAATGTGGACAAAGCTGTGTCCCTCCTGCGTGACAAAAATATTCAAGTGGTGGGTACCACATGTAATGTGGGGAAAGCAGAAGACAGAGAGAAGCTCATAAACATGGTATGTTTTTTGTGCTATTGAATGTATGTCAATTATAAGAGAATATATAATTGCAAGTAGTAATACGGGGCCAAACTTCAAGAAGCTAAAACAGGTTGACTTTGCAGACCTTTCACTTGCATTGTAGGCAAAGCGATCTAAAACGTACAAATTCAAGATCTGTCGTCCTATTATAAGGTTTATAAACCTTGACCATAGGGTGGCGCTGTTACCAGCTTCATTAAAGGGTCGCTGTTATGCAATGATCACTCACACAGATTTTTGGGGCCAAAATGTCAATCGATGTAGATTAAAATTACACTTGCCACGTTGCCGTTGAATAAGTCATAGCGTTAAACTAACTGTAATGTCGATCATTTAATACAGTGATAAAATTTGTATCTGTGATCTTGCCATAGTCCAGAAAAAAAGGTCATGAAGAGATTTTGGACCATTGCATTTTTATAAATTTATTCATATATTTTTTACCACAAGGTGGCGTTGCTACAAAACCTGTTGAGCAGTCATTCAAAATGGCCAGACTTAGCATGATGGTTAGAACATATAGAGACCAATTTTTATTATTAACTGATATGGAATTAAAATGTAAAAAGCCAATTGTTATATCTCCTCACCACTAGGAGACACTAGTGCTGAAACTCATTAGGCAAACCTAAGTCATATTTTTAATAACATTTGTTGAAGCTACCATTTTGCTATCAAGGTGGTACAACCTTGTTTGGTATTTTCAGGGCATGTTAACAAACATGCAAGCCAACTTTTGTAAAGATATGTTGATTCATTTGCAAAAAAAAGAGCAACTTTTGCATTGTTGGATCAACTTGTATTCCAAAACTATTAAAAGGATAATCAGAGGATGATCTGAAACAAATTTGGTGAAAATCTGACAATCGGTCAGAGAAGTTGATGATAAAACGAAAAATGGCAACTAATTAGGATAACGCACAATGGCGTAATAGTCCATTGGAATTGGAAAGTTATGAGCATTAACATAAATTCAACTTTGGACTAGTGCTGGTGGTGCTATAGAGTTTGAGGTCCCTGATTGGATCAGATTACTCATACTGGCCAACTGTATCAGTGTACCAAATTTCATAACTTTCCTGTGGACAGTTCATACTGGTGCCATTGGTTGTAAAGGTGAAATCGGAAGAAAAAGAATAATAATAGCAGGAAGAACCTGTACAGCTTCGTTTGGCCCCTATGATATAGTTTCGAGGCTAATCAAATGTTTTTTTTTTTTTTTTTCAAATGAAGTGCTGTGCATTTGTTTGTCGTTGTAGACAGTGGAGCAGTACGGGGGCGTGGACATACTGGTGTCAAATGCGGCAGTGAACCCATTTTTTGGGAACATTTTAGACTCTACTGAGGAAGTCTGGGACAAAGTATGACATTATTTAGCCATGATTCAAAAACAGTAGCAGTCAAGATGTGTAAAAATAGGCCTTTCTTCTTGATTTCCACAGATACTTGGAGTAAATGTGAAAGCATCTTTCCTTCTGACCAAACTAGTTGTGCCTCACATGGAAAAACGAGGGTAAGACAAGGAAAAGAGGGTGAAAATGTGGGCTTTTTATAAACGTTATATCCACACTTGTTATTTTCAGGGGTGGTTCGATTGTGATCGTGTCTTCAGTTGCGGGGTACCAGCCAATGCCGGTATGTTACCTTAAAGTTTACCTTACAGTTGGGAAAATAATAGGATAACATTCAGATTAGGGTCCGCTTTCCATTTTTAGAGTCTGCAAGTCGTTGTCATTTTACAAGTGTGAAAGCAAACTTTCTTTTCTGTTCCCTAGAGATGTTTTGGGAACCAGTTAATGCAATGGGCAGTACATGTGGCTGAAAAGAGTAATTATTATTTGACAAACACACAACCAATACGACTAGGTTGTGTAAACATGACTTAATGCATGTTTCTGTCGTCTTTATTCATGTTTGAATCAGATCAGAGTTTGATCATGTCCTCACCACAAACGATCAGCTTTAGAGTTTGTTTGGATTCGTTCTGAGACCACCACCTCGTGCAAGTTTTCGACTTTTTTTGGTCCACTTCTGGTCTGATTTTTAGTTTGGTTGTTGCTTTCTCACCTGCCCAATTGAACCGAACTTAAAGGGAACATGATCTCCAGTTCAAATGAATCAAACGCATCAAGTCCCCTAAGGTACATGTCATCTTTAGTATTCTATTTTCTAATCATTGCACCAACAGTTGTCACCGAGCTGTTTGCCTACTTTCCCATAGCCAATCTCAACCTTGTTTGGGTCTACAGGACGGGGTCTTTTTGTAAAGCTAATGAGTACATATGGGTGCAGCTGCATCTAATGGAAGATTATTTCACACCACCACCATTTTTCCAATGAAAGAGGAGCCCTGGTGCAAACAAACCCAAAGTAGTTATGGCATTGATAACAAACCTGGAACTACTGAAAAGATTTTCAATTATTTGTGTTGAAATGGGGCTAAAAATAAATGTTGAATCCCAGTGGCTCAATTACAATCTTAAATATATTACATAATTGGTCAGATAAGGACTCCAACTACAGCTCTGAAGTAGGAACTTACACAATATCAAGACATCCTTTTTCTTCATACTATTTCTGGTCGGGTAAAATGTTACACTTTCTAGTTGGTAAGTGCTAAAATATTTATTTAATGCATCGAATTGGATCTTGGATTTATATTTGATTCAGTTTCTCAGTGAAGCTACAGTTACGATTGAAAATTACAAATCTTTGTAAGTGGGAGTGTTTAAAATACATATTTATCCGGATGTAAGTGATGCAAAATTGAGGTTTGTAGCTACTAAATAAAACTAGAGAACACACACTGTCTTTACTTCTTGATTTCAAGGGTCTGGGCCCCTACAGTGTGAGTAAAACCGCTCTGCTTGGTTTAACCCGAGCCCTTGCTCCTGAACTCGGCCAGAGTAACATCCGGGTCAACTGTGTCGCTCCGGGGATCATCAAGACACGGTTTAGCTCTGCTGTAAGTGAAATTCCCAACCATTTGTTGTTTTATCGTCTTGTTTTCATTTCAATTGTAACAAATGTTCACAATTATCTGCATCTGTACTGTTCCAGCTGTGGGAAAATGAGGCTGTGCTGGAAGAGTTTCTGAAGCAGACGAGCATAAAAAGGTGGAACCATTTTCTTTCAGCTGAGTCAATGTGTGTTGTGTGACTAGTAGGGAAAGTCAGGAATGTGATCGCGGCTCAACCAATAACAGGGCTATAGACGCTATGTAATTACATTTTTTTTTTTTAAATCTTGATTTTGTTGCTACTTAATGTTAGGGATTGAACCTGTTTATTTAAAGGGGCCATCTTCTTTTACATTTGGCTGTTCCCAGTTTAGGGCTCGAATCATCTGTTTCCACCTAACTCTGTCCTCAGTACCAACTACCTTCATGTCCTCTTTCAGTACATCCATATATCTCGTCTTTGGCCTTCCTCTTGATCTCTTGCCTGGCATCTCCATCTCCAACATCCTTCAACCAATATAACCACTATCCCTCCTCTGCACATGTCCAAACCATCTCAACCTGGCCTCTCTCTGACTTTGTCTCCAAAACAACCAACCTGAGCTGTCCCTCTGATGTGCTCGTTCCTAATCTTGTCCATCCTCGTCACTCCTAAACTGAACCTCAACATCCTCATCTCTGCTACTTCCGTCTCTGCCTCTTGTCTCTTCTTCACTGCCACAGTCTCCAACCCATACATCATAGCTGGTCTCACTACTGTTCTGTACACCTTTCCTTTGATTCTTGCTGACACTCTTCTGTCACACAACACCCCTGACACTTTTCTCCACCCACTCCAACCTGCCTGCACTCGCCTCTTCACCTTTTTTCCACACTCCCCATCGCACTGGACTGTTGACCCCAAATACCTAAACTCCAGCACCTTCTTGACCTCTACCTCCCTCCCTCTCGTTCAAACACATGTATTCTGTCTTACTGCGACTGACTTTCATTCCTTTTCTCTAAAGCTGACCTCCAGGTGTTCTGCAAATCAAATTTTCTAACATTCCTAGCATCTTTTAGTGGCGTTCCCTCATCAAAAGCATGCCTCCGAATTTTATTCAGAATCTTTCATGCATGTTTGTATAATCCTTTTTTGTGAGAGAAGTTCCTTGCAGCTGAAAAACAATGCAGATAAAGTGTGTTTTCTGTGGATTATAATGTAATAGGCATTAAGATTGGGTGATGTTAAGCAATTTGGGCATCGAAGATATCGAGATGGACGATAACATTGGATCACCAACTTGGATTTGTTGAACCCAACATTACAGAGAGCTATGGTCTGTCTGAATACTTAATTCTGATTAGCTGGAAGATGTTGATTATTTTGGAATAACCGCACAGGTAGCCTAGGTCAGTTTATTCACTCATGTATATCAATGATCTCTCCTCTGCCATTTTACTGTGCTATGCTGCGGGGATCACCAGCTAAAACAGAGCTTCATCCACCACGCCCCTGGCGTACATAATCAATAATCCCCAATCTAGTTGATTTCACATCTATGTGCTTGGACTGGATTTGTGGATTTGGACTGGTGTAGGATCTCTAAGGTAAGGCTTCAATAAGACAGGCGCTCATTGGACGCTAAGAGTCAGTATCCAAGCTCAACAACAACAGATACCACCCACTTTCACAAGCATGGGAGGAAATAAAACACATTCCGATATAGCGTCCACGGCTCAGTTGTGTGTTGTCATTTGTGAGCTAACTTACTCAAATAACTTTAATTCCATTAATTTATTACAGCTATAAATATTAATAATAATGTAAACATTTTTGTGTTGGAAATGACCATGGCATAAACGTAAACTGCTAATATAATATGGAAAAAAGTGTTGACAAAATAAATTGGCTGTTGGCAAAAGTCCATTCCAGTCATTTGGAAACCATTTTCAGACGTAAGGAACTATGTGGTAAAAAAAAAAACAACAAAAAAAATTTTCAATTGCCAAGGCATGGGGCTGAAAGTATATGGCGAACACCTAATACAATTTTTTGAAAGACAAAATTACAAATTTAGTTCATATGCTTTCTGTTTCTAAGTGGCTTATCACAGCTTTAAGATCATAGAAAAGCTCTGAAGTGGACAAATGTGTTCCGCCAAAGGTTCTTTGGATTCTACCAATTTCACACTAAACATCTTCAAACTACTGATGCCATCAGATAATTTATGCGCTGTACCTTTATCCCTTAGACTGGGCGAGCCAGAGGATATTGGAGGTACAATTGCTTTCCTGTGCTCAGACGAAGCGTCATACATCACCGGGGAGACCATCACCGTTACTGGGGGCATAAACTGCAGACTGTAATACAGCCACATCCGCAGGAAACTTCTTCAATCCATCTCACGTGTGGAATGGAAGAAATGTATTATAAATGTACAATAAAACATGTTCTTTTCACTCGTGTTATCTGGGGAAATAATATATAAATACTAATAAACTGCCTTTTGGTAAAGTATTCTGCCCTGGAAAAACAATGTAGCTCAAGTTTTTAAACTGCCTTTGTACAGCAGTACTGTTCACACTTATGTTAAATACTTATTTAAAGTTTAAGCTAAAACTAATCGGATATGTAAAAATAAAAAGTAACTTAACTTTCTGAATCTTTTCAAAGCAAAAATCTTTATTTTACTTTATTGTATATCATAATAAGTACACTGCATGATACAGATCATTGTTTTTTTTTAAAAAAAAGCACTTGAATGCACATGAGCCAAAAGCATATGGGTATCCTTGGATATAGAAACAATACTGCAGCCTAGTCTTCCTTTAAAGTCTGTTTCGGGTCGGTGGTGCGAAGCAAAATGCAGGACTGCTGAATTCTTGGAGCGTTGGAACATAAGTACCATTTTTTGTTTTACAGTATTTCTGATTGAAAACCTGGGGAAAAGAAAACAAGTCAAGTTTAAGTTTCCCAGAAACAAAAAACATCCCTCTCTTAAAAGTATTCTACGACACACAATTTAAAAAAGAAATTGAGATCAAGTCCATTGTCTCAGTTTCTATGAAAACATCGATTATTTCTAAATTGTGACGCTTTTGTTTTCATTTGGTAAGGTTAGCCAACCAGAGCAGAAACACACTGGATTCTTTTGCATCATTTTCACACCACTATTTTGAATCTCATTGTTGTAAGATAGAACAGGAAATTACACCACAGTTACAGTGTAAAAATCATGGTGTCGTAGATCCTGCTCTCTCTCTACCATTCGAACTTTCAGACTCTCTTCCCCCCCCCCCATTTGTTCTCTGTTAGTTGTTTGGCATTCAATGTGTTTTAAACCCAATAAAGCTGCATTTTCTGATATAAATGCTTTCGAATTACACTAAACACACTGATGACTTGGTCCCGCAAAGCTAAAGTCAGCTTTTCGCGCAGAGATACTGCATGATCAAATGATATTCTGAATAATTGCAGCCAAGAATAACTATAAATAGATTCTATAAATAGAATATTTAATTATTGATTATTGGCCTGTGAACTGCAAACTGGTGATTGTGAGTGTTGCCAACTGTTTCCTTGGCTGTCCCTCCTCCCTTAAACAGGATCTTCACAATGTAGTTTTAGGCTGGTCTAAAAATTCTCATAATTTAATATCCACCACCAAGTCTTTCTCACCTAGAACCCCATCCCTGACAATCTTTAGGACTTGTCCATGGTGGAATCTAATTGATTGCTTCTGAGGACAGACATAAAACTCCCTTTAGGAGAGGCTCCAAATCGCTACTTGTTACCTGTTGAGTCTTGCTGGCTGATATGGGGTCAAATACATATTTCTATAGTGCAGTATTAGTATAAATCAAGTTTTTTTTTTTTTTTTTCAAAGCATTTTTTGCTAAACGTTTTGTTTGTAAAAGCAGGCATAGTTACAAACCTTTCTCTTTACTCTGACTGGTCCTTCCTCATCCGAATCATCTATGAAATCTTCAGACTTAGTTGATGGAGATGGAGTTTCTAAAATTGCCAACAAAAGCAATAATCACACTAACAGAATCAAAGTGATTGTACTTTAAATTAAAGTGACATTTGTAGTTACCTTGCCATCTAACTGGAAGACAGTCAATGAGTGGAATACATGGCGAGAAATCGGGAGATCTTAAAGAAAGAGCAAAATCCAAAACTTACACATCCAACAAAACTCTACTCATTATTATATTTGGACATAGACAACAAAACTGCTACTTGCAATTTATTAACAGCCAAAGTCCACTTTTTCTCAGGTGTTGGGCTTACATCGGTGGCTTTTCTCTTGCGCACCAACAAATCTCTGTCTCTTGAAGACTTGCTCAGTTCTCTTGTATTCTTTTCAGCAGCTAGTGGTCCCACATCGACAGAAAGTGCCTGGTCTCTGTAATTCAACTTGGGAATGACCACTCTCGGCTGCCGCTTCATGCAGGAAACAAGGAGATTGGTCATTTCATCTTTATCAGGGTACGTCCTAACCTCAGAATCTCCTGAGCCTTTCTGCTTAACAGCTGGTCTCTTGTCTTCCCTACCATTCTTCCTCTGGGGTTCATTTACTTCCTCACTACTGCTTTCCAGTTCTTTACACCTCTCATCATTATTGTCCACATCACTTTCAGATGATTGTGTGATCACGGTGACCAACACATCTCCCAGATATGTCCTATCTCCATGCTTGTTCTGCTCTGTGGAACATGAATTTAATTCTCTCTGGGTAACTCCTGAGGGTTCTGAGTCAGATGTGTCCTCTTGTCCTGAATTGGAGCCATTGCTCTCACATATTGTTTGGATATGGACATCGGAAATGGAGCCAAACACAGGTTTGACCAGCGACTTGGCATTTCTTGCTGTTCTACGAGTGGTTCTGGGCATTGGTGGGGCGGGACTTGTGACTTTGCTTGATGTTGATGGGATGATCGGCAGGACTCTACCAGACAGAGGGAGGGAAAGTGAGCTCAGCACTGCATCACCAGTTGAAGGCAGCAGAGGTGCTATGGTAAAATAAAGCATAATATTAACATTAGCAAGAGAAAACATGCACAACCGCCTTTTTTTAATAAAAAGTCATTAAGAGGTCATGCAACTCCCTGGACAGGGTCCAAATGATTCAAAAATGGCATAGATCATTAACCCTTAGAAGTCCCTGTAGCTAATCCCTTTTTAATTTGGTAGGAATGACACAACTCAGCTATTGTTTAATTCTGATTTAAAACACAATGCGTAGACTTCAAAAACATTATTAGTTTTGATATTTTGTGTTTAAAAAAAAACATTACAGGAGTTGTGACATAATTTGAAAGGTAATTCTGTTTAGTTTTACAGACTCTAAATCGGTGCCATCAAGTGGTAAAAACAAGGGATAACACTTGGAAGTACAATACATGGGATATGGCCTGTTTCAAAAATTATGGCACAAATATATATATTTTAATTAAGAACTTTTATTTGTCTTAATACTTTAGATTTCTGTTTAAAAAAATCTTTGTTGTACGTTTTTTTACATTTTTGCAGAAAAACACAATTGTTTTGTACAATTTTAGAGTTGTGGTGGAATTATTGTGTAATGTTACAAAAAAAATATTTGTTATACCAAAAAAACGACATCAAGCATTGTCACAAAAAAAGATTTATTAGAGCAAATTATAATAAAGTAGTAAAAACGTTCAAAAAGGCCCCAGACTTCTAAGGGTTAAATAGGATTTGTCCAGAAGCATTAGATAAAAAAAAAGTATAAAAAGCTTGTCTTAACAAAAAAAAAGGCACGTTTGAAGTCATTTCTGGAAAGCCTCAGCTCTCTGTAGTTCCAGCCCTGTAAGTCTAGCTCAAAGGTGGGCAAGGAGGGCCGCAGCCCTGCACAGCTGCAACCTTCATGAAACACACCTGATTCTACTAATTAGGCTCTCCTTGGTTTGATTAAAGCTGTTAGTGTTTGTACTGAGGCAGGGCTGGAACAAAAACCAAGAGGGACACCAGCTCTCCAGGAATGACTCTTCACTCAAGCCATGAGGAGCTTGATCAGGTGTGTCTCCATTTGAAGCTTCTAACTTACTTTAAATGTAAAACTACACTTCATTGGCAACTCTACCCAGATGTTTAGATAAAGGTGAACTAATCTGCAAAACATACACGAGTCCTGGTGTCCAAGACAATTTTCATGCTGGAGCAGTGTCCTGAGGAGCTGAGGCTGTGTGGCAGAGCGTGCACATTCTTCCAGAACTGCAGGGGCAGCACTGAGCCACGAAACAGTCTGAAACAAATAGCAGAGCACAATTACAAGAAGCAAAGAAGCCAACAGCCATGTGTGAAGCCAGTCCGATTGTTAGGTCCTTGGCTCTCCACTCTGTCATTGACAGACAATGATGGAAGCCGCTGAAACTTGAATAATTATTACACTAAAAATGCCTTAAATCAAGTAAAATTTGTGTACATTATGTGTTGAAAGTAATGGTGTCCTCAAATATGTTGAATGTGCTGTTCTGTAGCGAAAGTTAGAGGAGAAACCCCAGTATGAAACAACGGTGTCTTACCTTTAGCTTTTGTTTCCAATCAGCATTTTCTACTATAGACACTTAATTTTTTAGGACACTTTGATTCTACACTTTTTATTATGACACATTATAAGTAATCTTTCGCTTGATTTAATGGTGAAATGATGATCAAAGTTTTAGCCCAGTCTCACACATTGTCTGTCAATGGGAGAGTGGAGAGCCAGGACTTGGAAGTGCCATGTGACATCAGACTAAACAATCGAATACCCTAGACACAAATAACCTAATTGTACTCCAGGACAAATTTGCACACTTTGGCTGTTTTGAGATCAGCTTCAGATTCATGTCTAGTAATAAATCGGATCTGCACCAAAGTGCCTTGTCAGTTAAACAAGCAAATTCGATTTTCTGATTCTTCCCAAACTCAATGTCAATTTAGTGTGTGTAGCGTGTTTCTTATGCCGAGCAATAATAAAACTTCAGTGTAGAGAAACTAGATGAGGCACACCGTTCTCCAGCCTAATCTCCATTGAAACTAAGAGACTTCTAAAACTGAATAAAGGAAAGCAACACTTCTACAAACAAGTTATTGACTAGAAGTAGCAGCAGCACATAGTCTTCATTTATATGCAAAGGCAAGTTGAGAATGTTTTTTTTCTTTTGTATGCTGCAGTTTGTACATGGAAAAAAAACAATTGAATTGGGACAGAAAAGATTCAAGAGAGATAGAACATGTAAGTGACGCCAGGCATACTTATTAAAGAGTAAGCCAGTGTGGACCTGAGAGAAGTGATGTTTTTGACACTTGATGTTTTTCATGATTTTGAACAATTTAAAGTGTCAGGAAGACAACTCTAAAAATGTAATTTTATCTTTTATTAAAGTATTTCAACAATGCTTTATAAATTTTAGTCACTGTACTGGAATAATTCTGGAATCGTACTGGTGTGTTTGGTCCATATTGACATGATCTTATCACGCATATGTTGTAGATCTGGGAATTATGCCAACTTCCATGATGCCAATCTCCTGTTTCACCAAATCTGAGATCTGGTGACTTTGGAGGCCTGAAAAGTACTTGGAAACATTACCCTGTGAACTGATAGCAACATATGATTACGAGTGAACGATAAAGCAGGTCATATTATTAACAAGATAATGATACACATTTTAAACTTTTACAAAGCAGTGTTTGTAATCTGGCTAAACATTTTTGATCATTTATCACAGAGTAGCGTTAACGTTCGCTGTGCAAAAAAAGAATGGCATTTACTGCACCGCTGTTAAATCTATTTTGCCTGGCTTCCAGCGCCCGGTCAGCAGAGCTTGTGCTTGTGGCCGAGATACAGAGAATCATTTGACACCTCAGCGAGCGCAGGAAAAGCGGTTGACTGCGACTGCCGGAAGAATGACCTCGCCGACCCAGAAGAAACTCATCTCTCTCAGCAACATCGTCGCGATCATATAATTGCACGCAATATACATGGATTTTTTTATTTGATTTTGTGTTTTATGACCCGCCCCGCAAATAAAGTGACAATCTCCTTACAGACAATCTCTGTGTTTCTGAAATACACAGACCAGCACCGGTCTCTCTGCATCATTCTGATGCTCGGTTTGAACTGCAGCTGATTGTCTTGACCATATCCACATGCCTAAATGCACTAAATGAGGAATTTGCATCAACAAGCAGTTGGACAGGTGTACCTCTGTGACCGGTCACTATATGTGCACCAACATAATTGAACATAGGTCCTGCAAGCATGGACAAGAAAAACAAAATAATAAACTAATAATAAAACATACATATATATATGTATGTGTTATTGAAAAGGTTGGGAAAATATGAGTTTGAGCATGAGAAAGTAATCTCTGAAAAAAAAAAACCCTCTAGACTCAAGTGCCACGTATTTATTTTGTAAATACATAATAACAATGTGAAAAATAATTGGCATAAAAATATACCTAAATTGTTTTTTATTCACAAGCTCAACATCTATGACAATTTTTTTTTACAATACCAAAAATAAAGTGATCATTTTATTCCCTAAGCCATGCGGTAGTACATGAGCAAGATTGTACCTGAGCAAGATTTGGAACGGGTAACAGCTGATCCAGCCGGTAGAGAAACTCCCACATTAGCTTCTCTAGACTGGCCATGTAGCTTTTTCCATAGTGAAGAGCAAATTCCTCCTGGAAGTAGACAATAACTTGATGCACGAACCAGCGGCTCTTGGCAGCTTTTGTAACTAAACCAAACAGCAAATTTACATTTAAACAAATTTCTTAATATTAAAATATTTCACCATTAAATTAGCATTAAAAAGTTAAGGAAACTAAAGGACAAAAAAGATTTGCTTTACTTTGAAAAAATGTTCTCTAGCCGTGGAATTCTTCAGGAGAGAGTGAACCAGGGTTCGGAAGTTCTGTTTAGCTTCTTCCACCTTTTTGTCTTTCCTCTGAGGGTGAAACATGGATCAGTGTGTAACTGTGCAACGTTTCCCTAAACAATCATTTCAACATATACAACAATCCCCTAATGTACTTTAAGATCAGATACAAAAATGGACCTTTCCGCAGGGAACGGTGGATGTTTCAAGCTTGTTCAGCTCCTGGATGACTTGTTCAGCATCAGGAAGTTCTGACTGGCGGAGCTCCTCTAAGATCATCTGTACATCAAATTAAACGATTAAACATGTAAAACTACAAATTAATCATCAGAGATGTTATTTAATCTTCACTACTCTTACCAAAGCCCTCAAACCAATAGTCAGCCTGGCTTGATGTCTGTAATGAAGCAAGCCTGGCAGAGTCTCACACAGGGATGTCACAGTCTCCTCCACCTTCCCATAATGCACCACATCTCTCTGCAGAATCACCTTCCACATGGCAGCGGATAACAAACGTACAGGTGGAGCTATGAGGCTCAAAGCAGACAGTGGCAATGGTTTATCGTCTGTGGAAAAAAAATAAAACAAATTGTTATTAATCCACCTCTTACTTTTACCACTTGTCACCTTTAATCAAATAAATACATTTGTTATAAACCATTAATTGGATAAGAAATGTCAGTTTCAAACATCCTATAAGGAGACAAACAGAGATATTTGAGAAGGGAATTAAAGTTTATATGATTTATGGAAAGTATGCAAGAATTTCTAATCAAAATTAGGGTTGTGCATAAATTTAGTCACCACAAAACAAAAATGGACTCAATATTTTGTGCCTCCTCGTGGCAGAATTCAGGTCTGGGGAATGAAATGGCCATTCCAGAATGTTGCACTTGTTTTTCCGCATGAATACCTCAGTTGTTGACAGACCCAGCCCAGACGCAACTTCAACTTGTCACTGATTCCTGGACACGGTTCTGCTGATAATGAGTGGAAACCGTGCAACCCTTAACTTTAAATAGCCACACAGCCCCAAAGCATGACGGAACCACCACCTGTAGGTAGCAAGTGTTTTTCTTGGAATGCTGTGTTGCATAACACTCCTTGTGTTACCCACACAACTCCACAACACCTTATTCCAACATGAAACTGGTTTATCCAAATGTGCTTTAGCATATCTCAAGTGACACCATTTGTATGCTTAATAGTTGAACGATGTACATCAACACCATCTGCATTAAGAAGCTATTGTATGTCCTTGGAGCTGGTCTGTGGGTTGACTGTGACTGTTCTCACTGTGCCTCTGCTTCTCTGAGGTCTGCCACTTCAGGCCTAAACTAGAACTGTGCTTCTAGTCTTCCCATTACTCGCAATGTTCCTCACAGTTGAAACTGGGAGCTTAAATATCTCGGACATCTTTCTATATCCTTCCTGAAAACCATGATGTTCAAAAATCATTGTTTTCAGCTCATCTGAGAGTTGTTGTGAGGCCCCCACATTTCCAGAAGATGCAAAGAGAAGAAACACAGGCTACCAAACAATTTTTAAGGAATAAAAATGAATGCTAAATCTATTAAAATGACAAGTGTGCCCAAATGTATGCACATGCCTAATTTTGTTTATATAAATATTGCACACTTTACAGAAATAATATTAACTGTATTAAATATCACACTGTTTGTCTCCTATATGACATTTAACTGAATTTTTTTATTCAGGCAACCAATGATTTAGAAAGGAAAAGAATGAAAATTTTCATGGGTGCTCAACCGTTTGCTTACAACTGTGCATACGCATATGAATCTTAATTATTAAGATAATAAAACACAACATTTCCAAAACAGACAAGTTAAGCATTCTTTGATTATATGCTGCAATCTTTACCTTCCTCTTTGAGGTTGATCGTGGTTTTCATTTTCGTGGTTAATAAAAATAAAAATCTCGTATTTTGTAAAATGCAAAGATGATAAACTTAAATGAGAAGTGAACGTAAAAAGAACGATTGGGCAATTTTCACAATGTGCAATGCCGCAATTTTTTTACAACTTAAAATATAGGATATATTTGCAAATTCTTATTCTCGAATATTGATTTAATCTCTTTAAAGACCGGTGCGAAGATCATTAACACAAACTGCTGAACGCCGGAAAAACAAGTCAACTTATAGAGCCAAAATTACAGAATACTGCTTCCGGTTAGATTTTTGCTAGAGACCTTTTTTTTATAAATATATTTATCGCGCATTTATAAAGACATTACAGCTTTCTTTTACCCGATCTATAATTATTGTCGATCATAAATAGAATTGTAATTTTAGACAAACGTTGCATTTTTAAAATAATTTATGGTGAAGAATTATGGTATTGTTTGCGTTTCAAAATAAAGGTTTTTATTTTTAAGCCACACGCTGTGAAGGCCTCAAATTTCTTTTGTTTCGTATTCTTGACAGTCCATTTAAACATTACATTTAAAAAAGTATTTCGAAAACAATAACAATAACATTCATCAATAACATCCTTTAATCATCAAATTGCTTTAACCAGATGGGCAGTTGGGCGTTTATAATCAACGAATATATTACGGGATACTCCCAGTATCTCCATGTGAATTATAATTACTCCATATATAATTATTTGTAATGAGCTTCTGGCATCAAAATAGAAGTAAAATGTTGATTTTTCTACTCATGTTGCTCCAGCAATGGACCCTGTACAAACAATGATGCAACATTTGTTCATTATTTTCTTTACCCGGTTCTTCCCTTTTCGGGTCACTTGAGGGAGAAACCTAGAGAAAACCCACGCAAGCACAGCAAGAACATCCAGGAAGATTGCTTTGAACCAGCACCCTTCTCACTGAAAGGCCACAGTGCAACCCACCATGTCACTGAGCCGCCTCAGTCATGCACCCACAATTGCCTGGTCATCTCGTCTCTCAACATTATTGTGTCTTATTGGAACAGTTTTGTCAGTAGCATACCATGGATGAAGAAAAGATTCAATAGCGTAGAATGTATCCATGATATATAACAATAAATAAATACATTTAGTTAAAGATATTTAAAGAAAACTACCCAGTGGAAACCTTTAATTTTAAAAGATATAGCTTATTTCTGTAATGGCTTGCCTAAAACTATAGATCAGCTATTCTGGAGTTATTCAAATGTTGGAAAAATTGGGTCAGACGTCTTCGCTCTAAAAGCTGCCATCCTCACAATGGTAAACTCTGTAAAAATTATCTCAAGATAGTTTCAAAAAGCGGCAAGATTAGCCGCTAAATTAAATGGAATAAAACTTTCAAAATACACATCTGTAGTATAATTTGTATGCTAATAATACATGGACGCATTTATATTTGTTTCTTACAATACAATACTTTCCTGTTGAAATCACAGAGAGAATATTACCTTTTTTGCCTCACAAATTTTACTGTTAGCAGATACCTCCTCTTTCTCTTTCTCTAAACACATATACTGTGTAGGCATTTACGGCAACAAAGGAGACCTTGGCCAATGACAAAGGCTGTTGGTTGAAATCATCTAGCAAATCCAAAGTTCACTTGGCTTGAAGCACAGGGAACATCTCTCTCAAAAACAAGCTGTCCATCTACTTACGTAGAAACAAACATATCTTGTTTACTTCAAACAGAAAGATAGACAACTGTAATCGAGGAAGCAACAGCATAATGGAAACCACATCTTCACTCTTCAGGTAAGTGTAAGAGCTCTGGTTGACGTACAAACTGTTCTCAAGTGCTCTGAATACGATTCATGCGTTTACATACTTGTGCCTTTGTGAACTGGAAAAAAAAAATCATAAACTGTGGAGTTTCAAGAGTTTTCTGGCTTTCTGTAGTTCTTGATACTTTGACCTTTAACCAACCTCTGGTTTCTCGCAGTAGATTTTTACATATCTTCTGATAAGACAGAGAGTCTGATTTCAGCTGCACCGTATTCAAACATACTTTTTTGTAACATGGACCAAGAACATTGGTTAGTTTTACGAAAGGAAATTATTGTTTTATTCACTTTGAGGAAGAATGGGAAGGCAACATATGTCACTTTGGTTTACCATAGCAACCAATTTGGCATACCTCTATCTCAGCTTAAGAAATTCAAAGAGACATGGCGGTTGCTTAATTTTACTCGCATTGACAAGATAAAAATTTTATTATGTCTTAGCAACCAGACTGCTTACCGTAGCAACCAATTCGGAGTATCTCACTCGGCTGAGGAAAATCATAGATACATGGGAGTGGCTTTATTATTCTCATATTGACATGGGAAACTTGGTTTTGTGTTATGACCCCTCCATAGCAACCAAATTGTTCACCATAGCAACCATATTGGTATAGCTCTATCTTACCTTAGGAAAATCATAGAGACTTGGGGGTTGGTTTTTACTCTTATTGACATTGGGGACATTATATTATGTCACTGACTCCCCCATAGCAACCAGATTGTTTACAAAAGCAACCAATTTTTGCATATCTCTATTTCGGCTTAGTAAAATCATTGAGACTTGCTTTATGTTACTCCTATTGACATGGGGGACGTTACATTATACCCCAGTCTGCTTTGAAATCTTTGTCTGGGAGAGACCTTGTTGATCCAGTAAAACTACCTTGTGTCTTGTTGCAGTGACCAATATAGCCACGACAATAAAATATCTTTCTCAGCCTTTGTAGCAGTGTTTGGCCATTTCTCACTCAGTTTTAAGCCTCCTTCTTGGCTGTTTCAGTTTCAGTTCATGACTGGGCTTAAAACTACATGTCACATTGATGATGGATTGGTGGATCACATACCTGACTATAATCCTAAAAATCCTTCACTTTGTGCATCTATAAGAATTGATGTTTGAAGATTTTCTTTTGTTTGCTCACTAAGCATTTAGCAAATTTATAAAAATACACTGTACCTACAGTTCATACCAAAACAGGCAGAAATGGGTGAGTTTGTGGAACAACTTATACTTAAATGTTGATGTAGATTGGGTCCATGTAACAGAACTGACCTCATGTATTATTTTAAGTAGATAAGAGGAATAAATAACAAAAAGGTCCCCGTCATCAGATTCAGAAACTTTGATTTCCACATGCTGGTACTGACCTAAATCGAAGTCTATTCCTCTATGATGTCTGTGTCTCAGGTCAGTGTCTCGCCGGGTTTGGTCACCTCCTCAGCGGCCCTTTAGAGTGTGTTCCTATGACAGAGAGCTCAAAAAAGGGATCACTGCAGGAACCCTAGAGGAGCTTAAAAAGAAGGTGGGTCAATGACCCAAGACATGGGACAATGGTTAATCTTGTCTTTTGAAGTTCTTGGTACTTTTAAGTAAACAAATCAGAATTTCTGTACAGTCTTAAGTCGGCTGAATAGCAGAAAACCTTCACACACATTTCTGTAGAGTGATAAATTTGTGCAGGTCATTTTACCGAATGCTGTGATTCTTCCTTCAGGCAGCACAGGCTCTCTCTATATCTACATTACTGACTTTGGTGTGTGAGGAGGATGGCACAGAGCTGGACTCAGATGAGTTCCTCATTGCTCTGCCAGACAACACTGTGTTCATGTGCTTGAAACCTGGAGAGACCTGGAAACCTCATCCTGTATGTAAAAGCATCTCAGTTAAAGCGTATATTACTTTAAATTTACAATATGTGAGAATTTTGTTTAAAGACAAAAAGTCTTAATTTTTTTTTGTTATTTTTGAGTTCTTTAACATACCAATTAATTTTTTTACGCTTGTAGAAAGTTGTGTATTGATTAATATCTAGGTTTTACAGTCTGTAGGTATCTCGGAAAGTTTCTTCATTCCATTCGTTTGAGGCTGAGCCCTACATGAATATGCTCAACTGTTTGCTCAAAGTTACACACCCTCACAGGCTGATCATACAGAGAAAGAAGCAGAAAACGTCCAGTTCTTCAAAATACTGAATGTTCTAATTGTAAAATTGAAATATACTTATTCTTTGACCTCCACAAAGTAGAAAAAATAAGTTTATAGCCCCAGTTTTGTTATTCCTACCTTATTTAACTCTTAGAAATCTCTGCACTCACCACTGCATTTGCTAATAATGTGTACGTTCAGAATTAAGCAGGAATGACGCAACCACTTTTTATTTTTTAATTTCAAATGTAATGTGTAGGTTTCAAAAAGGATATTTGCTTTGATATTGTGGCTTTTAACAGTACAGTACAATAGTTACGACACAGTTTCACAGAGCTCAAATAGGTGCCATCAGTGCCATCTAGTGGTGAAAAAGGATTACCCTGGGAAGTACAATACCTGTGATATGGCTTGTGTTTTTCAAAGTACAATGAAACAAAAAGGGCTTGGAACCGTGTTTAGGATAGGTTTGCCTGTTTTTTTTTTTCAATTTTCACATTTAGGGGGCTTTTTGAATTTTCATTTTGCCTCAACACTTTTTGATTTTTGTTCTTAAACATAAAAAAACTGTTCTCAATTGTTTTTATTTTTGCTGTAAAAACAACAAAATTGTGGAACTATTGTGTAATGTAATGAAATAATATTTGTAAAAAAAAGAAGCAGGTAAAACAAAACATTTTAGCAAGCTCTAAAGTTGTAAGAAACGCTCAAAAAGGCCCTGACGTCTAAGGGTTAAAATTAAAATGTACCCTTAAGTAATTCCAAAATTCCAAATTTGGTTCTATTAATCAAATAATAAGATATTTTTACTAGCATAAGTCAATGCATTCCATGGAAAATATAAAATATAAGTTAAGCCAATGTATGAAATATTTTCTTTACATTGGAGCCAATTATACAAATAGATGAAATGGAGAGTGAACAATCTACTTGATTTTTGATACACAATTAAGATGATTTCAACATTTTCCTCACTTCTATTCATCCTAGTTACGTCAAAGTGGAAATAAACCAGGAGATAGCAAACCAAGGACAGGTAAAGACATTGCTCAGATCACCTTTGACCTCTACCGGACACATCCCAAAGACATGTTTGGCTCCCTCAATGTGAAGGCCACATACCAAGGGCTTTACTCCGTCAGTGCAGACTTTCAATGCATGGGACCAAAGAAAGTCCTGAGGTAAGCAAACCTCTAGAGATTACAGTTTGGGTCACTATGCTGTTTAAAAGCATACTCATCTATGTAACTGTATTCTTTCGTTTCGTTGGTGACCATGCAGAGAGGCTCTCAGGGTGATATCCACTTTCCTTCATGCTGCTGGACACTTGCTGATTTCGTCTGCTACTGTGATTCGCCGGGTGATCCAGGGGGCGGATCTTATTGAAGCCCAGAATGACAAGCGCTTGAAGTTTTTGGATTAACTTGATTTTGGAAATGTAGGTTTGGATAGACGTGTAGTCAATAAGAGACTCTGAGTGGAGAGATTTATACAGCAACACTTAAATCACAACTTCAAAATGACACATTGGTTATAATTAAGTTTAATCTAGGGTTACATTTTAATTTATTCAGCATTACTCAGCAACAGCAAAAGAGTTTAAAATCATATTTTGTATCATGACAATTTTTTGTTGCAACCATTGCTTCAGCTTCAAATGATTCCTTCTGAAAAGATCAACAAAATTATAATTAAGATAATATTATACAATATGCATCACAATATTTTTAACCAACTATTGTAACTGTTTATATATCGAACCATCATTTGAAAAATTGGAATTTAAGAAGATTTGAGACCACAAAACTAAGAAGGCTAGGGTCTAGTTTAATGTGTATGAGAGTTTTGATTTTATCCATCCACTAGGGGGCAGTGTTTATCTATGCATTAATCTTTTTTATGTGATGGAGAGAGATAATTTTATACATTTTCTAGTTTAAAATGCGAGTAAAGGATAGATGTCTTCTAGTAAATATTACATAAAACAAGAAAACAAGGTAAAAAAATTCCAGAAGTGACTAGAATCATAATCATCCCAAGAGGCAAATACACTTAGCTCTTAAATATCAACCAGATATATTGTGCCATGATATTTTGTTACACTCTTAGACGTGAGTGTAAAATAGAAGTAATATTTATTTCAATATTTCATATTAAAAGTCCTCAAAAGGACATTTATCACCACAAAAAATAAACAATATGAATAGCACACATTTTTGTAAAGTATTTATCTCTCATTAAAAATAAGCGAATCCAGAATGTCATGCAGAAAGACTCTGTGAAGAGTTTTAGAGGGTAGGCACTGACGTCACTTTCCCACCACTCCACGTCCCCTTCCCTGATACTACACAAGACTGAGTGGAAAAACGAGCAGTAAAATGGCTGCAATTAATATGGAAACCGCTCGTTGTTCTGATTAAAAAAGAATGGGACTCACTTATGATCCTCAGATGACCAGCTTTCTGTGGACATGGAGATTTGACTAGACATGGGATTTGCTGACATTTAAATGCTCCTCATTTCAACACAAGGAAAGTGCACAAACAAAGTTTAAAGTTGTACAAAAGCCTTGTCACCCGGTTGTACTTCAATGCTGGATTTGTAAGGAGACATCTATATACATTCTGGTTATATCTGGACAGCTTTTAACAAGTATTTTTTTCTAGAGATGCTGTTATTTTTTATTAGAGAAGCTCTCACTCAATCAGGGTTGTGCAGGTTGCAGCCAAAACATATTGCAAACTGTGGTGAATTTTGAAAACATCTCAAAATAACTTGCCAAATAACTTCTTAATTTAAGGATTCTATTTTGAAAGTACAATTGTTATAAAAAGGTGGTAACATTTAATTTCCAGTTAGAGAATACAGTATATTTTCAACTATAAATACAATTGCATTCCAGTTATTTCTTTGAATTGCAGCGATCCATTTGCTTCTCCTTTAGTTGGATTTCAGTAGTCAGTAGATTGGTGTCCCTGGACTCCTCTAAACTCAGTTCAAGTAGTCAGTGGTACAACAGCTTTCCCACGTTTTCAGCGTTTACGCAAACATCTCCTACACTCTCTTGACAGTGATAAATTCCATGTGTAAGACGGAACAGTCTCCTACCCCTCCCAACTTTTTACGAGAGAACAAAAAAGCTGGGAGAGCCCAAATGAAGCACAGCTCGGGGTTGATGCGTGACCTCTGTTTGCGTGAGTGTGGGTGTGCCTTCATTCCTTGCTGCTCTGAGGTCTCAGAAAGAACTTAGTCTCTCAAGAAGGAAACGGTCGACGTTCCATTGGGCTCTTGAGAGAAAACTTGATTTGTCCACATCATGTAGACTGTATATTTTTACAGTCTGTGGTGTCTGTTCATGTTGACATCCTCAAGTGATAATCTACAGTATGCCTGTGGTAACAGGTGTAAGAGGTGGCGTGGGTGCCAACTTTCAAAATGTATCCTGCTGAGAAGTTGTCTCTTTTTGCAATTTGCCACTTACAGAGAAATGCAATTAAAACGCATGGACCATTAAATTCTATATTCATTAGTTGTATGGAAGTCTAGGTCTAAAACAGTTGTGTACTGAAAGATTGGTAAGACTAGAATTATTTGATAAAATGTCAACTCACTGCACCCATTACAGTCATGTGAAGTAACTATGTAGCATCTGTAGTACCAGTCATAGGCTGTACAATCAACCTCTAGTGGCGAAATAGTAAAGCCTCCAAATCATGCTGCATAGGTTCAACAATTCATGAAAATTGAGATTTTAGACCTTAAAACCTTTACATTTATGTGAAAATATATTTATGAAAAACAGAATAATTGTGTTTTATTTTTTTTTTGTGAGCTGTGATCATTACAATTTAAAGCAACAGAGGCTTGGAATATTTCACCCCGTGTAGAATGAAGCTGCATAATAAATGGGTTTCAGAAATCAGACCGCTTGTACAAGTTCTTGAAAATCAGGCAGAAATTCATTATTTATTTAGAAATAAACCATTAATAGGGAATTAACTCTTTTTCTAATAATTGGCAGTGAACATTAACATGAACAATGTATTAATCCTTTATGGTAAATTTAAGCTTGATGATCATTGAAACTCTTATTAACTGAGTAAAATATACCTCTTATTAGTTTTATTACTTCTATAAAGCCCTTGTCAAAGAAGTTTGAACATACCATAATATTTTACTTTCATTACTTGTTCTATCAAACGATTTTTCTATTGTTGTTGAAAATTGTATTTTAAAATCAAACTTCCTGAAGTTTTATTGAAGTTTCAACTATTTGCAAATGGAAACAAATGGTACCTGCTCAAACCAATCCGATAATTTGAGGCTATCTTGTGTTAGTTTTAAAATCTTTCCCAAAGTGGCCATTCATTCCTTGGGGAGGGAAGCACACTTTTTTTCTTCGAGGCCTTGTTTTAGGACAACTGAATGAAATCATGTAATAATTATTTTCACCCACAGTTTAACTTGTAAATACCTGTCTCTCGAATTTTTGACCATAAATTAAACTCATAATAAATTATATAATTTTTGTATTGATTATACAAGAGGCAGTGATGTGAAAATTGTTTATTAATTGAACTAAATGCAATATTCCATGTCATAATATTAAATTAAACGGATGAAACAAGATCATAATGAGTCCGTTTTGGTGATTTTTTTTACTCATAATTTCTCCTCACGCTTTCTGTCTCACTGTAACATAGAAACCTGACAAGAAACTCATCCGAGCGGGAATGTTCAAATATTTTTGTTTTGTTTACTGTTTCTGCATGGAATATTTTTGAGCTTATTTCTCTTCATCTGGAAAACACTGTAACCTCTTCAGTTTTGCAACCCTGTCCACACGTATATCTAGTTATTATAAAAACAAGGATTTTTCAGGCGGTCACATAAAACTATACACATATAAACACAGCAATGTTTTCATGTAACGGTGCATTTATCAAAACAAGGACCAAGGTGAGTCTTTTTGAAAATGCTCTTGAGATACGTTTACATATTGACATTGAAAATGTGTTTCACTTAATTTCGGGGGTGCTGTTTGTCATTGTGGCTCAGTTGTTAGCATTGTGGCCTTCCAGTTAAAAGGATGTCGATTCAAGGCTTGCCGGTGACCTTCCTGGAAGGAGTTTGCATGTTCTCCCCGTGCTTGCGTGGGTTTCCTCCGGGTACTCCGGTTTCCCCACAATCCCAAAAACAGGCGGTTAGGTTATTAGAATAATCTAAATTTCCCTTAGGTGTGAATGTTGCCCTGCGATGGGCTGGCAACCTGTCCACGTTGTACCCCCACCAATGTGTGTTGGAGATAGGCACTGACAGAACCGCGTGACACCAAAAGGGAATAAGCGGATTGGAAAGTGAATGACTGTCATTGTTGTCATGCTCTAAAGCAATTTAATCTTGCTGCAATACCAGAGATCAACAGTTAGCTAATTATATTCCCATCAATGTTAGAATTGGGGGTTTGGAATGTTGGACATTTAAACACTAGAGGGCGCTGTTTGACAACGTCTGGAGTCTAACTGTGCTGCGCCTTACTGCTGAGATCCAGCATTGAAGCTGTATGCTACGTCTATAAAGACCTAGTGTAATGGCGGATAAAAAAAGGATTGTGTTGCTGTCTACTCTGCTTTCATAGCTAGTAACATGTAAAGGATTACATGCAGATGTTTCCTGTTTGGTCACTGAATTGAGGCACCAGTGTTTTTGTAAACTCAATGCTGAATACTCACTTAAAAATGGCACAAATTGACTGCCACATGTTTTTTTTAGTGTTTAAGGGGGTTTTGCGTTTCACAGGGACACACATTCACACCTAAGGGGAATTTAGATTATTCAACTAATCTAACATGTTTTTGGGATTGTGAGGGAAACCAGAGTACACAGAGGAAAGCCATGCAAACAAGGGTAAAACATGCAAACTCCTTCCATGAGGCTTCAAACCAGCAACCCTCTAACTGAAAGGACACATTGCTAACCACTGCGCCGTCAACAATTAATTCTTAACAAAAAGAAAAAAAAAGTTTTAGGAATTCAAAAAAATCTTAAAACAGCACATAAAACTGTTTGGGAGAGACCTTGTTGATGTATATAATTACTTTGTTTCTTGTTGCTGTGGTCAGTCTTGCCATGACCAGAAATGGATTTTCTCAACCTCACCTTGGTAGCAGTTTGGTTGTAATTGACACCATTTTTGGCATTTGTCATTAGCTGTATTTTCATCCACCTTTTTAATGCGCATTTTAAAGCACTAAAAAACAAAAAAATGCACATGAACTTAAATGAGCAACTTAAAAATAAAACACTTGCCAAATAAATCCCAATGCAATGTGTTTTTCTGTCAGAACTGGGGCGGTTCTTGATGAGTTGCAAGAAGCATTAGCTAAATGACAACATAATATAAGTGCCATGTAGACAGAGGAGTCGTAATTGTGAATATTAACAAATGTTGTAAGATCAGTTTATTATGGAAAACCAAACTGGTACAAAAAGCTTCAGCACAAACAGCTCAGTCTCTAGTCAGCTCACTAAATGCATAGACTAAACGTAATATTAATACTAAATAGTTTAATTAATATTAATCATAAAAAAGAGCACGTCATGATTGGGAAATCAATCAGAATGAAGAGAAATCATGTAGTATTGCGTCATCATCACAATATCCCCGAAGAAGAAAAAAAGTGTACACTACCCAGGGGATCCAACCTGACCTTTGTAAAAGCAAACAAACGACAAAGCACGTAGTGTAACTCAAAACGTTAAATGACAGCAGACATGCATTCGCAGCGCTGAGTCCCACTGTGAATCACGATGAATAAAACTCTGATAAAAGCGGCAACACATAAAAACACATTGTATATTAATTCAGTCCCAAAGTCTCATAAGATTCAGGTTTTCGTTCCTTTTAAGGTCAATAATCTATCACTACATTTGATTCAAGTAAGATGCTTAATTTTGGAGATACATATTGCATAACAGTGATGCTAGATTTTCTACAAGGCCCTGGATCAAAGCGTTACATATGGATGGAAATTTCTAGAAGAGAACAAGGAGGGGAGGGGGGTGGTGGGTAATTTGTAACATCTTTGGCAGTGATGTGGATTTTAATTTCCACAGAATCTGCACAACAACAAATGCCCTTGAGCGCAGACTTGCCTTAACTCAGGTCAAAGTTCACAATCTGGCTCAACCGGGGCCATTCCTGCAAAATGTTCATTCCATTGTGGCATTTCCCCCTCCCTCGCTCCATTAAATAATCCAGAATCGCTGGTGCCCAACCCAGGGGCCAAGTTCTCAAACTGGACTCTTCCTCGTGCGTAATTTCCACCCTTTTTCTGTTGATTCGTTACAGATGCAATGATGCGTTTCCTCTCCTCTGAAGTCATCCAGCGCATCTGGTTGTGTTTAACGTGGTAGCGAGTGTCGCCATACCACTGGATGATCTCCGTCCGGGACAGGCCTGTCTTCTTCATGAGAATCTCGTAATCCTCGCTCGTTGGCCACTGGCAGGTGAGGAAGCTTTGCCGCAAAGTTTCCAACTGCTCCCTCGTCTTCTTTCGAAGTCGCACGTTTGGTTCAACACGGCTGGTGAATGACACAGTAGAGGGCGAGGGGGACAGGTCCACAGGGTACTGTTGCACAGAAGTCCTGCCGTCATCTAAATCGCCATTACTTATATCCTCCTTGCTTTCATTTGACGGCAACTTGAGAGGTTCTTCGAGGTCAGGCACATTCATATCAACATCCACTCCCGTGTCTGTTTCAGAAACCGTATTGTTATCAAATAAAGGCTGACCATTATTCTCCACAGACTTTCGCTGCATCGCATGCTCTGGTCTAGTCTTTGCAAGCTTGGCAAGCCAAGCTCGGCCATTCTTACGAAGCTGGTAGCGGCTGTCTGCAAACCATTTACGGATTTCACGTCGACTGAGTCCGGTTGTTTTTTGGATCCTCTGTACGTCACCATCGCTAGGCCAAGCATTCTGTACAAAACAGCGCCGCAAGGCCAATAGCTGGGCCTTGGATTTTTTCCCCGGCAAGCAGTGAATCCCAGAATGTGAAATATCAGAGAGTTCAGAGTACGACCCTCTTGCTGGTTCATCACTGATATTAGAGTGTGATGTTTGTTCGGTAGCATTGGGAAGTTGGTCTTTTCTACTGTTACTTTGGAAATAGGGGTTTACATGTGGAATGGGGGATGTATGAACAATACCATTTATTAACATCATATTAGCACCGAGTGACTGTGGAACACCATTGATGGACAGTGGACCATTATTCTGTCCAAAAGGCAAGCGCGTTTGGTCACCGGTGATGTGACGTGGAACAGTCTGGTTGGATTTGAGTGTTGACTCTGCAAGGGACGTTTGTGAAAGAAAGGCCTGTTGCGTTTCAGCAGTTTCATCTTCTTCTTCCTCTTCCTCCTCCTCTTCTTCCTCCTCATCATAGTCATCAATTTCTACACACTCCTCTGCCATTCCTTTATTCTGTATGTGCAGCAGCTTGCGTCGTGTCTCCTGGATATCATCGTCACCCCAGCTGATCCCGTAACGAACCCGTTGCATCATAAACCAAGCTTTCACTCGCTCTGGAGGTAATGCACACTTTCGCGCAAGAGCGCTTGCCTCCTGTGTTGTGGGGTATGGGAACGCATTGAACGCTTCCACAAGCTCGGACATGGCATCCAGCTCATGAACCTGTTCTGAGCGCACCCAGATGAGTTTTAATCCTTCTGAGACAAGTGGAAGACAGACCAGGTTCACCTGGTTGTGGGTGGATGTACCAGAGGTCACAGTTTGCTTCTTTTTGCACGACTGCTTAGCTCTTGAAGAGCATGGTGACTTCTCCTGAGCTGATTCATGCAATGAGCTCTCTTCAGGAGAAGGTGCGTCATCCATTTTCTCTTGCTCTTTAGGGTCTGAGGAGCATAAGGTATCATTTGAATCCTCAGCAGTATGGAGTGAAGCTGTCTGGGATCCCTCAGATAAGACCGGCTGAAAGAAACAAAATGAAAAAATATATATTACAATTAAATGATAACAAAGAACCCTTTTTTTAGAGATAAGAGGTATACATTTGTCTCTGTCTTCTGCGTTTTAGCATTTCCTTGCTAATAAAATAACCATAATAACATAAACAGCTGCTGCTACAAAGTAAATGCTAATTTGTTTGGGAACAAGTGTTTATCATCCCCTCTGGCATCTCTTTCCACATGTAAAAAGAGACCCTCCCCCTTAGGGCTTTGTCAAAAATCCAATTTCACTTTGCAATGTCATAGAATTCAAACTGATCCCAGACATGTTCTAATCTATATGGTCAGGATCTTTTATGCCAATCACATAAACACAAAAACCCAGTGGTTCCCAAGCCTTATCCAGCCATATACTCCATGAGGCATCTCAGCCTTGGCCACATACCCCCTGCTAGCAATGACTCTTGATTAGGGACTATAAATAGATTACGATACAGCATGCATAAAATACACAACAACTGAATAGTTTGTCATTTTTCCACCAATACCAGTTTATTACAAATAGCGATTTTGTCAAGAACTTTGCCACGTCAACTTTCATTAGTGACATGATCATCATGAATGTGACTGATGTTCTTGGGCAGAGGCAGCTCTTCAGTGTTTGACTCAAATTGGGATAAGCATTTAAATGTTTACCACAAAAAGTCTTGGACGATATTTTGTTTTAGGGTTTTTTAAAGTAGAAAATAAGCATGTGTTGGAGAAAGTCAACAGAGCTTCACGCCAGTGTCACATCCTATCTAGAAATCCTCCAGCAGCTTTTGAGTGAATTTAGCTTTCATGGATCCATCTGGCGTGATCTCTATTAGTCACTCCTGGTAAGGACACTGATAATGAAGAATGCATGGCAGTGAATGGGGCACCTGTCTACACTGAGCAGGTCAAACGCAAAGGTGCTCAAAGAGATTTGATAGAAACCGCATTGTCGGTGCAATTGCAAATTCGGACGAGAACTTCCTGCAACAAAGTCTTCTGGGTTTTTGAAAAAGGATACAGCCCAGAATATGCCAATCAGCAAAATAACCCTTAACTTTCAGATTATTTGTGAATCATTTATTCTGCCATGTCCAATCTCTGTGCTCCCTTTGGCCAATTTCATCCATATTGACACTTTCAAATCAATCTATCTACGCCCCATGCGAGCCTCCACACCGTTCATAAGGAAATTAATGTCTGATGCCCTAGACACCCCTTCCAAAGTGCTATTAAGTTGATGTTGAGGAAAGCTTGGTAAAATTGAGCTCAGCAACAAACAAAAAAACAAAACAAAGATTAAAAGCAGACTGGGGATTCAAGATGTGCTATTGTAGATCTTTTGAAGAAGCACAAAGTACAAGTTGCATTGAGAACTGTAAATGAAGTGGTTGGCCAAGGAACCTTTTGCAGCAAATGGTTTTAAGATGCCAAGAAGTGCCATCAAGTCAGAACCTAGGTACACCCAAACACTGGCCAGACGTGGTGTTCATGTTATAGTGATGCTGCCAAAAAGTCACACCTTCAACCAGGGAACAAGGCCAAGAGATTCAAGTATGCCCAAATCATAAGAACAGGGTTCATATAAATGAGAGCAATAACCTATTGTCCAGAACTTTTAAATATCTGTCCACAGAAAAAGGCAGTGTATTGAAGGGCTCGAGAATGTCAGCGGGCAATGGTGAAGCGTGGTGGAGGTTCCAAGAATGTTTTGGCTGCATTTCTGAAAATGGACATGGACTTTGGTCAGAAATAACGTTCCGTCATGCATTACAATCTGGGAGGAGTAAGATTGGCCCCAAATGTATTCTGCAGTAAGATAATGGTCACAAACATGCAGAAAAAAAATCATTTGAACCATCACATAATTTCAATCTCAACATCATTGAGTGTTTGGAATTAAAAGAAGAGACAGACGTATCTGAGAAAGCCTATATCCACAGAAGAGCTAATTTATCATTTCAAAAGAGCTCATTTCATTTGAGTACCGTTTAGGTTGTAACCAAGATACCGTTTATCTTGTTCTCTTCACTTCTCTCAAGCATAATACTGCCCTACAGAGCAAAAAGACCATCTTCTGTCCTCCCCAATTACAGTTTGTACAGTGATTTTGAGTAACAAAATATTTTTCCCCACATTAATGTACTCAAACTCCTGCTCGGTTACAGTCTACATTGTTGTTTACGGCAACAAAACAATGTGAGCGAAGCGATGGATGAAATAGAAACTACATGCCAGACTAGCGTTTATAATGGGCTATTACTGGCTGGTTAAATGCTTCACAGAGTATAAAGTGGGAAGAGGTCTGGTCACATCTGGTGCAGTGGCCATCTTGTTTGCAATCTTAGTTAACACTAGTCACTCTTGGCTTTGTTATGAATCTTGCCCGATATAATAGAATATAATAATACGTAATCATTTCTAAACACCAATTATTTACATTGTACAAATGTACATATTTATACTTGGCAATAGCATATATTATACCATTAAAACAATTACATTGGAAAGGATTACATAGGTAGGAGTCGCACTGTTTAATGAGTAACCATGGCAACGGTGGTTTCACCCTACAAAAATGGTGGATGAGATGTCACTCCTCTATAAACCCAACTTTACAAGGCAGCGTTGTTATGTAAAAATATATTAAACATCAGAATAGTGTTTTATAGCCATGTAGATTACATTAATATGCATATATTACCATCAAACTACGTAAGCTGGTTTACTCTATTCGTATTATACAGCTCTGCTCTTTGCAAAACACAACTGTTCCTTTACTAAAGTATGCTTTTAAAGTAATGTTTTCCCTTTCCATCACTCCCTGCTAAGCACTGCAGAATAAAGGAAAAAAACGCACCATCAACATTACGAAAATTACACTACTGAATTTGTAGTTAAAATGAATCTAATATTCAAGTCTACGTTATTTTAATTTCAGCATTAACCTTTGACAATAAAGAGAAAAACTGAACGATGTACAAGTTGTAAAAAAATATTTTTTCCTGAACCCTTACCGTAACTTGGCCCACTTCACCGTTGATGCTGGTTGTCTCCTGGCCAGCCCCTCTCTCCTCCTCTCGGTTCTCCGTTCCCTCTATCTGCGCCGAGTCGGACAGGCTGGTGACCGGGTGCGCAGCGTGGAGGTGCTGACTGAGATGCTTAACGTCTGTGGTTTTAAAACCACAAAACCGACATTCGTATGCATCCTTCACCGCCTCCCCGGAACCACCTTCGGGCTTCTCCGTCGAGTCTGACTGTTGAGAACTCGTGCCCTCCATGAGAACCTACGCAAGCCCGAGCCAATTCATACACGCGAGCACACGCAATCTAAATATCTTCCGCAATAAACTCGGCGTCAAATGAGTTCAGTTGTGAAATAATAACATTTGGGGAGAACGTGTCTTATAAGCTGTCAACAAGCAAAAATCAACGGCTCAACCCGTTTACAGTCTGTACAGAACAAAGACCTGCTAGCCAGGCGGCTAACAGTTAACTGAAGAGCTTGTTTGGCCTAACAGAAGAATCAGTCGGTTCAGATGCAAACCTTTTGCTTTATTGTTTTTCGATCTTTGAGTAGCTGTTCTTACTTAAAGACTAACGTAACGCCATGTTGGGAAAAAAATAGTTTTAACGTCAAAACTCAGGATGCATAGTCCGAAAGATGTTGGCTTGTCGCATCCTCGGAAGACGAAGATTACTAGAGCGGTTTCACAATAAAAGTCTCTCTCACTTTTCTACCTAAAAGTCTTAATATTGTATCAAAAATAAAACTGCAACCACCACATAATGTGTGAATTTAGATTTTATTAAAGGACCATACATATTTAGGCTTTTAATATGTAAGCCAGTGTTAAGCCGTGTGTAGCGGTTTGGTGGCGCTCATCACACATTTTCATAGCAACTTTGTACTGGAAACAAGAAAGAAATGGCTCTCCACAAATCCTCTCTTTTCTCCACATTTTTGTCAAATACCTCTCTCCCTGTGATCAGCCACCGACAGTATGCTCGACATCCTTGAGTTTTCCTCTTCTTCTTGCTTTTCTTTTTCTTGATTCTTCGTTTGGTGCAGTGACCATCTATTGTACTGCAAACGGCACCTTCAGGCAGGGAGCATCATTGTGTCAATATTTTGACGCAGACGAATAGCATTCGAAGATTTGTGCGAATCTAACCCTGACATGCTCCTCGCGTTATTCCGTTTGATTTTGAAAGTTTCAAGTTACACAAGGGCGGATCGACCAGATACACAGCTCCCTGGTTTTAGTGATGTTAGGGAGTAGGTTATTTTTGTGCACCAACTAGCCAAGTGCTGGACTTCCTCCCTGTAGGCAATCTCATCATTGTTGCTGATGAGACAGATCACCGCAGTATCGTCTGCAAACTCGATGATGGTGTTTGATCCGTTTAAGGCTCTGCAGTCGTAGGTGAAGAGGGAGTAGAGGAAAGGGCTCAGCACACAGCCTTGTGGCACCCCAGTATTGAGTAAGATGGTGGTAGAACAGGTGAGGACTGACCTAACATTCTGAGGTCCGTTGGTCAGAAAGACCTTAATCCAGTTGCAGAGAGATGAGTTAATGCCCAGATCTCCACATTTAGTGATTAGCTTGGAGGGAATGACAGTATTGGATGCCGAGTAGAAATCGACAAAGAACATCTGTGCATAAGTGTTCTTATCGTCCAAGTGTGTGAGTACAGAGTGCAGCACTATGGAGACTGCGTCTTCAGTGCTCCTATTGCTCCGGTATGCGAATTTGATTGGGTCCAATGTAGACGGGAAACAGTTTTTCTTGTATTCCAAGACCATCCGTTCAAAGCACTTCATAATAATGGATTCAGACATAATGGTTTAGTGTTTTTAGGCCCTGGCACATGCCTTGAGTATGCCTCCAGGGATGCCGTTGAGTTAAGGCAGCCTTACGCACTTTGATCCAGCTCAGTGCAGTACACACATCAGTGGATGTGCTGTTGATCATTTGCAAATGTAAACTTGGTGGCAGTTTCTTTATGAGAAGTGACCATCATGAGCGACGGACCATTGGGTATCTTTGCTAAAGCTACGTTATGTGCGTCCCATGTACGACCTACAGCACACCAAAATAACTGTAATTGACAAGCTGTCAAATGTAATAATTTGTAATGTAAACTCCACTGCGACTGTGGCAAAGGTTTTTTCTTTAGATTCTGGATCAGACTCATATGTCCATTTTCATCAGCATTACTTCATCATCATCAAGTTTAAACATGTTTTGGCCATGGTGTGGCAGATTTTTTAATACATTGTTCCTAAAGACACCCTTTTTAACATATGATCTCTAGCAAACACATTCTTGGAGAGCAAGCTGTCTTAAAAGTGCAAACCGTTTGTCCCAATATCCTTATTAGTAATGCATTGAAGAAGGTTTAGCTGGAGAGTCTAGGGACACTGAAATATTTGTGGGTCTAACATATTTAGTGCTTTATTTGGTATGCTAAAGAAAGAATAAGAGCCATTTAAATATGTTTGTAAACATGAAAGAGAGCAAAATTACTAGTAGGATATAAAACAATAAAGCTACGTCAGCTAATGCTGTCAATATGAAAAGCTTACTTACTTTAATGGCTTTATATATTACATTATTTAAAGTTATACATACATATATAATTTTCTCTGTATTTTAAGGCAAAAAGTGAGTCAAGGAGGTGTCAGTGGAGGTGCTCTAGTGCCCTCTATTGAATGGCCACCACTGCTTCTCAATCTCAAACATGGTGTAGATAATTTACTGAAATAACAGAACCCCAGACATGACAACACATACAAATAGTCTAGATTGCAATGCTCCTCTACTTGAAGCTTCACTACCAAATGTTAGTTCAGCTGAACAAAAGATGCCAGAGTAGAGCTGATGGTTTGCTGAAAGAAGTGGTAAGCACTTGATAAGAAAAACAATTTGAAAATGGCAGAGAGACCACATGTAATCTCTGAAGAACCACTTAAGTTGCCTGGTGAAGAAGGTCTTTCTTTTTTTTAATATCACAGTCCCCCAACCACCAAGAATAACAGAATTGGTCATTTGTTTACAACTATTCACAAACAAGCAGAGTCATATATATGGGAATTAAAAACAGGAATTAAATTTAAATGGTTTAAGCCTATGGTTTAAGCACTCTTAAAACTTAAGGCTTAAGGTGCTGCAAAGAGTGCAAAGTAATTTTGGTGATACAAGAGGACATTGTTTAAAGGCACATTTGACATTAACCTGTCATGATAAATTGTAGCTCTTCTTTATCTTTTAGATGTGTAATCTTTTAAAATATCATTGCGATTATTTCATTACTAGCTTCAGTGTACTCAAGTTTCTAGCCAAATTTCATGCTTTTTACTGCCCCTTTAGTCTGGCAATGAACAAACCTGGAATTATTGCAAAGTTATTTAATCCTTGATGAAAATAAACGGTGAATCTCACAGACTGCTATATTGAAAGCTACATCACCAGTATGAATGAAAGAATGGTGAATATATTACAGGATTGGTCAGATAAAGACTCTGACCACAAGGCCTTCCTTACACAACAGTATACAACATCATTTTCTTGATTTTCTTCTCTATATTTTTTGTCACGGCAGACTTTCTTTCACCCTTCAAATGGCAGCTGAAATATGAAATGCAAACTGGTGACTGATGATGAGATACAACTTTATACTTGGCATGAGTAACAATTTACCAAACTACCTTTGTCCAACGATTCAACGAATAAATGTGATTTAATTTCTCTGACCTACTATTTAAAAGTTTTTGCGTAAACATACTTTGAACTAATTGGGCTTGACTAGAGAATTTGTGTTAGAGACATCAAATTAACATTTTGTAAAATGTTGGATTAATAAAACCAACAGAAGTATAGGTGCTTTTGAAGCTGCATAACCCCTAAACATTCTTTATTAAACCATTTCTTAGTCTGTGTGGGTTATGAGCCTTTACCTCATCAGAATTGTTTTCTTCAGAATTTGGAATGCCAGAACTTTCTCACAACAAACCCCTGGTGATGCATATATCAGCTAATAGTTCAAAGGTGGCCATGATATGAAGATTTTTGTAAAGAATATATTTTGACCTTAATTCAGCATTCAGGATGTTTTCATAATAACTTTGACATTATTGCATGACCTCTAAGACCATAAGAATGTGCGATGCAGGTCTCAAATGTACTCTTTGTAACATTTGTTTCCAAAAACTAATAGAGCAGAGTACAAAGTATGGACTTCCAGCCAAGTGAATAAGCTATGAAACACTAGATATCTAGCCCATGCCATGTATGCTGCAAATGTCATGTATGCCAAACACAATACCAACATTCCCCATCTGCTAGCTGTACCAGAGAAAAGGCAAACTTAAAGAGGAAGTTTTAGGATTGTTTTCAAATGCATCAGACATGCATCACCTTCAGAGCACTTTTCAGGCATGTTGTCCTCTATTTCTCTATTGTTGATTTTGAACAGTCTGGGTTAGGGTTAGGGTTAGGAATTTTGAACATTCCTTAAGATCGATAAAGGGCTTTGATCCTGTCCTTTCGTCTCTCGTCAAGTGGATCTGACGGGCAGGAGTTCTGGGGAAGTGGAGAAGACCAACACCAAGAGGGTCCCACGGGATCACCAGAAAGCAAGTCAAGGAACAGGAGGTTAGCTGAATCTTTTGTTGGAGGTCGTCGGGAAAAGGTGAGTCCAATTTTAGTAGCATGGAATGCAGAAGCGGACAGGGAGTGATGGGACAATGGATGGGAAATGAGAGGGGGTTATAATTCTGGTGATTAGCTGCACGTTGGGCTCATGATGAACTCAGGTTGGGGATCAGGTGTGTTATTGGTGAGCTTGTTACCCCTGACATACATATAGAATGGGTTGGAGATTCCTCTCAGTCCATGTTTATATTTGAAATTACCAAAACAAACACGTACTGTGTTGATTTTAATGGCTCAAGTGCTGATTGGCTACATGTGTGTTTTGTTAGTCAGTCAGACTCTGTTTACACTGCTTTTAAAGTATTGCTTCTTGTTTCAAACAGAAAACATTCAAAGAGATATACAATGTGCTGTCTTTTGATTTTTATTGTAATTGAACTGGCTTTAGTTGCTGATGTTTTTCAGGGGGTTTTGTGTGGTTTCTTTGCTTTGGTGACAGTGGCTTTGAGGACTGGGGAAAACGTTGGGCAATAAGCTTCTGCACATGCTTTTGCTCCAGCAGGAGTTGCCTTCTGTGAGTCAGCAAAGTTTCTTGTTGTCTCAGAAGTATGTTTACTCTCTGGAGAAGACTTTCCAACACCTCACGCACACGTTTGTTCTCGTTGAACACCTCAGTCATGTAGGACACAAGAGATTGGGATGCCATCTTGTTGAAAAGGAGAATTCTTAACTCAGTCATGTGACAGTAAGGTCAGGTTAGATATGTTGGTACTTAATTGACTCACCTCATCAGCTGAGACCATCAATGCTCTCAAATTTTCTTGTGCCTCTTTATCACATGTGATTTTCTTTTTCAGGAAGTCACCCTTGAGTGCCACCAGTGTCTCTGAATGATGACATTGGATGGAGAAGAGTTCGTTTTCCAGCTCTGTGATACGATTCGTCTGTTGCAGTTGCAATGTCTGTGACACACGCACACACATGCACACACGCACGCACACATGCACACACACACATTGCTGGTACAAAATACATGCCATTAACAAAAACGATGAATGTAAATTCAACTACAGTTCAGCAATAAATGTTACAAGCTTTATCGTCTGGTCAACGCTAAGCACTGATGACTCACATAGATGTTTAAGGCCAATATGTCAATAGTTGTAGAGATGCATCTTCAAACTAGGCTTTACAGGAAGACATAGAATGCATCATAGCGGTAAACTAAAACTGGAAAAAATGCAACTTTTAACTAAATCCAAGATGGCCGACATTTAAAACGGCTGACATACAATACATGGTCTGACTTAGCATGATGTTCAGAACGTATTGGGACCCATTTTATGATTTTATAATGAACAGATATAGAATTCTAAGGTAAAAAACTATTTTTGTATCTCCTGACTCCTAGGAGGCACTGTGCTGAAACTGCAGGCTACCTCAGATAGTAGTTATTATAACATCCACCAAGTTTGATGTTGATATACTAAAGCATTACTAACCTAATGAAAACGAATTGTTCACGCCCCATTCATAAGCTCTTTGCCGAATCAATCTGAACTTTTAGTCAGTCTAGTCAGAAGATGATCTAGAACAATAAGATCTTTCAAAATGGCCACCAAATAACAATGAGATCCGGTAGAATTTTGTCTCTAGACCAAACAGTTTAAAAGTTATTATCATAAACAACTTTGACATGAACAAAAAGTATTTGGACTAGTAGTGCTATAGATTTAGTTAGTTCAATTTCATAGATATAGTTCCTGTCCAGATTGGGTCAGAATGCTCTGGCCGACTGTATCATAACTTTTCCACAAGCAGTTCACAAGGGTGTCATTGACTTAGATTTCGCAAGAACATTAAGGAAATGTGTTGACGAGTAGCCAGGATTATATGGGCACATGTTTCTTGGTACCATGTGTCGGCAATAAAGAAAGGGTAGAAGCGACTTCCCATCTCTTCAAGGACAACAAGGGTGAATGTCGTAGCCAGTAGCAGCTAAGGGAGCCGTTGCAGGTTCTTCTTTGACTGGTTCATCGGTATCACCCCTGGGCCTTATGAGTAACCGTGCCCGGATGAATACTTGCTCCCTGAGGGACACTCTGTAAGCCAGGCCACCCATTGGCTGGGGATCCATGACTTATGGATATGCCAGCCGCCCCAGGGAATTTGAAAAAGACAGTTCTTCGAGATCCCATACCACTGGCCCAGAAACCCATGCGGCACCGGAGGCACACCATGATTACATTCGTCATCACATCTTATGGCATTAGCTTGGAAGCTCAGTCGCTGTTATCAACCAGTGACACTTTTTAATTTTTTAATGAGTACAACATCCAATGAGTTTCGCCATCCCTGTGACACATGGCTGTGTTTTGATGTAATGTCTTGCTTCAATTCCAATCCATAACAATTTTAATACCTTGGCTTAGGGAAGGAGGTTTTCACCTGTCAATCATTCCTCTGATGATGTTTCCACCACCAAGTTTGATGATACTGATGGTGTTTTTGTACGCACTTCCTCCTTCAAATGACAAATTGTATTTTGGTGTCAACTTGGAAACACTTTAACATGGTTCTTGTCGGAACAAAATCCATCTGTTCAAATGCAGACTTAAGATGCCCGTACATGATTTCCTTAACAGGGATGCTTTGTAGGCACGGCTGGATTTTGGTAATTCTCAGTGTGTTAGCTTCTGTTTTGTTGGTGACTGGTACCGGTTGTCTTGAGGTCATGGCGAGATCTTGTTTTTAGTTCTTTACCGGTTCTCGTGTTCATTGAATCTCAATGATGTGAGATTTTGCGTAGAGCCCCAGACTGAAGGAGACTGATAGTTACTCAAAATTTTATTGAATTTGTATATAATCTTGTCCGTGTAGCCACCTTCTCATCAAGCTATTTGTTGACCTCTTTGCCGATTCCTGCCTTAAAACTATCAGAGAATTTTTTTGACTAATGATTACTTTGTCTGTGAACATACGTTAAAAATCAGCATGGGATAAAACTTAACTCCATCACTCTATTTAGATGTTAAAGTGTGCCTACATATACGATGTGATACCATTCCATCTCAATGAACTATGGAAAAATTTGTAAATAATTACAAATTCAAGAGATTAACCATTGAATTGTTCAATAAACTTGAAGGTTTTGTTACCTTAACATCTTTAAGGTCCGCAATCTCATTATTAAGTTTGGCCAGTTGGTTTTGCATCTGCATGATTTCCCTTTGGACCCCTGAAACCACAGGCAGCAAACATACAATACATTATGGGTCAATAGGATGGTCAAGCAAAACTTATGTGCAACGATTGGGAGCAACTGATGATTGTATTTAGTTGTAATGATGCAAGTTTTATCTACAAATGTACACCTTTTCTTTCATGCTTGTAGCCATGTAGCACAGATGCCTTTCAGTCATGGATTTCCTCCAACAGAACAGAAAAGCATGTGGAGAATTGAAGAATCAGCGCCAATAAGTATATTTTAAAAGGTTAATGTAGCCAACCGTTCCAATAATGTGAACTTGTTAAAGAGTACGGATGGGTGAATGTTTGTGCAGAAAGCGATAACCCAGTCTCACCACTGGCCTGCTCCTTATGCTTCTCCTGCATGTTCTTCCTTTGTCTTTGCAGATCTTGGAGCTCCTCATGGCTCCGATCACTCCGAGTTGCTATTGCAGCCTGTCGTTTCTCTTGTGTTTGAGACAAAAATGATATGAACTGCTCCTGCACAGCACAGGAAAAGAGAACACCACTTTTTGTATGCATTCAGTCATTTCACACATCAAGCGAAACATTGTAGAAGTAGTAGTCTCAATTCATCATGGTTACCGAGTTCAATCAGAGGATATAAGATCCAGAACTATGTACAGATGTGAATTTATTTAAAACACATACACTCTCTACTTGTGTCAGGGAAACTTCATTCTGAAGAAACTCGTTTTCTTTTCGCCTGGAGAGGATTTTGTTAAATGAACCAACACCAAATATGTTTATAATAAAACAACGCTTAGGTCACAAGCAAACAATATTTGAAGTTGTTTATGTTGGTTGTCATGCTCTGGTTTATTGCAGTTGGTCAAATTAGAAGAGAACTTGAATAAATCACTTCACACATCGAAACACCTTTGATTAGCCAGACATTGAAACATATTGATCAAGCTTTCGTAAAGGATACAACTGTTCCACTTTCATTTTCAGTGAGCCTAGGTTCCCTCTAAGAGTGTCATATCTGTAAGAACAACGTTATAAAGGAATTACGTTATGAAAATGACCAATACAATAACTAATATTTATTTTTTTACAAACAACTCACTCCATTTGTAACAGAATTTCTCTCTGCGATTCCCCCCCCGAAGAGGCATTTACATCCTCCTGAGGCTTTGACGTGTTTTTCTTGTTCGCCATAGAGATGTTTTAGCACACTGGAGACTTATATCAAAATCAACAATCGGAAGAATCAAAGTTCTATTAAATCTAGCGTTAATTCAACTACCGTCGCTTGCACCGTTGACTGTATCTATGGCAACCGTACAACGATCGCTGTAAGGGGATGACTCATCATACCTAAAATACGTTTTTATTTAGTGTTTGACAAATAAGATATTAGGTCTTTTTCTGGATTTTTATATCAGCTCAAGAAATACAAATAAAAAATGTCATTAACAAAAAGGTGAAGGATTGCCAGAAATTGACCGCTAGATGGAGGTAAGCTATCCCTTGCAGAATCTATGTTGCCACAACCGTACAAAATAAACCTGTGACTTTTCAGAGACATCTTAAAATGTAGTAAGGTTATCAGACTGAAATATTGCTTGGTTAAAAACGTATTTTCACAGAATTTGGAAAACAAATTTAGCCATTTGTCATAAATTCTAGCTTGTAAAACACATTTTGTTAAATGTGCCTTATCTTGAATGAATCATATAGCCTCTTTCATCCACTGTGTCCAGTTCTTTCATTCATTTTCAAACCCACTTATTCCCTTTCGGGGTCATGGGGGTCTGCCAGTGCCTATCTCCAGCACACATTGGGCGAGAGGCGGGGGTACACCCTGGACAGTGCATCACAGGGCAACACACTCACACATTCACACCTAAGGGGAATTTTTAGATTATTCATGTAACCTAACTGCTTTTTTTGGGGGATTGTGGGGGAAACAGGAGTACCCGGAAGAAACCCACGCAAGCACAGGGAGAACATGCAAACTCCTTCCAGGAAGGTGCTACCCACTGCGCCACCCTGCCACCCACTGTGTCAAGTTGTTGGGAGTAAATACAGACTGTTATATACATCTTTACACCTCATAAACAGCACAACACTAGGAAGACAACACAGACTGTTCACATTTAGATGAGGGCTAGGGGTAAGGTCAAAGCAATTTACCAGTCTCTGTCTTCAGTGAGGTCTGTGATGAAAAAACATAGTACTCTGAGAATTATTCATTTTAGTATTGATCATAGAAACGTAGTGTCATATCTGTCTACTGTCTACTGTATGAAGTCTGTCGATTTGTGAGTTCAATGTGATTGAAACTACTGTCACTGTGGAGTAAAAGGTACTGGTCATTGATTTGTGAAGTGGTTTTCAAGTTTCAAATTCCGGTTTAAGTTGAAAACTTGTTTTAAGGCTAAAATAGTTGTATATTCATTAAAGGAATCTACACACCGGTCCGAATTGAGATTCGCATAAATCTTTGGATGGCTTTTCAACAGGGTGCTCTTCGTCTGTCAAATAATTATTGATGCAATGATGCTCCGTTGAAGACGACAGATAGAAAGATTTTCAAGAACACATAGAAAAATTCTTGGATGTTGAGGGGTTTATACTCTTGGTGGCTGATCGGGAGCTGTTTGGCAAAAATGTGGAAAAAAGAGAGGATTTATTGTGAGGTATTTTTTACCTGTTTCCTGTGCAAAGTCAGTATGAAAATGTGGGATGAGCGCCACCGAACAGCTCTTTAAGGTGACTCACATCAGCAAAAGATTCAGCTTTCACTGGGCGTTCTCCTTGCGAAAATGGATTCGATAAACCACTCTGAAACTCTTTTTTCATTTCACCCATGGTTTTAATATTGTAAATCTATAGCGGCCTCAACTCTCCCATGATAAGCCATGGTTATTCTACTTTGAATGAAAACAGGCACCTTCATCCGTGTTTAACTATTAAAACATAGATATCTCAGAAGATGACTGAGAAAAGTAGAGTAAAGGGCAGACAATGTGGTTTCCAAGAGACACAGTGGGTACAGCAAGGAAGCAGGAGTGGAGCCAGTTGCAAAGTGATAGAGCGGTCACAATATGAAAGAATTCCATTGACTTGAATGGCAGCTAATTCAACAATGCGAAAGCGTAAGCTAATGCCTATGCGCTGCAGTAATAAACTTAAGAAGGAGAGTTTCAGTTACCAGCATTTATTTCCAAATATGGATCCCATGTCGGCAAAACATTTTAAATGAAATATTTATAGCTAAGCAATATCTCATCGAAATCGAATCAAAACCATAAAAACGAGAATCAAAGTGAATTGTCGAAATTGTCACAATAACCAGCCCTAGTATAAGACAGAAATTTAAGCTGGGAGGAACTATGACCGGCGACTTGAGTCTCCAGATTAGAGAGGTCAGATACATGTGCTTTTTGAAAGTGGTTGTTGATTGGGGACTGGCTGTGTCTCATTGGAATTAATCGAATCCCTGATACCCATGGATTTCAACTGGAAAAATGTATAACAAATTGCAGTAATAAGCATACTATGCTAAAGGTAATAAATCGTCATTTTGACTGTTATAGCACAAAGCATTACTTTATTTTTTATTAAAGTGTTATTGTGAACACAATTTAAACCGCCAAGAGTAAAGACCTGGCAACCCAGACCACAACGAATCCACGGGTGGAGCAGAGAATATCTTATCGACAACCATGAGATGCTTCCGCTGCTGACAGTTAGCAGTGTGTAACCAACTTTCACAGTTAATTAGATGCTATTCAGGCGTCATTCTTCTCTATGGTCATGGGTTGTGGCTTCGAAGGAGCTGAACCGGTGCTGAAGGTTTCAATCTGGATAACGGATGAGCGGAGAGACTGAAGCATCCGCATCCTGAGCTCCGGTGATCGGGAGAAGACAATCACATCGGTGATGGAGATGGAGGGACCGCACGAGTTCTTATGCGGGGTGGTGGAAGGTAAGTCTAACACCATAGCTTGCGTTTATACGCCGCTTAGTGATTGCGACACATACGACAAAAGTTATCTTTTTATAAAAGATTTAATTCTAAAAGTCAAACGGTTGTGCTCACATCATAACACACAACAGGAAAACCCTGACTCTGTATTGATCCATTGGACTATAACTCATTTGAAAATGATTAGTTTGTAATGGATTAGAAGAACAGTCGAGTTCGAATCCTTATGCATCATGGGTATTTATTTCCATATTTATACTGGGGTGATTGGATGGTGCTGGCAAGAAACACCCACCCCTATTCCCAGTGCAATTCCTCAAGCATCTCTTAATTGGTCTGATACTTGTTTCCAGCTAAGAGTCACAATATTGGCTGTATGTTTGAGTGTTTTTCCTCTTGTATCCACTCTGCTGGTTTCCAGTGGCTTTTCATCACTGACCCACTTTAGTAGCAGACTACTGAATATCTGCTTTCAGAACTAGCCTTTGTATCTGGTTTTTTGTTGTATATTTCTAGCAGTAATTTTTTATAGTACTAGAAAAGATAATGAGGAAAGATGAAGTAAGTACCTGATAACAGTAAAGCCATGTGCTCAACAAAACTAGACATTAACTCAAGGCACAATAAAACAAATGACACAAAACCCACACAAGCTATATATATATATATATATATATATATATATATATATATATATATATTCTGAAACATTTTCCACATACATTTTCCGTGAAACATTTTCCAAAATAACCATTTGTCTTAAATATTGTTCACAAATCTGTCTAAATCTGTGATAGTGAGCACTTCTCCTTTGCCAAGATCATGCCATCCTATCTCACAGGTGTACCATATCAAAATGCTGATTAGACAGCATGGTTATTGCACAGGTGTGCCTTAGACTGGCCACAAGAAAAGGCCACTCTGAAATCTTCATCACACAGCACAATGCCACAGATGTCGCAAGTTTTAAGGGAGCGTGCAATCGCATGCTGATAGCTGGAATGTCCACCAGAGTTGTTGCTGGGGAATTGAAAGTTCATTTCTCTACCATAAGCCGTCTCCAAAGGCGTTTCAGAGAATTTGGTAGCACATTCAACCCGCCTCACAGCCGCAGACCATGTGTAACCACACCAGCCCAAGACCTCCACATCCAGCATGTCCACCTCCAAGATCATCTGAGACCAGCAACTCAGACAGCTGTTGAAACAATCGGTTTGTATAACCAAAGAGTTTCTGCTCAAACTGTCAAAAACTGTCATCTGCATGCTCGTCGTCCTCATCGTGGTCTCGACCTCACTCCTGTTCTCCGCTGTAACCAACTTGAGTGGGCAAATGCTCAAATGCTGAGTGGGATTTTTGAGATACAGTGACGAGATCCTGAGCCCAATTGTTGTGCCATACATTCATCACCATCTCCTCATGTTGCTGCATGATAATGCACTGCCCCATGTTGCAAGGATCTGTACACAATTCTTAGAAGCTGAAAACATCCCAGTTCTTGCATGGCCAGCATACTCACCGGACATGTCACCCATTGAGCATGTTTGGCGTATATGACAGCTTGTTCCAGTTCCTGCCAATATCCAGCAACTTCGCACAGCCATTGCAGAAGAGTGGACCAACATTCCACAGGCCACAAAAGACAACCTGATCAACTCTATGTGTCACACCAGCTACTGACTGGTTGTCTGAGTCCCCAGACACCCCCCCCCCAGTAATGCACATTTTAGAGTGGCCTTTTCATGTGGCCAGTCTAAGGCACATCTGTAATACCCCATAACCATGCTGTCTAATCAGCATCTTGATATGGTACACTTGTGAGGTGGGATGGATCATCTTGGCTAAGGAGAAGTGCTCACTATCACAGATTTACACAGATTTGTGAATAATATTTCACAGAAATTGTTATTTTGTGTATGTGGAAAATGTTTCAGATCTTTGAGTTCATATATACCATAAAAAAGTGTTTATTTACAAGAATGCATGTAGAGGAAGACCTCAAACAATGCATGGTTGCGAACCCAGCATCAGAAATCCAAGCACTCAAAAAGGAGCCCAGATACAATACAACCCCCATGGAAACAAAACATAGCCAGAAGGGACTTGAGCTGAGGGCATACCGAATGCACAGGACATAGCATTTCATGTATCAACCCACTTCAAATAGAGTCAGACTTGTAAATTGTCTCTTTCTAAAAGTAATTGCTGTGTTAGTGTTCACAGGTCCAGATGCAAAATATTAATAACCGGGGCAAATCAAGTCAGACTTTATGCATGGTTTGTTTTAGAATGGCTGCCAGCATTAATAATAAATGATAACCAACCAGAGTCTGGCACAGAATGCAGCAAAATATAATCCAAGACGGGTAGAAAATCTAAATTACATACAGTGCTTAGCATAAATGAGTACACCCACTTAAAAAAGTAGAGTCTCTTTAGTCTTCATCTTGGGTCCTAGCAAATTCTAAACATTCTTTTTGTTGCATTGGACGATGCCCATGCACGCCATTTCTCTGCAGCGTGCGTCATATGGTCTCAAAGGAAAGGGTCACACCCGTTTGGCTTCCTACTGCTTTAGCTAACTGTAGTGATCTTGCATTTTCTTCAACCCTTCTCATCAGAAGACGCTCCTGTCGAGATATTAATTTCCGTTGATGGCCTGGACGATGCACCTCCATCTTCTTGCAGCCCTTACCTTATTTGCATAAAGAATTTCATTTCTCAGATTTTGTGACATTCTCTTCCATTGTGACATTTTTCTTCCATGGGGAGCCATTGCTGACAGCATGGCTTCTTTGTTAAGTACTGCAATTTTAAAGTCACCTGTCTGCTAACACCTCTTAAATGAATCATTATCCTCACCTGTGGTTAAATGTTGAAGTCTTAAGCGTGGCTTATCTCCTAAGACTTTAATTGGGGTGTACTCTATTTTGATTGACAGAACTGAAATGCATGAGCTGAGACAAAGAGGTGTTTTTTTTTATTTTTTTTTTTATAAATGAATAATAGCAAAACACAGGAGCAAACACACAATACCCCACATGGGAAAACCTTGAATAAACTAAAACTGGTTCCGAGTATACATGAGATAAGGCTAACTAAGAAATAAAGTAAATGTAATCCGAATAATGGCTCGACGCAGCGCACGAGGAGCACGTAGATTAACTCACGGACCAGCATACAGACAGACAAACGAATGAACAGAATTACAGTTGAAACCGTATCGCAAGATGCAAGCACAGAATTTAAATTAGAGGGAAAATTAGGGAGAAACAAGAACACTTGTGAGGAGGACATTGGGCAAAAGAAGAGACCGAGCGTGAGGGAAATAGACAGAAAGGCAAAGGACAGAAAGGGACGCGTCCAAAAGGGCAGGCACAGGGAAACTCCATAAACAGCAAGGAGCAGGAAGAGAGGAAAAAAGAGAAAGAGGAGAGACAGTAGGAAAAAAAATGGAACATGACACTCCAACACAAGATCTTTGTGAATTGTCCGGCAGGTTGAACAAGATAAAGTACTGTTCTCAAACAATGCAGTTTAACTAATTCAGTGTTCAACCTACTCTTTAAGATTTGCACAGCTAGCTCATATCTCACTCTGGTAATGTAACCATGACTATTTTACAAGGCATGGATGGCAGGGATGAACTGAGCCAAAAAAATCAGATTCAGTCCAAAACTGTCTTTTTGAGTGGGTTGTGGTGAAGAGTAGGTGGAGAACTCTTATGAAAGGCTATCTTGTGTGCATAGAGAACAAAATGTACATAGAATTTTTTTTGACATTTCATACAGTAAGGGAAAGAAGTATTTGCCGTTCATCTTACTTTGAACATTTTGTCAATAAATCCTATGTCACAAAGAGGACTGTAGAACATAAAAATGACATAGATCCACTGCTGGTCATTGTGGTTTTGAGGCGGCTGACATGAGGAAACTAAAACCTTCGGCTCGCTCCAGTTTTCCTATGGGATTACGGTCCTTTGTCGTTGGTTTTTGGTTCCTTGTTATGCTCAAATTAGTGCTATCTAAGTTACTTTTTTCGGTTATGACCAAGAGCTCATGGCCATAGCTAAGGGTAGGAACGCTCATGGCCATAGCTAAGGGTAGATTGACCAGTAAATCGAGAGCTTTGCCTTGCAGCTCAGCTTCTTTTTCTTCACAAAGAATTGGTACATCTTTCACTGCAGTGGCTAAGTTTCCACTTACTCCACCAACTCCTCCACTCGTGGCTGGATTACTTCGCCAACTCGGCGGGAGGATTCCACCTTTTTCCTTCTAAGACCCATGGCCTTAGATGTGGAGGCGCTGATTCTCAACGCAGCCAGTTTGCATTGGACTGCAAAATGCCCCAATGAACACTGGAGGTCCTGGTCTGATGAAGCATGACCACATCATCTGGAAAAAGAAGAGATGAAATCAAGTGGTCCCCAAACCGGACACCCTCCGGCCCCCTCCATAAAAAAGCATGAACAGGACTGGTGACAAAGGGCAGCCCTGCCAAAGGCCAGCATGCACTGGGAGCAGGTCTGACATATAACCGGGTCATCTTGTGTAAATATTGCCGCTTCTACGTGACACATGACCGTGTGACTATAGTGAGATCATGAACAAAGCCTATCATTCATTTAGTTTAGTTTAATCCTCCTGCTTTGGAGAAGTCTTACGTTATTCAGATTTTACCAAAGAGAGTTTATTAAATGTTTCTTCTTGTGTTTATATTACTTGTTTTTGTGATCAACAAGCTGTGAACTATAATAAATATGGCTTTCACAGTTAATTTGGAGGATATTGATGGTTTATTGCAGGTATTGTTTACATTAAGAAATCTGTGTTACAAGTTACACACAATTAGATCTTGATTTTAAATAGTTTCTTTGCCTTGAGTTTACATTCAACATTTACATTTCAGAAAAATTGTGCAACTAATTATTTAATTTTTTGAATCAATTGATAGCATTAACTCAAATACAATCAACAAGCAATTTTTAAAGGACGTTGACGAGGGACCAATCACTAATTTGACTCATCAGTTTCCTTGGACAACCACTGCATCAATGATTTTCAACGTTGTCTGTTTCTTTGTGCTTCTTCAAAAGAACGCACACAGCACATCTTGAACACTAGTCTGCTTTGAAATCTTTTCTGGGAGAGACCTTGTTTATGCTGTATAACTACCTTGTATCTTGTTGCTGTGCTCAATCTTGCCATGACTAGACACTCTCAATGTGTACCATTTTGTCGCTTACTCTATATCTGTATGTTTTTCTCCACAGGTTTCTATGGAAGACCCTGGTCAATGGATCAAAGGAAAGTTCTATTTCAATGGTGAGTATTGTTTTGTTGACTGTGAGACTCTCTAATATGCAGTTTTATTTTTCATAAACGTACAATATATCTGTTTAATGTTACATACGTTAATCAGGATAATTATTTTTAAACATGGTGGTAAAGCCAAATAGAGGTAGCAGCTGGTGTGTTGTTGTGCAGTAAAGGAGTGCGTGTGGGCAGACTGACAATTGGCTAGGCATTGGTGCCAGCACGATTTTTACACTTCTGTGCCCATTAACTGTGATGAATCCAGTCTTTCGTAATACTGTATCTTCATTTTTAGTGTTTCAACCAATTGTTTCACTAAACCAACTTTAGTGAAAGATTGTTGAGATGGAGAGAGAGGGAGAGAAAGAGAGATTGAGAAACATAAGTAGATATAGGGGGAGAGAGTGGTAAATGAAAATGGCTGAAGAGAGAGAGAGAGGGGGGGGGTTAAATATTAGATTTATTAGGTAAAATAAGAAATATAAATAAATGAATATAAATATAAGTTTTTGCATTAAAACAATAGATTAATCTGCACAGGATTTGCATTATCGAGGGACTAATGATTTCTAACCATTAGTGGGGTCCTCTGCCATATGAACCCTGTGAAATTGACGAGTCACTAAATTGAACAGAAATTGTTCTCATGTAAATGTGTTCACCAAACTCCTGAGATAAATCCTGTGCAAATTGGGATGTCATGGGCTTGTGTATTTTATACGAGGGTTGTGTTGGATTGCAATAGACTGTTATGTATCATAATGCTAAACTCGTACTGCTCTTTATTTTAAAAAATGTTTTGTGACATTTTACAGTCATATTACATGACTGACCCTCCATAGCAACCAAGCTGTTTACCTTAGCAACCATTTTGACATATCTCTATCTCAGCTTTGGAAAATAATAGATAAATGGGAGTTGGTTTATGTCACTTATAGTGACATTGGGAACATTTTAAAATAGCTTTCTTTTATAGTATGTTGTATACAAACATTAGCCATTTAGTTTATAATAATGTTGTGGCTCTGATGATTTTTCTCTCGCGTACCCTTACAGCTTTTCTACCACCATTTGGGAACCGCTGCTTTAAGGGAGGTTATTTTTTTTGCGCAGCTTAAGTGTGTAAATAAAGTTGTACATCAATTACTGTGTCCCCTCTTCCTCCTTCCAGCACTGTGAAATCAGATCAAATGTATCCTTTTGTTATTGTATTCATTCCAAGTAAAATCTGCTTTATATATAAGCCCCATATTGTCCATTTTTGTATAAATTCTGGTGTATTTAGTAAAACATTACAGATTTTTATTCTACGGATGTGCGACTGATCACAGAAATTCAAACTGGTAGTGTGCATCAGTTGAAAAAGTGCTCTTTAAACTATTGCTTGAAGTGACCTGTCATGGCCTTTTGTGACAATATGTTAGCATCCTCTTGACACATGAAAATAGGAGCTGGAGTATATCTTTCATGTCCACTCAAGCTTTAGAGGCACTGGTCCAGTCTCAGCCAAGGATGAAGACATGAGAAGTGCAGGCGAATGGAGGATGAGAACTTGTGTACGCTTGACTGAGAGTGTAGATATTGTACTGAGGCTGTAGATGAAGAGATAGTCCAGAAAATCAAGTGGAGAAAGAAGTGATTAGATTCTGTCAGCGCAATACAATTTTAAGTAGGTCGTTGAGGGAGAGACACAAATTAGTGTTCACAAGCTTGTTAGAGGTTAATCTTTGGGGAGGTTCTTTAATATTTTAGACAAGCACTAACTCAACCCCAGTCTATTTATGGAAATCTGCTTTTCTCATGAGATGACTCTAGCAGCCTGATGTGAAGATGAAGGTATAGTGCTGCATATATCGCTCAGTCTTAGGTTGAGAGCTAAATCCTGAAAAATTAATGAAGTCCTCTTCTGAAATGGCACAGTCTTTAATTTTAAAAAGTATTTAATATTGTAATTTAAAATATTGTAATTTTTTTAATTGTCCCTCATTCAGATACGGGCCAATTATCCAATAGACATCTGGGATTTTGCCTGGTCATCGCTTGTGCCTCCATTTGTCTTTGGTTCCCATTGCATTTGTCTTCCTTAATATTTGTGTTCATTGCTTGTTGAGTCTCCCGTTGCATTCAGAGATGGGCACAAAACACAAAAAAGTGTTTAATAGCAAATGACCCAAAAAATTTTACATTTATTTATATAAAATACAAATTACTGGTGTGGAATTGTTATTTATTAACTAATACAAGTATTGTGATAAAAAGAACATAATGTGAAAGCTTTGTAAAAGTCAACCTTATTGTTAATCGTCGTTTGCTCAAATCTGGCTCAGATTTGGTAAATGATGGAGATGTAAGGGGTGGTTTAGATAACCTGAAAGTGAATTAAATTATGTCAAAGACCCCTCCATAGCAACCAAAGTGTTTACTAAATCGAGCAGGCTGTCGCCGTACATTTGTGCCCGACAGTGCTGCCGCTTGGCGGTCTCGTCCCGCTGTCCCCTCCAAATCCGGCAAGTTTTCGTCAGACCTGATGGTGAAGGCTTACTCGGCTGCGGGTCAAGCTGCAGCTGCTCTGCATGCTATGGCGACCTTCCAGGTGTACCAGGCCAAGGTCCTCCGTGACATGCACCAGAGTGGTGGCGGCCACGAGTCTTTACAAGACTTAGGCTCGGCTACAGATCTCGCCCTTCGGGCTACGAAATCTGCAGCGCACAGTATCGGCCGCATGATGCCCACTCTTGTGGTCCAGGAACGCCATCTATGGTTGGAACAGGCGTCGGGAGGTCGCTCAATGAGGACCACACGCGGTTCCTTGACGCGCCTATTTCACCTGATGGCCTCTTTGGTGTCACATGGATGACTTTGCGTCGAAGGTCTTCACGATCAGGAAGCAGGCGGAGGGTCTGGGCGAGCTGATGGTGCCGCGCTGTGGCAAGCGCGGTCCTAGTAAGCTCGGTGTGGAACCCTCTCCGCCTGCGAGACGCCAAAGAGTGTGCCCACGGCCCAAACCTTCGGCCAAGAGCCCGAGGAGGGCCTCTGTATGGGGTCGGGCACAGTCGTCCTCAGAGGGTTCTCGGAAGCAGACGAGAAGTAGCGCCTTCGGACAATCCGCTGGGTTACACAATTCAGTTCGTGAAAACCCCTGTTCTAGACCCCGGTTCTGCGGTCAGGCGCCTCAGTCCTGCTAGAGGAGATCGCTGCCCTCTTGAGCAAGAGCGCAGTCGAGCCGGTCCCTCCAGCCGATGCCAGAAGTGGCTTCTACAGCCGATACTTCCTGGTCCCCAAGAAATCTGGCGGGTTGCGACCAATCCTGGATCTGAGACGTCTGAATCGGGGCCTGGCCAAGCACCGATTTCGGATGTTTTTTTGTTTTTTTTTACCTTGTCCTATCCTGCTCAAAAGCCATCACATGGGAGAGTATATGCCTTGCTGAGTTGGACAGTTTTGCTTTCTCTAGGGGAGTAAAACACCTGGTGTGGTGTTTTCTCCTCTGGATTGAAACATTAAATGTATGTAAATATTTATTAGTTGTGGTTCCCGAGAGTCAGTTTACATTAGTTTTGTCAGGACAAGACGGTGTTTAACTGAAAGGGGGAGTGGATAAAGTATTGGGGAAGGGTGAAGGTACATGGGTGAAAAAGATAGAAAGGAAGAGGAAAAGTAGAGAAAGAAAAATAACAATAATAATAATAATAATAATAATAATAATAATAATAATAATAATAAAAAATAATAAAAAATCAGTAAATGAAAAAATAAAATATATAAATATTATAATTATAAAAATATTATTATATTAAAATATTAATATAAATAAATCAGATGTTGACGATCCGCAGCCTTCTGCCCTGTGTTCGTCCTGGGGATTGGTTCGCCACCATCGACCTGAAGGACGCGTATTTCCACGTGGCAGTGGCCCCACGACACAGACCCTTTCTAAGGTTCTGTTTCGAAGGCCAAGCCTATCAGTACAAGGTCCTGCCCTTCTGCCGAATGGCTCCTAGTAGCTGAGTCTAGAGACCAGTTGATTGCACACAGGGACAGAGTGGTATCGCACATCAGCCACCAAGGGTTCCAGGTTACAGCTATGGCTTCGTTCTCGGGTTCCGCGTTGGGCATGGCGCAGAGGCCACATGCGGTTGTCTTAGACACCGCGCGGCCTCTCGACCCTTAGAATCTGGAACTCTGTGACCTTCCTTCGCGCAGGAGCTCCTCTGGGAGGGATCTTTGGTCGCAAGGTTGTCTCCACAGACGCTTCCTTGACAGGTTGGGGCGAAGTGTGCGGTTCCCATCGAGCGTCCGGCTCCTGGACCCGACGCATATCTCGATGGCACATCAACCGTCTCGAGCTAGTTGCAGTGATATTCGCTCTGCGGCACTTTCGGCCCGCTCCTTCGGCGATGTCACGTGCTTGTCAGGATGGACAACACGACAGCGGTTACGTACATCAACTCCCATGGGGGCGTACCTCGCCCAACACTTGCTCCTGTGGAGTCAGAGCAGACTCTTGTCGCTCAGGGCCATTCATATTCCCGGCACTTTGAACAAGATCGTGGATTCTCTGTCGAGGTTCAAACCTGCTGCAGCGGAATGGCGACTCCACCCCCTGGCTGTCTAGCAGATATGAGATGTGTTCGGGGAAGCACATATAGATCTGTTTGCTTCCCAAGAAAACACTCACTGCCAGCTCTTCTACTCCCTGTCCCTGGCTCCTCTCGAGACAGATGGTCTGGCACACAGCTGGCCCAGGAAGACGCGATTATATGCGTTCCCCCCAGTGAGCCTACTCGCACATTTTCTGTGCAAGGTCAAAGAGGACAAGCACAAGCTGCTTCTTGTTGCGCCCATGGTTCAGAGAACTCTCGTCGCTTTTGACAGTCCCTCTCACTCCCTGGTGAGAATCAGGCCCAGGCCCGGATTCATTCCCAAGGTCCTGTCGACCCCCTTCCGGGACCAGACAGTGACATTGCAGGCCCTGCCCTGGGAGGAGGCCGACCCAGCCCAGGGTACACTCTGTCCAGTCTGGGCTCTCCGGCTCTACCTGGAAAGAACCCAGGAGTACGCTGTGTAAGGAGTAAGGGGTACGCTGTGTCCAAGCAGCGGCTAGCTCATTGGATTGTGGAGGCTATCCAGCTGTCTTACCAGGCAAGTGATGTACCCTGCCCTCTAACGAAGCTAAGGGCCCATTCCACCCATGGCATCGCCGCCTCGTGGGCTCTGGCCAAGGGGGTCTCACTCGCCGACATATGTAGAGCTGCGGGCTGGTCGACACCCCTTACCTTTGTCAGGCACTACTGCCTGGACAACGGCGCTGTGCCTTCTGCGGTGCTGAGTGGTGGCAGCTAACCCGTTGGCACAGTTTGGGGGCAATACCCATAGATGCACATCCCCATGGGTCTGTCGAACATCCGTTCCCTCACCACTTTCGGTGGTTCTGTGAACTCTATCCTCCCCCCATGCGGCATCTGACTGAGAGGAGCAGTCAGCTCTGCTAGGTTCTGTAATAAGGTTTTGCCTTTGGCCTGATCCCTACAGAACTCGGGTCCGGACTTAGGGCTCCCTAAGCCTGGGTGGCCCGGTCTGTGTATTCTATACAAAGCCCCTTATCAGGTGAGTTTGTATTACCCCTTTCCATTCCCTCCCCTCCTTCAGGGAAGGGGGGTTACGAAAGTAACCTAGACGATAATCACACACTGGGTGCAGGGATGTGTTACACAAAAAAGTGCACCTGTGGAAGCAATTTACAACAGGAGTCACTGGGTTCTGACATGCATATTTAAAGATGGATGCAATAAAACCCGCTACATTTCATCCAAAATTTCAGCAATGTGCAGCATATAAAAAGTAAAGTAAAATTGGGCCATGGATGGGGCCCTGTGGCACTCCACAGTCCACCCAGCCCGAAACGGATACAGAGCCATCCCACTGAAAAAAGCAGATTACTTTTGTGCAAAAATCTACAAACATGCATTTTGTGAGAAAATCCTCCAGATCCCATTTGTAGGAAAATGTGCTACTTTATTTATTTGTTAACAACGTTGGTCTTATACTCAAACTGATTTGTGTTTGTAAATTGGATTCTGTGGTTTGCTGAAAATGCCAGATCAGTTTGTTCGTTTTGCTCCAATTTTTGTGTAGAATATACTTCTCAACAAGGATGAAATGTAAAAGTGGACAGACCCTTAACTTGAATCCTCTGCAGTGCAATCGACCGTCTGCTGCTGTTCAGCTCAGACTCATGCACAGGAGGAAATGTGACCCCTTGTATTATTAATGGTTGATGATCAATTAATGTCTCTATTTTCAACTTCTCTCTCTCTCTCACTAACTTCCTGTCTCTTGGTTTTCTTCATACAATATTTCCTGTTTCCTTTTTCAGGATGCAGATGTGGGGTTTAAACACCTATCTATATGGCCCTAAAGATGATCTCAAGCACAGATTACTTTGGAGGGAGGTTTATTCAGCAGAGGAAGAAGGTATGGCTGGCACCTTGTTATCAGATTTATGTCAAACATGGACGTCTAGAAGTCGAATTGACACAAAATTAATAGCTCAAATATGTTTCATTTTTCCTTGAAATGAGGATTTCAAATATGATTCTTGTTATTTGGGTCCCACTCACATGTAGCCTTACGTCACTTCGAATCTGGTTAGAATCAGGATGTTCTGTCGTAGTTAGTAGTGATGCCAACGTATCCATTATGCCACACATAAAACATAAGTCTGTTCACAAACACAGATATATATATTTGACAATCTTGAAGGGTTGGAGAGTGGTACAGTAATGAGTGTCTGTAGGCAACAGTGAGGAATGGTGGATGTTCCTTGAAAGTTTGCACTTCTGCAAATAGAATTGGAAATTTAATGGTGTTCTCAATGTTAAGAAATACAGGGAGATAAGTACACATTATGCAATAACATCAGGCCTCAAATTTGACCCCATAATTTCTGCAGCAAAACAATAACTCCAAACATAAACCATTATGAACGCTTTTGGGTGTAAAGAACAAGAAGTGCTAGTGATGTACTAGTGATGTCACAGAGCCCTGACCTGGTAATCACTTATTAAGGAAAGCCTGCGTTTACAGATCTGTTGTTAGTTCTCCAAGATGTCTGGAACTACCCACCATTTAAAAAGAAATACTGTTCATTTTGTCACATATGCACATTACTGTAGTTTTCGTGTTTTAACCAAGCTCTAATTTTGGAAATGTTTATGCAGAATGGCGTAAGTGACCAGTGGAGCTCTTACCTCAGAAGCTGAATAGTTGACAGAACCAGGAGTGGTTCTAGATGCATCTGCTGACCCCTTTTCTCTCATTGTGATCTAGATTCTGGTGATTAGTAATGACATTACGTTCGACACTGAATTGATTTGACATTTTTTGACGTAATTTTGATGTTCATTTTACATCAGATACCCACTGGGCATTGGTTAGGTTCAGTGGAATTTGTAAATTTCATACTAAAGATAATTATTATTATATAGTATTTATTAGTTATAGTTATTAGTATATTTAACATATTAGTTATTTATAAGTTATAGTATTTATTTTCTCAAAATTGCTTGTTTTTTTCCCCCACTTTTCATCCAGCTCAGTTGAAAGCTCTCATTTGTGAAGCTCAATCAAGGGGTTTGACGTTCGTCTACGCTATTTCTCCGGGTCAGGACATAGTGTTTTCTAGCTCTTGTGACCTCGCTCTTCTCAAACGTAAGCTCAGACAGGTCAGTACAGTGTACCTTTTAATTTCCTCTCAGTTTTACTCCCATTAATGTGGCCACTGTCAAAATATAGTTAATTTCCTGGTTGTTTATGAAACCAGGTTTCAGAGCTGGGCTGTCGAGCATTTGCGCTCCTGTTTGATGACATCGATCATTCCATGTGCCACTCCGATACAGAGGCCTTTTCCTCATTCGCTCATGCTCAGGTCAGCGTGGCCAATGAGATCTTCCGTTTCCTAGGGGAACCACCTGTCTTCCTTTTCTGTCCCACTGGTAGGCTAAAACAAAATAAATTATAAAATAAATGGATTTGATTTTTGATAGAATCATCTTTAACTTCACTTCCTGTTTGTTATATGTTACCTTAATTATTTCTAGAGTACTGTAGCTCTCTGTGCACTCCAAGTGTATCAAAGTCTCCCTACCTGCTGACCATTGGGGAGGATCTTCTGCCTGAAATCTCAGTCATCTGGACTGGTGAGAGTCAAAAACTTTGGAGCACTTTTACATGCTTTTGTGATGTGTACCTCTTGATTTAGTGTTTACGTCTCTGGATTCATTTATACAGATTGATTACTCCAGATAAAATAAAGCACTAGTTAGAGACCAGTATTCATTTAATCAATATCGCTGCTTATGGAAGATAATAGTGTGTCTGAGCCCTCATTATTTGGCATGTTGTGGAAAACGAGCAGTTCTCTCTCTCGAGATAGAGTTGCTTCTGAGATCCCAGGGTTACAAAATTAAAGGCAAAGAGACAGAGTGTTCAAGCCTCCAGCAATGCAACAACTTTATTGACAGAACCTCAGCATTTTATACTACTCTTGTACAGGTTGGGGGTGTGGGATACAATTCTGTCTTCCGCTGGGAAGTACAAGTACAGCTGAAAGGAAATGAGATCATCATCAAATTATGGGTTAAAGGCACATGAGATACAATTTGCCTTCAAATAGAGGGTTGACCGCGGGTTTTGAAGATGTAAGATCTTCAAGTCCCATCTGCTATTAGTCATAACCGTGGGGGTCATCCAAGTTTCTTGCTGCTTCCTGCAGTCATGAGTAACTGTGAGAATGGAGTGACTCTAAGCTTTCTATGAGAATTTGGATGAGGCTATGATTGGACATTGTGCCCAGATATTATATGTTTTAAAAGCAATCACTACGGTGGCCTATTAGTGCACAACACAACACAAATCAACGTTATTGCAAATCCAAAACTGCCATTGCAAATCAAGAACAAATGTAAATCAAAGACACAAATAAAACACAAATATTTAAATCTGTGTTTTTGATTTGTAATAGTCGTGTTTGTACGAGCGTTGTGTGCACAAAGTTCATTTGTGTTGTGTTGTGCACTAATGGGCCACTCATCCTACAACAAATTAAGACATTTCGACACTGGGGGGCACTAGTGAGCTCGTTTACTCATTTACTCTTAGCCGAAGAAGAACGCATCCTCTGGCTCTCCACTCGCAAGAATATAATAAATGATCATTGACAAAATTGGACTGTGAAAGTAAATTAAAAATATGGCAAAATTGATTATCTTTGTTTCAATATCTATGCTTTGCATTTTTTCACTTTATATCATGTCACTGATATCATAACTCATCACAGAAAGGTTCCGGTGGGAAGAAACCTGGAAGTATAGGTAAACAACCATGGCATCGATGTGAAACCTGGAACTACTGCCAATATTTTATAAATCATGTTGAAATAAGCTGGACTTCACTGCGAGCCACGTCTCTCTATCACGTGGTCAAGCCTTCCACGCCTCATTCTAGCGGTTTGTTTTGATGCGCTCTAATGGAGATTACAGTAATGATGTGAGAGACAGACAGGGAAGACCGCGTTTTAAAATGCTTTTTTCTCTCAGCTTCTGAAACTTTTGCAGGTGCTTGGATGTTTTTTTTTTAAAACCCTTCTGTTTTTGTGCTTGATGTTAGAAAATACATAAACTGTATTTTACATAAACACCTCTGGCACAACAGTAATCAGAAGGCAGTAAATTAACTAAAATACAGAAATATCTTTGATAAAAGAGCTACTACAGTCATATTCTTCATGTGAGAAGGTCTACGTGAAACAAAAAGGCTTTGTGTTGTTCTGGAAATAGTACCAGGTGTGAATACTGCTGTTATCAAACCCATTGTATCTCCTGCAACTCTTTTAACTTGTTACAGGAACTAAGGTGATTTCTCGGGAACTGAGTGTTGACTCGCTAGCGGAGGTCCAATCAGTGCTTCAGAGACCCCCCCTCATTTGGGACAACCTCCATGCTAATGATTATGACTCCCGGCGCGTCTTCCTGGGGCCTTTTAAGGGCCGCCCCCATGAACTCAGGACCCACTTGAGGGGTCTGCTTTTAAATCCAAATTGCGAATTTGAAGCCAATTTCATCCCTCTGCACACTCTGGGAAGCTGGCATAAAGGGAGGATAATGAAGGGAAAAGGTGAGCAAAAATGTACAGTTTCAGACACATTTTTACAATTGTTAAACGACAAAATAATGTAAATGTATTTTTTATGTCTAAAAATTCTTTGCTTAGATGATTCATCAAAAAACATTAATTGACTTTATCCATTTATTTGTGAGCAAAATAGCTGACTTATTTAATCTAGGTGATTTTTTTGTGTGTGTAAATAACCATTATTTATGTTAAACTGTTCTCTGGAAAGTGTTTTGAGTTGTAGAAATTTGGTTGTAGAAATAAAATATAATTGTTCTCTCTATGTGTTACCAGAGGGTGATGGCGAGCCCTATAGTGTGGACCAAGCTTTGTCAGTCGCCTTGAATGACTGGTTAAAAGAACTCAGCCTTCCCCTGCATCCTGGTACAGAATTGACATGTTTTTGTATTTAAACATTTCATTGTTAGTTCGGGATATTTAATTAATAATAAAAAGTGTTGAAAATGTAAATAGGGCCTAATATAATGGTTCATTGGTCTTTCCAACGCATGAGTCATAAGAGCACCAATCAATCCTTGGCACAGCTGAAGATCATCTCCTTGTCAAACCATGCAGCCAATCACCAGAATACTGACCTTAAACACAGATTTCTCTCCTAGCAACTCAAATTCTGTTCTACTGTTACGTATGCTGATACAGACTCCTCTCGGGACTTCATTTACAGTAGATAGGAGATGTTCATAGGAGGCATCCCCTCCTGCATTTCATAGTTCTTTATCCGGGCTTCTTCCCAGAGCCTGGAAGACCTCTCCAGGGACACGTCCAGGAGGCATTTGAAACAAATGCCAGAGACACTTCAGCTAGCTTCTCTTGATATGGAGGAACTGCGGCTTTAATTTGAGATCCTCCTGTGTGACTGAGCACCTCACCCTATCACTTATGGGAGCGCCCAACCACTCTATTGGAGAAAACTCATTTAACCCATCTATATCCAGAATGTCATTCTTTCAGTGATGACCCAGAGCTCAAAGTAAGGGTAGAAATGTAGATTGACCTGTAAATCGAGAGCTTTGCCTTGCAGCTCCTTCTTCACCATGATGGATCGGTACATCGACTGTATTCCTGCAAAGGCTGCACCAATCCATCTGTCAATCTCTCGTTCCATAGTCCCCTTAATCGTTAACAAGACCCCAAGGTACTTAAGCTCTTCCACTTGGGGCAAGATCACTTCCCCAACTTGGAGAAAGCATTCCACTTTTTTCAGACTAAAACCCAATTCCTCAGATTTGGAAGTTCAGATCTTAACCCATCCATTTCTCTTTACACTGCAAACCACCCTAATGCACACTGGAGGTTCTGGTCTGATGAAACCAGTATAAGCACATCATCTGCAAAAAGTGTGTCAACCTGCTGAGGCGTGTTAAACAAAATAACCACACAACATCCAGGGACGTGAGGTTGGATCTCATCAACACCCGGTCCCTTGCCACCAAAGAGCTTCCAACTACCCTAGTGACTTTAGCTTGGGTGATACAAGAGTCCACTTTTGAACCCCCAGTTTTTGCTTCCTTGACTGAAGGCGCAACAGCTGCCCCATTCTACTGTAAACACCTTTGGCAGGACACCACTTCCCCCTCTTGAGGCAACGGATGGTTTTCCAGAATCTTCATGGACTTACCCAACTCCCCCCGAGTTTTCACCCCTACAACTAAAATTTTTAAAAGTTGCTTAAATTAAATACAAAAAAACTGGTAAGGGTCTAGTAACCCTTCTAAGAAAACCACTCTTGTCCAATAACTTCACAATTTAACCTAATTAAACTAGTGAGAGAGCAATTGGTGAAGGAGTGGAATTGATGTCTTAAGGGAGTCAGTCACTGGAGCCCTGCACGGGAAAGACTCCACTTCTGAAAAGAGACTCCTCCAAGTCAAAAAGTTTGCTAAAGATCTCCTGAAGAAAATTGATCCATGTGATCTTATGAGACAAAACTAGAGCTTTTTGAGTGTAGATATGTTGCCTATGTTAGGTGAAAGAAAAGAGGGGCATTCAACTCCATGAACCTGCTGTGGGGATGTTTTAGTTTAGTTTTATTTAACAAAATTTTTGGAGCCAGATCCAGAATAACCAGAGCTGAAAATGTGATTCTATGGTGTAATAAGAGTTTTGTATCACTTGGTTTTTGGGTAAAAAAAACAAAAACAATCTGAAGCCTGTGATGCATATGAACTTCTTTACTGCAGCCTGTCACTGTTGACAAAATAAAGTCCAATAAATCTGCTATGTAAAAATGCCCCAGAGGACAATCAGGAAATATTCAGTGCTAAACATTGTGGGAATTCACAATTTTTGCACTGTCCTCCACTGAATCCTGATTTGAAGAAAGAGTGGATAAAGTTTCACAAGTTCATTATCTGGACCTGCCTAGTGTCATACGCATGAGTGGCAGGTACTACTGTACTAGGCAAGCTGTTGGACAAAGTCATAGAAAGCTAGGTTAGCTAATAATCTAAGGGGGTCCATAAGTTGATACAAAAACAGGTTTCAACCACGGATGAAGTTTTCAGCTGTGTTCTGTCTTTCAGAGCTTGCGGGAACTTTATTACTGAATATAGCTTTTATTTGACTGCGTATTTTTATTAGAAGGTTGTTGTTTACATTTATCATTAGCTTTGATTGAAGCTATTAGTAAATTATGTCTTGACAATTGTTAGAAATGATAGAAATGCACTTAATTGTTATAATGAACCCTTTAAACCTTGGTTGTCACATAATGTGATACTTTAGTTCTTGGCATTTAACATTATTCTAGAAAGTGATTAGAGAGCAACTATTGACAAGATTGAACATCAAATAGTATGTTACATAGTGAACAGGCAAAACAATACCAAGAGGCTACGTGATTTGAAATGGCTCTAAGCCTTCCAGACCACAGGCTTTTCACTGACGAACAGCAGGGAGCTCTTTCTGTCCTCTGCCCAAGATTTCCTCTGCTCCAAGTCCACTCCCACTGGAGGCTCTAGTTGAAATGTAAATCAGGCATCATGTTTTAGAGATCTAACACACCATATAAGGTGCTTTTCTTGGACAAAGTGACCAAATATGGTGTTTCTTACATAGACAGACATCATTGTTGATTTAAGCAACCACATATGTTGATTGTAATCCTTTTAGACCTTTTGCAACACAAAGCAAGGAGTGGTTGAGTGGTTGAACTCCTTGTAACAACTATATACTATTTGCAACTATATAGCATAAAGTTGTATTCCCAGGTGTACCGCCGCCTCTCGCCCAATGCGCGCTGTAGACCGGCAGACCCCTGTGACCCAAAAGGGAAAGGCGAGTTGGAAATTGAATGAATGAATGAATGAATATATATATATGTGCTAACCAGGCATATTGTAAGATATACATTATTATTCACTATTTTACAATACGCTAGGTTAGCATATGCTAATTGAGACTACTGATGATCCTGATAATTCTACCTGAAATTCGTTATACAAACCTCACTTCATCTTTAATAATGATTCTTACAGAACACGGCTATTTTCCATACTTATTTTACCCCTTGATATTTTACAAACAATTTGAGGGTGCTCTGTTTGTGATGAAAATGTACATTTTAAACAGGTCAATGTCCTTTAATGGTTACTTTCTCTGAATTCCCTTTTAGGTCATCAGCTGAAGCCTGCAGATTTCAAGCCCTTAGCGCTCTCCGTTAAATCCAAGTCCTCAGACAGCTCAGGCAATCAACAAGTCCAGCATGAAAAAAACATCCCTTCTTCGAAAAGCTCAGGGGCTCTAACTAGCGATGAGATGCCTACTGTTCCAGATATGAGCCAGGGTGTGAAAGCTGGGGAAAGCCATGTTTCCATGAGCGCCAGCCATGAGAAGTCCTCCAGAAGGGAACTGTGTTCGGGACGGGCTCCTCTCAGTAAGGCTCAGGTCCAGCTGCTGGTTGGCCTCTACTACCTTCCACACGAGCATGGGTGGCCTGCACAGAGTCTGCTGCAGGATCTCACGTGGCTTAAAACCAACTGCCACTGCGTCAGCATTCATGGCAATGGCAAGAAGCCTTCACCACAGAAGGTGAGATGTCTACACAGTAATTATCACATGCTGCTCAACACCATTTGAGTTCTAGCTTTCATTAAAATTAACATTTTTAATCACATTAGAATTATCATTTAAGTATATATTACTATGGAATGTAGCAGTTAGGAATGAGTTTGATGGAAAAGATAACTGTTCCAAAACATACTCTTTACAGACGTTACAGATTCTAGCTGTATATTACTCAAGATCATGTGATGAAATTTCAACCCTCACAAGATGGAAAGGCTTGATGTACTTTTTCTCTGCACCTTATGCTCAAATAAACACTTCACTTTTTCATCATGAGCTCTCTCTTTGAGATAAAAACATATATATTTTACATTTTTCTAAACTATTCAGCTGTTACCAGAGAGCACATTTAGTATAGCTTAGCATAGATCATTGAATCTATACAGACCATTAGCATTTTAGTGTAAAAGTATATTTCAGAAGACTTTCTACGTAAACCAGATTTTTTTCCTCTTTAATCATCTATTTTCAAGTTAAAGTGTGTTATTACAAGAGAAAATGAAATGTAGATAGATGTTAGAAATTCTATACTGTATTCCGATATAAAATGTCAAAACGAAGAAAGAAAAAACATGAACGTATGTTATTGAAATAATAATCATTTAAGACACAAAGTTTAAGAAGATTTAACAGAAAACGCTGCTTTATTTAGCTCTAAGCACTGAATGCTAACAGCTAAATAAACGTTGAGGACAGAGAGAGACAATAGGGAAGGTGGAGTGGGAAAGGGAGACCCTGCTTGAGCTAGATGTGTCTCTTTCAAGATCTGCAGGGCAAAGTGACAGATCCTAGCTGTACTGCCTTATTGAAGCAACTTTTAACTTCCTGCTGTGATGCAACTTCCCGTTAATTGATTTCACCTGTGTACAGTGTTCTTGTGCTGTGGTATTGAACTTGAAAGCTTCCATGTTTACTTCTGTGTGACAATAATATATTTGTATGCCTAATTTAACATCCATTTACTAAAAACACAAATACAACACTTTTTCAAAAACATTTTTGACACTATTTTTGTCTCTCTTACGGTCTTAGGCAGAGGAATGGCGAGCTCGTGCTGGCAATTTTATTGCTGCTTGCGATGATGTTGCGGTTTTGCACAGTGCTGTTGTGAACAGCATCAACAGGGCTGTTCTCTATGACCTTTACCCTTACATCTGGGACCTGAGGAACACCCTGCTGGTGGCCAAGGCTTTCGTTTGCTGGCTAGGTAAGAGAAAAATCGCCTATAACATGTTTTTTCTAATCCAATGATGAATAACCAATAGCTCCATAAACAGTTAAGTTTGTTTTCAGTCCATGTCATATTTTATTTCACAGAAGGTCGTATACTGACTGAAGGGTATCCTTTGGGGTCTTGGACAAACTGCTTCCACTGTAAGTGTTAAAATTGTTTTCTAAAACGACCTACACTGAGTGAGCAGATAATACATAAAACTTCCATATGATGTCACACAGTAAACACACATTTCCCCTCTGAGGAAACAAACTAACCCTGAGGCATCCACACAGACACTTAAACCCCCCTGAAACGCTGTAACAACTCTACTCAATCAATTCATGGTGTTTTTAACATTTTATTCAGCAAACCTTGTTTACAAGCACCTCTGTGATCGGTGATCATTTGGAAAACATGCATGTAATCCTGTTCATGCTGCAAGCCACAATAGCGGTATAACCGTAACATAGTCCTCGCTTCAGCCGCCATTTTGCTTGCTGTTTGTAAACACAGTAGTGGACAGAGCGTGATGACAAACTCTATCATCCGCATACAAAAAACTTAGACTCATTGTCCACTCAGACGCGGAGCGGTTCAAATAAGATAAGGCCACATTTGCAAAAATATGCGGTTACATGAAAACGGTGGTTACTGTGGACGTACTGCCACATGTCCGTGACCAGAAAAATCATAACCAATACAGAAGTGACTGATACTGCTACTCTTTCATTGGCCACTTGAGGATTTTCATTCATAAATTTTCCAACCCGCTTATTCCATTTTGGGGTCACGGGGTTATGCTGGTGCCTATCTGGGGAGAGACTGGGGTACACCCTGGACAGGTCGCCAGTCCATCACAGGGCACACTTGAGGCTTGGCTATATCTACCGTATTTTTCGGCTCATAAGACGCACCGGCACATAAGACGCACCCAATTTTAAAAGAGGAAGATCTAGAAAAAAAAAAGATTCTGAACCAAATACTGTTGTAAAACATTTTATATCAACTGTGTAAAAGTTAACAGCCAAACATGTAACATGAACAGACAGTAAACAGTAAAAGTAACAAAAAAAAAGGCTGTAATGTTTTTCTTTGCCCCCACTCATCATTCTAAAGTCCACCATTCGTTATCACCATCACTGTTCCAGTGCAACATCATCTTATCGTCAGGCTCAAGAAACAGATCGCAAATAAACTATTAACTGTGCCCATTTCACATCTTAAAATCTATTTTAGCGTGAAAAATCGGGTTTGTAGCGTGAGAGATCACTCAAATGCGAGAGTCAAAAGCAGTTTCGCTCGTGAGTATGGATGCGGAAGCACCGCTGCGGCTACCGTAGCCAAGGCATTATGGGAAATGTAGTTTTTTTTCTCGTTTTCGTTACGACCGCGCTATGGCAGAGATGGGCGATGACGTCAGCGCACAGCGCTGGTTGTACAAATATGGCTGCGGCTTCCAGCTAGACGACAGACTGAAGACGATGCAGATCGATCATCATCTTATCGTCAGGCTCAAGAAACAGATTGCAAATAAACTATTAGCTGTGCCCATTTCACATCTTAAAATGTATTTTAGCGTGAAAAATCGGGTTTGTAGCGTGAGAGATCACTCAAATGCGATAGTCAAAAGCAGTTTCGCTCGTGAGTATGGATGCGGAAGCACCGCTGCGGCTACCGTAGCCAAGGCATTGTGGGAAATGTAGTATTTTCCCCCCGTTTTCGTTACGACCGCGCTATGGCAGAGATGGGCGATGACGTCAGCGCGCAGCGCTGGGTAAACAAATATGGCCGCGGCTTCGGCCTAGCTCCGGAGCTCTTACGCCTCTCATACGGCCGTTACCGGAATTCGCGGCGCTCTGCATTCGGTCATAAGACGCACCAACTTTTCCCCTCAGTTTTGGGGAAGAAAAAGTGCGTCTTATGAGCCGAAAAATACGGTAATTGGTTTAATTCATAGTTCAGCTTGTTTTGCATTACAAATAATATGTGACGTCTAGTTGAATGTGTGTGTACAGAATGCAGCTTTGAAGTAAGCCAAATGTGCAGAATTGTAGGCAATTGTAAGGATTTATTGAGGTTAACTTCAAAAGATGTGAAGGTTTTTAATGTTGCTGAATTCTCAATTGTCAATTTGCAGATGATAAGGAAAATATTTCAATATGTATGTGAGCTCAAGCCGACTAATAATTAGGGTCAGTTTCGACTGCAGTCTGAATAGAACCATCGAAAGCAAAAATGCTAATGTGGTCAAAAGCACAGCAGAAAAATATATAAACCCTGGCATTAATAGTTTTTTTATTCCAATAGTCATTCACTAATATTTAACCTAACCGCATGGTGTTCAGTGGCATTGACACTGTCTAGATCAGAGGTGCTCACACTTTTTGAGCTTGCGAGCTACTTTTAAAATGACGGAGTTAAAGTGATCTACCCGCTACAAAAATGTAAAACATCAATCAACAAACAATTATTTTCAACTTTATTGAGAACTGACAAAACACACATAATAATTAACTATTTACATTTTTTGTAAAAACGTGAGTTTAATTTGATGACTTGCACTGAAATGAATCATTAGAACAGTTGTGTGTGACCTGAATTTGGGTCTAATAGAGTGATTTTTATGGGAGCAATTGAGCTTTGATCCAAATAATCAAGAATAAAAATGATGCTCTAATAAATATTTAAATATTTTATTGAAACTGAGTCGAGCAGTACAATATGCAGGTGAGGAGTGGCGTGTTGCTTGATTTTGGTTGTAAAAGAGTAATTTAGAATGAAGTTATGAAGCATATTCTGGGTAAAACATATTTTGGATCTGGTAATTTGCAGACGGTCCCTAAGCGATTCCATGTCAGCGGGTTGCTCATAGACGGTAATGTGTTTCTGTGAATGAAACTTGTTTTGATAAAAAAACGTTTTGTAGTTTGTCCGCTACATAACACAGATTAAAAATAGGTATTATTTGTTTACTAAGAACATTCTGGTCTCGAGCTATTGATCAGAGAAAACCGAATCCGTGAATCTGCAGCTAACTTTACTGAACTGTGACGAGATGGATGATCGGCTGATATTGTTTCAATTTCACGCCGCAATCGATCGCGATCGACGTAATGAGCACCCCTGTTCTAGAGCTCTTTGTCTTTTTCCAGTCTTGCACCTCTCTCACTTCGTTCTTTGTCTTCTTCTCTACTCTGGTGTCAAATAAGAGGAAAAAATGTACACACACGCACACACACACGCACACACACACACAAAAAAACATTTGATTTTAGTTATTTAGAATTGTATATAATAAAATTTTTGGATTGTTCACAGGGTGTGGAGCTTCCTTGGGGGCGGAGCTACACAGTGTAGAGGCAGAGCCTTGGGTGTTTAAAGGAGGGCTATCTGGAGAAGTACAGGTGTGAATGATAAAAAAACTTTTGTTAAAATGTTTAATTTCTTTCCCGTTCTTGTCCTGACCGGGTTCTTTTTCTCTCTGTGGGGTCTCTGGGTATCAGATGCTTCTTCCTGTGGGAACCAGTGGTGAGCTATTTAGTCACCCACCTCCTCTGTTCCCGACATCTCGTCTCTACAACATACGACCATTTCTGCCAAAAGACAAGGTGGGTCATGCATAAAATAGTTTTAGAATTATTCTGATCATTGCTTTTGTTAATTATTTATCAATTGTAGGTAGATCTATATCGAATGGTGCGTCAACTTTATCAGAGAGCTAAAGGAAGCCAGGAAGCAGCATTTTCCCATCCAGACTATGTAGGAGACAGGTAAGCATTGCTGTCAAGTATGTTTAGGTACAATTGGGTTTAGGTAAAATTGTGGTTCAACTGTGTTTTGGTACAATTAGGTTCACCTTGTTAGATCTAGTTAAGAATATAATGTTTCACATCTTTGTAACCAGATAGCATCACAAAGATCCACAGTGCACACATTGAGAGAAATGTTCTTATAAAGGCTGTATCTTGCATCTTAAATAGCAAGAGCCACATATAAGAGACCGAGTAAGAAGTAACAAACTGAAAACCTGGTGAGGATAAGAAACTTGCCTCCAGGAAGCTTTGCACTATTAAAGAGAAGCTTCAAATAAGAAGATAGATTCAGCCTTACGTTAAAGAGCAACACACAATGTAGAACTGGTGTTCCAATTATGCAAACATGAGTAATTAGAAATATAAATGAGTATTGAAATCTTTTGAAAGTAATGATGTTTGCAATGGTGGCTGGAGAAACATATAAGAATCAGGAACCAAATGGAAACAAGACTTCATGCTAAACAGAAATTAAAAATTGCATAAGTAACAATCAATAATAGAAAAACAACCAACATAGCATTGGCAGACTTGTAAGGGGGATGCTTATCAATGCAATACCTACAATAAATGAGTTTGCTGTTTGCTTCTTTCTAACACCTAAGTACTGCTCAGCTTTCATACTTTCACGTTTCAGAAGAAGATGATAAACAGATTTGCTCTTCCATACACTGGCTCGCTCTTTGCTAAAATTGAAATTTACAGAGTGGTGCCTGGTAGTTGGTAGAACTAATGTTTAGCTGTACACATTGGAACACATCATCTTTTGGGTGAAATATTTTTAGTACTTTTCGTTTACCCCTACATTATTTTACTATTACATTTTCAAATCAGACTAATGCAGTTGCTTGTTTTTACCAGGAACACAAAAATAGCTCCACTCTGTGGAACACAGTCAATGTGTTGTAGTATGTGCTAAAAAAAAAACCTAACCGTCAATCTGTCAATGCAAGGAATGACAAAAACCTGCCTTCATTTAAATAAAAAATTAAATCCTGAATTAAAGTACATTTTCTTTAACAATATATTCATTCGTTTTAGCACCACTTTGAAAAGTTTCAGTGATTTGTGGTTATAAAAGCAGTTAGAAACATTACACAACACCCAGAAAGATGTTATTTAAGCAGTGAATCTATTTTCCCTCAGTGTTGAATTTAATGAGGATAGGGTAGAATAGGGTTCTCTAATAAATGGAGTGTCCATTGTTTTGATTTTTGTATTTGAGTCATTTCAACTTTTAACTGGTTCCCATTTGGCTGCTGGGCAAATATTTAAATATCCATTTTCTGACCATTCTCTTTAAACTCTGTCTACCCATCTTGTACATTTTCCCCTATTTAGGAGTTTTGGAGTGTTATTAAAAATATTTATCATAACCCATTAAAGAAGACTCTGGAAGCAAAGTTGTAACAGAAAACGCAGCTTTATTTAGCTTAAAAACACTGAAGATGCTAACAGCTAAAAAACTGCATTTAGAGAGAGAGAGAGAGAGAGAGAGAGAAAGAGGTGGGGGGAGGTAAAAGAGAGTGGATTTTTTCAAAGCAGGAAAGAGAAAGAACATCTCTTAGCAACTTCCTGTTTGTGATATAACCACCAGTTCTATCTCAGAACAATATGATTCAAAATATTTTTATAGAGAGATTTAAATATATTTATGTTCTTGAGTAATTCTTAACAATTTATAACATGTCAATATCAGTCTTCCTGCACAAAGAATTAAAATTAGTATCAATAACATTCTTAAGCTATTTTTTACTGTTGTGATAAGACCGATGCCCTCAAAAAGTAAACAAAATTACCAAATTTTCCATTGGAAATGCTAATTATCAAAATAGTCATGATTAAAATGTTTGAGGAAAAGTTCAATCTTTATGAAAATATAAACAGACAATTTTTATATCAGACCAAATGACAATTTAAGATATTTATGCTGCAAATTTATAGAAAAACATATATTTCAACACATCTAATAGTACACAACTATTTTTGGATATTTGACAGTCAGAAGTATACAAAAAATATTTCAGGGATGATATTTGAAGTAAAAAAATATAACCTTTTTCGGGCATAATTGTCAACCACCTATGTGCATAATAATTATTCAGGCAAGTTATAAATCAAATAGCTCTTTTATATATTTCTCTGAATTATAAAAAAATGCTTAAATACTCTAATGTGACTGTGATTGATCACAATAACTGCTGTTAGAGAAATTATGTAATGATGATAGTTTTTATTTCTGTACAAAAACCTGCTCCCTCTGTTGTGTTTGTGTTTCAGGTGTCTGGGTGCATATCTGGCCTTGTGCCCGGAGTACAGCTTAGTTCTGGAGGATGAACTTGGTGTATGTGGGTGTGCTGTAGGGATTCTGAATGTCCGTTCTTTTGCCAAGCGATACCAGGCAGCATGGCTTCCTGCTATGAGGGACAAATATCCTCCACGACCTCATGGAGCTGGTGGACAAACTGTAACTAAGGTCAGGGTACTCACCAAACAAATAACATAGATCTAAACATATGTGTCTTAAACTTTCAGAAAATTTGTTTCATGGGGATTTATTGGGTTAAGTACATGCAGTACTGTTGTTAGTGGCATCAGCTATTTTTATTAGGGGTTGAAAGGTGTGTATGCACTAAAGGTGTGTAGAACCCTATTGTTTTGCAACTTGCGAAGCATTTTTGAGAGCATAACGTGCTTAAAAATTCACAGAATTTCACACAGAATTTAATTTGTGGTTTGAAAAGTAGGGGTGACAAAATAGCTCTATAGCACCACCTAAAGCATTTCACTTTATGTTGCGCTCTCAGTCAGTCGTAAGCGAACTGCTATTTCATAAAAGCCTCCTTAAAATGGCCACTTTTGTTCATCATACTTTAAAGAATTCCTCCAAGAGATTTTATCTGTTCATCTCCAATCTCCCATCATTTTTATCTCAACCCTTAATAGTCTCTGCACACACTGGTGCGTGTGCCAATTACAGCGGCTGTTTTGTATTAAGTAGGAATAATGCGACCCACCTATTGTTTAATTTTGATTTCAAATATAATCTGTTTGGTTTCAAAAACTTTGATATGTTTTGTTTTAAATGAATATTACAACAGATTTGATGCATCATTTGCAAGATAATTTAAAATAGAAAAAAATGTGTGATCGTCTTTCAGTTTCACTTTACAGACCCCAAATCAGTGCCATCTAGTTTTTTTTCAAAGTTCTGGCACAAAAAAGTGAAGTGGCACAAAAATGTCACAATTTAATACTCTGAATTGTATTTTTTGTACAATTTCACGTTTGCTGTGGAATTATTGTGTAATACAATGAAACATTTTTGTAAAAAAAAAACCCTGGTGTTGTACTAAACATTTTGATTCCACGCATTGCCTCAAAAATTTGTTTTAAAGATAATTTATTAGAGCAAATTGTAAAGACAATAAAAAGGTCCCGACCTTAAGGTTTAAGGCATTTAGGATGTTAAATTGCAAAGTTTTTTTGACTTTGTTATTTTATGTACACCAGTAGCCATAAAAATCAGAATTAAACAGGAAGTTGCTAATAACAGCCATGCAATGTCCGATCAGGATCAAATTTGCCATGTGTGTTATGACTCCATTTCTGAATAAGTGTATTACAGTTTTATACTGTTATTTCAAAGTGTTTGAAGTACATGTTTGAAATACGGAACGCTTACGTAAGGGCCCAAGACCTACAAAAAACTCCAGGCCTTGTACTTTGTCAAACTCCTCCTTGAGCTTTCATGTGCTCACCATCAAACTTGCAGCCTCACCTAAAGACCACTTTTTCTGAAGAAAGGAAACAATAACTTGTTTGTAGAAGTGTTGCTTTTCTTTCTTCAGTTTTATAAGTCTCTCTCTGTCCCGGACCCATTGTTTGCGGCAAACTCCGATGTTGGTCTTCTTTGAATTATTATCTCCTGCTTTGATTCAAAGTCCAATTCAGAAAGCTTCTTGAGTTCAGATATGTAAAAATCCATTTGAAACTATTTCAAACTATTTTGGTATCTTGCTAATTACCGTATATTATTCTTAGTGGAGACATCATAATTTCTGGGATCACCTGCGCCCCGACATGAGGCGGGAGAACAGCATGCTTCACCTGACTATTTTTCGGGTTGTGCTTTATAATCGCTCAACAGAAAAAACACTTTACACACTTGCACGGTTGTTGATAAAAAACATTGTACATCATATTGATCAGCTAAACTATGTAAATGCAGCTCCCATAGTACAAGTGGTTGAACATTTTAATAACAACATTCAGAGGTGTGGACTTGAGTTATTAATTTGATGACTTGCGTCTCGACCTGGACTTGAACCCAATGCTGGCAGTGGAAGTTCTCTCGGGAAGCAAACAGGTCTACCTGGGCCTGTGTATATAAAAAATATAATGGATTCAAAATTTATGTTGTATGTAGATTGATTTGGCATTGTTTGAGATGCTTTCCTTCTACAAACCCCTAGGAGGCACTGCTGCATCTTTACGAAGAACATGACTATCCAGACTCCTTGTTGTACCATTTCCCATCTCAACTGAGACTCGAGGCTCTTCCTGAATTGGTGGACTGCAGTGTCAGTCGAAGCCTCCTGACGGCTGTGTTGACTGCCCTCAAAGCTAACGGTAAGCTAACGTTAACAAATTAGAAAATTGAATGTGTTTATTTTCACTTATATTGTGCCAATATAGAATCAGAATCAGAATGAGCTTTATTGCCAGGTATGTTTGCACATACGAGGAATGTGTTTTTGTGAGGAGGCACTGTGGTGCAACAAATTCACAAGACAAGACAAGATACAGGTAATAAAAAATAAAATATAAATCTAAATTTACAAAATAGAGATTCTAAATTTACAAAATAGAGATTCTAAATTTACAAAATAGACATTCTAAATTTACAAAATAGACATTCTAATTTTGCGGAATAAACATTCTAAATTTACAAAATAGAGATTCTAAATTTACAAAATAGACATTCTAAATTTACAAAATAGAGATTTTAAATTTACAAAATAGACATTCTAAATTTACAAAATAGAGATTCTAAATTTACAAAATAGAGATTTTAAATTTACAAAATAGACATTCTAACTTTACAAAATAGAGATTCTAAATTTACAAAATAGACATTCTAAATTTACAAAATAGAGATTCTAAATTTGCGGAATAGACATTCTAAATTTACAAAATAGACATTCTAAATTTACAAAATAGACATTCTAAATTTGCGGAATAGACATTCTAAATTTACAAAATAGACATTCTAAATTTACAAAATAGAGATTCTAAATTTACGGAATAGACATTCTAAATTTACAAAATAGACATTCTAAATTTACAAAATAGACATTCTAAATTTACAAAATAGAGATTCTAAATTTGCGGAATAGACATTCTAAATTTACAAAATAGAGATTCTAAATTTGCGGAATAGATATTCTAAATTTACAAAATAGACATTGTAAATTTGCAGAATAGACATTCTAAATTTACAAAAGGACATTCCAACACAGTATAAAAATAAAAAATAGACATAATTTATAAAATCAGAAATGGACATTAAGTAGTGCGAGAGGAAATGATAATATGTGCAAAGGTGGACTGAATATCAGTCAGCAGTACAAAAATTAGTGCAGAGTGGTATGTGTAGGAACACTTTTCAGTTGGTAATGACCTGGACTGCCTGAGGGAAGAAACTGTTCCTGTGCCTCGCTGCTCTGGTGTTCAAGGCTCTAAAGCGCCTACCGGACGGCAACAGTTCAAAGAGGGAGTGGGCTGGGTGTGAGGGGTCCAGAGTGATTTTCTTGGCCCTTTTCTCACTTTGAATAAGTATAGTTCTTGGAGATTGGGTAGGGTTGTGCCAATTGTGCGCTCAGCAGACCTGACTACCCTCTGCAGTCTTCTGAGGTCAGATTTGGTGGCTGAACCGAACCAGACAGTTAAGTAGGAGCAGAGGATGGATTCGAGTGTAGAATTGTTTTAGCAGATCCTAAGGCAGGTTGAACTTCCTCAGCCGATGAAGGAAGTACAACCTCTGCTGGGCCTTTTTCACAACGGAGTCAATGTGAGTGACCCACTTCAGGTCCTGGGAGATGATGGTGCCCAGGAACCTGAACGACTCCACTGTTGTAACGGAACGGTCCATGAGGGTGAGTGGGGTAAGAGCAGGGGGGTTCCTCCTGAAGTCCACTGTCATTTTGAGCGTATTAAACTCCAGGTTGTGATAACTGCATCAGACAGCCAGCTCATTAACCTTCTTCCTGTAGGCAGACTCATCACCGTCCTGGATGAGGCCTGGATAAGTGTGGTGTCATCTGCAAACTTCAGCAGTTTGACCGAGGGCTTTTTAGAGGTGCAGTCATTAGTGTAGAGGGAGAAGAGCAGTGGTGAGAGAATACAGCCCTGAGGAGCTCCAGTGCTGGTTGTGCAGGAGCTGGATGTGAATTTACCCAGCCTCACTAGCTGTTGTCTGTCTGACAGAAAGCTGCTGATCCACTGACAGACGGAGGTGGGCACTGAGAGTTGGGCTAGTTTGGCCTGGAGGAGTGAAGGGATGATGGTGTTAAAGGCAGAGCTGAAGTCCACAAACAGGATCTTCACATAAGTCCCTGGTCTGTCTAGATGTTGCAGGATGAAGTGCAGCCCCATGTTGACTGCCTCATCCACAGACCTGTTTGCTCTTTAGGCAAACTATAGGGGGTCCATTAGGGGTCCAGTAAACATCCTTCAGATACCTCAACACCAGTCTTTCAAATGATTTCATGACTACAGACATTAGTGCTACAGGTCTGTAGTCATTGAGACCGGTGATTTTAGGTTTTTTTTGGGGGACAGGGATGATTATTGAGCATTTTAAACATGAAGAAAATTCACACAGCTCAAGAGACCTATTGAAGATCTGAGTGAAGATGGGGGCCAGCTGCTCTGCACAGGTCTTTAGGCAGGCTGGAGTCTGGATCTGGCACACATCATCTTCACTAAATATATATATTATACTTCTTTCCTAGGTTCACAGGGTGTGTTCTGCGAGGTTCAGCCTACAGATCGTTTGCGCATTGAATTCCTGACAAAGCTTGGATTTCTGGAGATCCTCCGTGGAGAAGCACGACCAAGAGAAGGTGTTATTTTGGGAAGGCTTTTGTGAGGCAATAAGGCCAAAACACGGTTTGGAGAGTTAGACTGTATTTTATATTAGTTTGAGGCTCGTCCAAAAGTCAAGCACATAAGAACAATTTTTGCTTTTAGTTCACCATCAGCATGTTTCTTAACGTCCTATGCTTTCAAACTGAAGCAATTTTTACTGGTGATTAGCACAGACAATAATGAAAATAAACATACCACAGCACACAAAGCACAACTTTACTCTCATTTGTTAACAAAGAAAAGTTTATGTTCACATGCATTTATAAAGTGTCAATGACTGGAAGCAACATGTTTGCAAGTTCTGTACTTAAGAAGATTTTTGTTTTCCAATTACAACCTCTATCCTTTCCTGATTTACTTTAGTTTTATTCATCAAAAATCTGTATTTTTTTCTCCTTACATTCCCTTACTTTGATGGCTTGTGTGTTGGTTAATAACACTTCTTGTCATAGAGCCCAGGTCATGCACAACACATTGGAACGAAATTGGGCTGTTGCTTGTTTCCAGCCGAACCACAAACAGTTGCACTCAGTAAGTATTACATAGGATTCATCTGAAATGGATAGCAATTACTAGAGATATTTTTAACTGTTTGGTATGATGTCACATCAATGGTTCACTAAACATATATAGATCACATATAAAACATAATTTTTCAGGATGTGACGTATTTTTGTCATATTTACAATGTCAATGACTCATACGTATGTTAGTTATTGATGTGCCTGACATCTATTATCCTATGAATGATGCAGTGATGCCTAACTCTTGACACTTTGTGCCAAGTTGCAAGACCATGCAGTAGTTTGGAGTTCAGAATGGTTCACAAGTGTTTGTTTCTGTGGCTAGAAGGTGCTGCATGGCTTTCTCTGTGAAGAAGTCAGAGCTATACTCTGGCTTTGAGAGGTTGATTAGTCACCAACAACCAACACGTCAAAACTATGGATTTGTAGCAAGCATTTCCTTGGGAAACATAAGGGAACTGGAGAATTGTGGACCTGGACATTGCACGGTTTGGGTTTGTCTGGTGATGTGGTTCCAATTCGGGAAAAAATCCAGCTATGTGTGCAACTTTTTCAGCTGTTTTGAAGCACTTATTTTTGATATTTGTTATTGAAAACCAAAAAAACACACCCAATCCCCAACCTACTCAGTGCAGCAGTACACACCCATTTTTAATAAACATTCTCAGGCAGATGAGTCCTGAAACAGGCATGGCCCTGCATCTCTTTGAACAAATATCCAAACATTGATCTGTTAATTAAGTAGTAAAGATTGCCAAAAATAGAATGATAACCAAACTTCTGGAAAAGGCTGTGTTTGTGCTTCATTCTAATCATGGCAAGCAAAGAAGTGTTGTTAAAATATTAATCATAACCCACAGGGCTGGACTGGTAATCTAGCATGCTAGGCAAATGCCAAACACACATGGGGGCTGGTCGAAATAATTGTATTTTTATTTTTAATTTGGTCAACAACCAGCCCGTAAAAAAGGGACAGCGGCCCATAGGTTCTTTTTCCAAGATGTCCCTGGGCTGGCCTCAACAGGGCGGCAATAGTGGTGTGTACTTGTTGTGTACGATGCCTGGGCCCTTTTTTTATCCCAGTCCAACCCTGATAACCCATTACAGAAGACTCCGAAAGAAAGGTTTAAAAGATTTAACTGAAAATGCAGCTTTATTTAGCTTTAAACACTGAAGATGCAAACAGCTAAATACCATGCTGCATTGAGGAAAGGAAAGGAGCAGAGGAGGAGGGGAAAGAGGGAGAAGCTTCAAAGATCCAAGTGGCTCTTTGGTCAGACCAAAGCAGGAAAGAGACCAAATGTCTGTCTGCAACTTCATTTAAAGAGCTTGAACATTCCTGGCTGTGACACAACTTCTATTTTGTGATGTAACTTCCTGTTCTATCTCAGAAATCAGAGAGGTGTCATTTCTTGTGTCATTGAACTGCACAAATTATAAACACAAACACTGAGTTTGTTCCAGTCACATGCGAGAAGAAGCAGAGCGGTAAAGTTATTAAGTCGTAAAAGCTGTTCTTAAGTTGAGTTGTGTTCTTTTACCTTCTCTAAAAATAAAGAAAGGGTAATGATGTAAGTCTTTATCATTATTCCCATTATTAATCACATTAGCGTAAATGTATTGTGAATTCAAAGAGCTGATGATGTTCAAGTTTCTCACTCTGTCTTTTTATTACAATACAAACATTTGTCTGTGCTTTTTGAAAGTGTCTGTTCCTGCAGCGGGAGCAAACAAGCACAATGTTCTTGGTTTTATATTCATCACACATTCATAGTTTTCTCTTCAGCCAGTCATGGCCAAACTCACAAAGCTGACCATTACTGGGAGGGCAGAGCTCCTCCAGAGTTCTAAAGGGCCTTGACATTCTCTGCTTCATGATTGATGAATCATTCTGTATCTCACTGAGCTTTTTATAGCACTTCTTTTGAATGAAAGCACAGACAAGTTGCACACTTTGAACGCATGTCTGCCTTTTATTTCATTGAACATTAACAATAGGATATTGCATCATTGTTGTATTATTTGCATGATTCTAAGACTCTGTTTATCAAATTCTTGTTTTTTCAAACATCTGTTGTGAACGTCACTTCACTTTTTGCAAACAGGATAAACACTTAAATGTTTCAGCTCCAGTAGTGATATCTCATGTTATTTTGTTGCCATTTATTGATTTTGAGGATTGTGGTACAGTAGAAAATGCTTTTGTATTATTTGAATAAAATGGTTTACAACATTATAAAAGTCTGACTGTAATATTTTGTTTGTTTATCTGTTTTTCTGCCATTGAATCAATGCTCTCACATGGACGACCAAACAGTGTCTTAGATAATAAATATGTTCCCTGTAGTGTTAACCATAAGTTATTTCAAACAATTTCACATTTTGAACAACAAACAAGGGAAAATAAACTTTTATATACAGTGAGAGCAAGAAGTTATTGATCCTCTGCTGATCTCGAATATTTGCCCCACACTACAAGAATTGAGTGGCAGGTTTGTTTCTCTGAGACAGAAAAAAATAGATAAAAAAAATGAAGAAATACACGTGAAAAAAGTTATGACCTTCACTTATGAATAAATAAATGTGGAACCTTGTTGGAAGTCAGAGACAGCACTCAAATATTTATTAGATGCACAACACAACAATCGCAATCAGATATGTATTTGAGATGCACAAGTGAAAAGTTCAAACTGGGAGAGAAACTGCAAAAAACATATTTAAGAAAAAAAGAGCATAAAACATTTCACATAAGTGATAAATATTTAGTAATAATTATAAATTCAATCAAAGATTGAGTGCCTTTCTATTGGAGCAATGTTTAAAGATATTGAAGTTCACACTTTCGATTACAGACCAGGAGCTTTAAAGTGGAAGACCCTGACACCCATCTGCATCTTAGAAGGCAGGATAGGTTTAAGCCACAAGGCAAAAGATGATCTTCATGAACTGGTGGACGGTGGTATTACAGTGAATTCAAAAAGATTTCACAGTGCCGGGCGATTTCAACATGAGAAGAATATTTCTGAAGTTAATGTGTCTATTGCAGGAAAGTACGGTGTGTTACTGTAGTCCAGTCAACTTATCAAGATTAGACAATACATGGCACCTTTTGTAAGGAGGTTCAACTTGACAGAAAAATGATCCGCAAACAGTTATGTTTTCACACCATATTTGATTGGGGGATGGTGTGACTTGCGGTGATGCCAAACAGCTCATTTTACTCTAACTTGATCCCAACACTTTCACTCAGTACTCCTCTGAATCATTCAGATGTTCATCAGCAAACTTAACACCTGTGCTTTCTTGAGCAGGAGTACTGCCCCATGCTGGTTCCTAAACTATTCATATAAACTTGTGAAAAACTTTGCATGTAGTTTATTTCTTTTGTGAACAAGTGTCTAAAACAAGTTACAAGATGATATTCCCTTGTGTAAAATGTAACCTGGAACCTAAAATCTTGGCATCAAATACTTTTTGAAAAACTTTTTCAAATAGATTTTGTTCTGTTATTAACTCTTGAAAATAATCAGCAAGAGGTCAAAGCTTTCTTTCACTATGTGAAAACTACATATTCCTCTATATGGGCAACAACACTATGCCTCAGACACGTTCATATTGGCTGCAGACCATTCCTTGTGTTCATGTAAATTTCCTTCTGGTGTGGTCACTTTGTTTGATGGAATTCTGTATTCTCTGAGGTTTTTCCCAGTAATTAGCAATACCAGAGTCCCTGTCAGTGTCGCAGCCCAGCTGCTTGCTGGGAGACCCACCTGAGGAGAAACAAACAGACTCAGTGCACTTTCACCACACACAGGTGCACCAAGAGGTGTGTGTTTACTCACTACTCCTAACAGGTTGCTCAAAGCAATGTCTGTGTAAGCTGAAAGCAAGGCTTCCAGAAGAAAGATATAATTAGTTTAATTCGAAAATGGCACTATAAATTATGTATCAGTCTTGCTTACCCGTTACAATAGAAAGGAGTTGCGTTTTCCAGTTAAAAATGAAAAACGCGCCCACGACCATTGAACCCAGAGCCCCGTTGAACCCCGAGAGGCCGGTGTACAGATGTGTGTGCTGCACGGACATGGACAGACCTGCAGGGGGCAGCAGAGAACTTGTGATACAAAAACATACCGATATGGTGTACATTAGATGCGGTTGAATTTTTCGATATGTATCAGGATTTCCGATCCTAAAAGGATTGTTTTTTAACTGAGAATTTTCTTCAGTTAATAATCATGCTACATTGCTTTGCAAGAAAAAAAAAAACATTTGCTATGTTGTGGATTAATGTGAAAACATTTAGCTTGTTACAATCGAAATGTAACAATTTTTTCTCACCAATGAAATAGTGAGTTTTAGTATACTTTGTTTTAAAAAAGTAAAGTACTTCTTTGGTTGGTGATCCTAAATTACTACAGACCAAAAATGTATATTGTTTACAAAGCTCTCTGTAAACGGTTTACTGAGCATCATCGACAACATTTTTCAGAAGAGTTGCCTTATATTTTAAAGGTGGTGATAATAACATTATATTTACATTTTAAAGATCTCCAATGGACTCTCATCTAAATTAGTTTTAACCCCCTGGTAGTAGAAAAAAATATTGAGATGGAACAGGACATACAAAACACATTATGCATCACAAACAGGAAGTGATAAACTTTCAAAAAGGGCTGGACTGAGGTTCTTGCTTCTGAAGGTTATTCTCTCTGAACTGTTTCAGATCCCATCCTCCATCCCATCAGTCTCTTTTTAGACTTTCCCATGTCTACATGTTTAAGTTAAACAAAGCCGCATTTTCTATGAAATCTTCATGAAACCTTGCTTCAGTCTTACTTGGTTTAGAATTAACATTCCCCCTTTTGACCAGACGTTAACGTGCTGGTTACACTAAAAGAATCCTAGTAAGGTCTTCTTGCTAGCTCATGCTAGGGTGCAGCATGTCAGGTATGTAGCCTTGTGCTCAGAGTATATTGAAACGTCCGAGATCAACAAATCATCACCCGTTTTGTTGATTTTCTATGTCTCTGCTGGAGCTGTGTCAGTAAGGATCTAGCCAAACTGGATTTAAAGCAGATTTTAGAAAAGGTAAAAAAGGTTTTGTGATCTCAAAAAAGAAGGGAAAAATATAGGCACAGAAAGTGAAATGACTGTTTCCACACATTTTAACATTGGTTGCCCATTTGAAAATTTTCTACCCCTATCCCCTATGCCACTAATATTCCCCCATCTCCAAATTTGGAGATCAAACTTTTTTTTTTCTGATCACTATTGCAGTGTTTAGTTTTACCTTTAGATGGCAGTGTGCATTCATTCACTGAGCAGCCTCGACAGTTCTGAGTGAGCTCTCAGACTTCAGTCAGGGCCCACCACTCCCAAGAGCTTTCTTACAACACAGCATACCACCTTCTTCTCTTTCCTTTGATTTTCCATTCTCTCCCAACCTTCGGCATGCAAAATTCCATTTTATTACTCAGCTATTTTTAACCCATCTACAACACGCATTTATCCATCCATGCATCATAAGATACTGGGCTTAACACGTTCTTATTGAGAATCAAAACAAATTACCATTGCCTTTTATCTAGCAATTGTTATTTTGTCTGTGTGCATCCCTCATATGTAGATCTAACCTCTTGTATCCAGTTGCAGTGAAAGGGAGCAAAACACCAGAGTTCTCATCTCTCTTATTGCACTTTAGGGACTCTTTAAGTTTCATCATTTCCTAGTGAGGGCCTCTGCACTAATGGACACCAATAAAAGATCTCTGTGATAAAAAACCCTCTCATCAGCAGCAGCTAAGAGAACATTTTTTTCAAACAATCTTCTTGTCTCTTGTCTGAACATGAAAGCAATGTGACCCAGGAGGCTCATCGTTCCTTCTGTTCCCTCCCTCAATCGCTCACATATGCAGAGTCCTTTGTATGACAAATGTTGTTTTTCAGCCTCGTAAGTACATTTGTGACAGGGTTTGCGCATAAGGAGCCTGGTGCCAGATTGAACAATTTCAAGCTGTTGCAAATTTCTAAACATCCGTAGATGACAGATTGTAATTTAGTTATTTTACTTGTTGGAAAAAGTCATGAAATAATACGACACGTGTAAGTGTTAATATTTAATCAAGATTTTTTGCTATTGGATAATAAATAAACATTGGATGTGATTGTTGTTCAAGGAGCTTGCCTGATGGAATTTCTCATTGGATCTATGAAGGGAACCTTTTATTACGTTTGTGAGGACCTCTGTATCACTTTCACAGAAGAGCAATTATCTCCTGCAACTCATATCTGTGTTCGAGTTACCTTATATCAAACTTATTCTTCTGTTTTTGGATAAGTTTATTATTTAAATTGTGTCTTATTTACAATTGTTGTGTTTAAAAGTTTATTATATTTTCAGAATTCATGACTTTGCCACACACCATTAATGGGGTCTATAAATTTAGCACATGTGTTAGCACACCAAGAAGCTCGGTCTGGCTAAGATTGCTCCTCTGTAACCAGCTCCAGCTTGTTTGTGCCTCAGCATCATGGGTAAGTGGCAGTTAAATGTATTAATTCAGTAATTGTGTGTGTTTTGCTTACCTTTTCCTACATATGAAGATTTATACTGTTTTTTTTTTTTTTGATTGTTTGTGTGTTTGTAAGAATTGCTTTGGGGCACACATCTGTTTGCTATTGTATATTGTCATTCACAGTTTCACACTTTCCTGCGTGTCAATAAACCTGTGGTCCTGAGTCATGTTTACAGAGTTTTGATGTCAGGGAAGAGTTTATCTGGCAGACAGTGTATACTGCACACTATACCGAAGACTGCACACTTATTCAACTCATTTTGGACTATTCTTCTATACAAAGCATCTCGAGATAAGTCAGTCAAGTTTAAAGTGGCATAAACAGCCCACTTTAAATCACACCACAAATTTTCAATAATATTCAGGTCTGGGGACTAAGATGGCCATTCCAGAGCGTTGTATGAATGGCTCAGAAGATTTTAACGACTTTGTTGTCTCGTTAACTTCACTTTGTCACTGATTCGTGGACATTGTTCTGCTAAATCTGCTCCTATTAAAAGGAATCCATGCAACCCTCAACTTTAACCTACACTGACTGCGGTGACGCTGTGGTACTGTGGCCTTCCAGTTAAAAGGTTGTTGGTTTGAGGCTCACCAATGACCTTACTGGAAAGAGTTTCTCCGCGCGCTTGTGTTTCCCCCACAATCCCCAAAACATGCGGTTGGGTTATTTGAATATTCTGAATTCCCCTTAGGTGCGAAAGTGTGAATGAATGTTGCCCTGCGATGGACTGGCGACCTGTCCAGGTTGTAATCCTGCTTCTTGCCCAACGTGAGCCAGAGATAGGCACCAGAGAAAGGGAATGCGCCAGAGAAAGGGAATAAGCGGGTTGGAAAATGAATGAATGAATAATTTATTAGCCCATAGCACCTTATTCCAAAATGAAGCTGGCTTGTCCAAATGTGCTTTAAATGTGACCTTAAGTTACACCATTTGTGGTGTGTGGAGAGAAAATGCATTTTTTCCATGTCTCGTCCATCTCCTTGTTTAAAGTGCGCTGAATAGTCAAACAGTGCACAGTGACACCTTCTGCAGCAAGATGATATTTTAGGGCTATAGAGCTGGTCTGTGGGTTGACTGTGACTGTTGTCACCCTCCTGTGCCTCTGCTTATCTGAGATTTTTCTTGGTCTGCCACTTCAGGATTTAGGTAGAGCTGTGCTTCTGGTCTTCCACAGTGAAACTGACAGCTTTAATCTCTGAGACTATCCTTCCACTGAACTACGGTGTTCAACAATTTGTGTTTTCAGGTCATCTGAGGATTGTTTTGAGGCTTTCATGTTGCCAGTCCTTCTTTTTTCTATCTTTTATTGGAGCCAGCTCTGGAAACCCACAACTGGGAAAATGTTACTGCTGTAGATATCACCATTTTTTTAATTCCTGCTTGTTTTACCCTTACTGAGTGAGAGGCACCTTTCCTGCACTTATCCAATCAGGAAGGACACTTGAATAAGAACTACATGCAGTTGTTCCAATATTAAGATGGTGATCAAAATGAAATTGTGTATGTCCTGGTCTCAAGTCATCAGGAAATACCTCTGTTGGAGCATTCCTAAATCTATTTTATGTATGTACAATAAACATAACCATCCAAGCCAATCTGTGATCTGAAATCAACCAATACCTGGTGGGTGGTTATAGAGTTTTTTTGGTGCATGTGTGGATTGTAAGTTGCTGCAGACATCAGTGGGTTTCTATTATGAGTCAGATCGCAAATACAGCATGGACAGCCTGCCTATTAAACACCAAAGATCTCATTAGCAGGGACCACACTTCATGATGTAGAGCAAGATTAGAAGTCCTTAGACAGCTCTGATACTAAATAGAAGGATTATTTATCAAAGATAGGATCTTCATGTTTGCTTGATAGATAAAGATCTCTTTGTGATGAATACTTTAGTTTATGAGCCTTCAGTAACGATGTGTCCATCTTTTAACAACTACAACTCTGTCAATGTTACAAAAACCATCAATTATACACATAAATGCTATATATAAGATACGACCATATATAGAGAGTAAGACTTTTCAGCCTTAATGATGAATTCTATTAATTCCCAAAAAATAAATATATTGACAAAACCTCTAAACAACTATTAATTCCACATATACAGTGTAAATAAAATACATCAGACTCATTAAATTATGATTTTATATGTATTATTAGATTTCAATCAGAGATGTGGTTCCTCGTCAAAGCTGCCAACAGAGCTCTTGCTTGTCACAAAACTCCTAAAACATTTTCTTGTTGAAGCTCTTGACTGAACCGATATATCCAGTGTTCAGATTCTCTTCCTCAATCAGCCATTGTAGACCAAATTAGTTATTGAACCCATGAATTAATTTAGCAGATCTTAGCTAACAAGTGCTTAGCTCAAACTTGGCTGTAGCCAATTATCAACCAATCAGAGGCAAATCCTGATATTTTCCTAGGCCTGATTGCTGGGTTTCAGAATGGTTGAAATCTGATTTGGTAAAAACACAGGGTCATGGTCTTGCTTTAGTGAATGGCCTTTACACACCAACGCATCTGTTGCACCTTCATCAGTTGTCTGTGTCAATTCTCTTGCATTTAAAAATGAGTGCACAGACTCCCTCTTGAGCACTAGATAACGCTTCAGTGACTTGCAATTAACGCCATGCCACAGGGTGGCACAGAAGTAATTCAAAGTAAGAAGCGTGTTTACGGAGAAGGAGAAAAGGATGAGATGATCGCTCATCTGTAAATGTAAACTCTATTCGTTCTCTGGAAACAAACCACTTCTCTTTAAAGCCATTTTCAAGATTTAAGCCCCGATTTTACGTTTATGCCAGAATCATATGTAAATCGGAGTTCATGCATGCATGTGACAATTGCACAGTGTGAGGTACCTTGCTCTGCAAGAGTCACAGGCTACTCGTGAGATATTTGGCTGCTAAATATCTGGAGCTGTCGGCGAGTCACAGTGCAGTGTGAAATGAGTTCTGACTGAAATTCAGAAATTGTCTGTGATTATCTGCAGCCAATGAGAGAGCCACATCCAGGGCAAGGATAAGTTGAGGAGGAGAAACAAAGTCATAGACAGCAATTTAAACAGTAGTTTCGGTTCAAAATGGAGCATGGTGTATAGGGAGCAGATGCATAGGTGTGCAAAGGCCTTAAGACCCTTAATGACACTGAAGACTGAATGGAAAAAAAATAGACCTTTATACATTGCAGATTAAATTTCAAGCAGTTCTTGCTTTTCCTAGAGACTGTACTTGTTACCATGGTATTCTTACTGTCTGAGCTACTGGAAAGTTGCCATTATATCTACCTTCCTGTAGGAAACTCAGACTCAAAGACCACAAGACTTTGAGATTACAGAACAAATTTACTTCCCCATGACCTTGATAGAAGCCCATGGGCGCTAACAGGATATTGGACCAAACAAAACCCATTGAAAAATAGTTTTGGATTGCCATATCGGATGTGTGTTAAAAGGGAGCAAGGAAACCACTAATGAAAGCTGGCTCTTTTGATGACTAAATTAGGATGTAAAACAGCCACTTGGTGGCACTTATCCCATATTTTCATATCGACTTTGTAGAGGAAATCTCTTCTCCACATTTTTGTCAAACAGCTCCATGTGATCAGCCACCAACAGTATAAAACTGCTTGACATCCATGATTTTGTTTCATGTGTTTTTTGATTTCTACTCTGTTGTTGTCTTCTTCTTTCCTGTTTCTCTGTGTGGTGCGGAGTGCATCTGCTTTACCGTAAATGCCATCTTCAGACAAGGAGCACCATTGAATCAATATTTCTTTGACTCAGACGTAGAGCACCCTGCTGAAGAACCATCCGAAGAGTCGTGTGAATCTCAATTCAGATCACGGTCAAAAAGCCATAACTAAAATATTCTTTCTTTGTAGTTTATAGCCTTTGAAGGCTATACACAAAAGGAGGTGTCAAACACAGATTGTTCAGATAACAAAAGATTGTAGATCAAACAACCCCCATAGGACTTTAATGTTCCACCACCCCCCAATTCAATCAACAAACCTTGCCTGGTCTTTTATGAAATAGTCTTTAACTTTATATTTGGTATTTCAGATACATCACTGAGTTATTGTTTTTAAATTGTTGTGTAGGAAAATCTTAGATTACAAATGATCTTACATTTGTAACCCTACATCATCAAGACAGCCTATGGAAGTTGTTCAGCCAAAATAAATCTTGTTCAAAGAAACAATGTTGGGAATAAATTAATGCTATTTCATAAGAACATCTTTGAATTTTCTGTTAATGATTCTGATGTTTTAGAACCGTAGAAATGGTATTGCTTGCCCCAAGGGCTCACCACTGGTAGGTTGTTGTCTTGTAGAGAACAGATGTAATTTCACACTGAGTAAGAGGGAACTTCTACACCCAGGGGAAGACGGTGAAACTTGAATCAATGAAAAATTATCCATTTGGGAAGATTGGAGGGAAGAGAGTGATATTGATTTGAAGGTTTGGATGATCCGAGAGAAAGGGTTACAGTCTTTGTGCAATGAAGAGTGGTAGATTAAGTTGTGGCTGGATTAATGGTTTCTTCTTAGTCTTTCTTTACAGGATGCAGAACTGGCTTATCTTACTCATATCACTGACCTAAAGACAGATGGTTGAGTTTCATATGTGACCCTCACCTTTATCTGAAACAACAATTCATTGACCGGCATCTTGTTTCCAGTCCAAGAAGGGATTGTATTCATATTGTGATGAGGTATCGGGGCTGATCAGCATTGCCAGGTGCAACTCGTCTGCATGCACACTTAAACGCGATGCAGCCGAGGAGAAAGAGAGAGAGAGAATCACACTGTACAGTGTGCAGGAGATGGCGGACTATTTTCCTCCACAGGAGCAGTGGACAGATGCCGCGAGAGCCACCAGGAACCGAAGGAACTCAAGAGGTGCTAAAAGACCGTGTCTGGAGTGTCGCAGCCGGACTAGCTGAGTCACTAGGCTTGGCTGGTTTTCCATGTTCCGGAAAAGTGTGGTGGGCACTGGATCACTCACATTCTGACAAGAACGTCAATGACAGGGCGCATTGATCCAGTCAGCTCGGATCCTGGAGCATAGCAGATGCACCAGGACAGCGAGATCCCACACCTCTGGTCAGGAAACCCACTATGGGAGTGTGACGAGGTAGCAGGGCTGATCAGCGTTGCCAGGTATGATTCATCGGCCTGAGCGCACTTGACAGGTCCGACTCATCACCCTGCAAACTTAAAAGTGACGCAGCTGAGGAGAGAGAGAGTCACGCTGCTCAGCATGCAGAGAAAAGTGGACTATTTCCCTCCACAGAAGCAGCGGATGAACGCCGTGAGAGCCACAGGTAGCTGAAGGGGCCCTGGAGGTGCCCACCGACCAGATCTAGAGTGTCGGCGCAGGGCCAGTTGAGTCACTGGGCTCGGCTGGTTTCTCGTCCTCTGGTCTGAAAAACCATGCACCTCTTTACTAAGTTGGGTGAAGGGCACCCTGGACTACTCCCCACGCACTACACTGAGCCACGCTTGGATATCCGGCTCACCACCAACCTCGACAGAGCGCTGAGAGACTCTTTTTAATGATTTATTATGGTGCAATAAATTTAATAAATAATGTGAGTTGCTTTGAACAGTCCCAGTGTGTCCATGTCTCTCTTGCCACCCGTTAAACTGGTGGAGAATTTGGTGCCTTTCGGCGAGGGGGACGCAGAACACAAAAGATTGGAGAAAGCCTTGCACTTTGTGATTGACCTTCTCTCCTTTGTTGGGGAACATGGCAATGCTTAGCGGGATCGAGTGTGACGAGGTAGCAGGGCTGATCAGCGTTGCCAGGTGTGATTCATCAGCCTGAGCGCACCTGCCAGGTCCGACTCATCGCCCTGCACACTTAAAAGTGGTGCAGCTGAGGAGAGAAAGAGAGAGAGAGTCACACTGCTCACCTTGCAGGGCAAAGTGGACTATTACCCTCCACAGGAGCAGCGGATGGATGTTGTCAGAGCGATGGGGAGCTGAAGGGGCCCTGGAGGTGCCCACCGACCAGATCTAGAGTGTTGGCGCAGGAGTTGATTACACCACTAACCCCGACAGAGCACTGAGTGACTCTTTTCAATTATCTATTATGGTGCACTAATTTTAATAAATGCCCTGAGTGGCTTTAAACAGTGCAAGTGTGTCCGTGTCTCTCTCGCTACCCGCTACAATATCCTTATCCATTAAATTGATCTTTGTTACAGCAGAAAAACACTACTTTAAAGCCAGGTCCTGGTCTACTTGCCTGTGGCTCAGTGAATTGAGCATTGTGCTAGCAGTGCAAACATCATGAGTCTGAAAGGAACTCAAGAACAAACCAAATGTGCACATACCTCTAAATAGTCTCTTTTGATAAAAAGCATCTGCCGAGTGCATTCATGGTCCAAAAAGTTTTAGCTTTTAAAATCATATTCCCAATTTTGACCTCATTGACAACTGCAAGGGTTTTTTTTGACTGAGTGGCTGAAAACAAACTTTCAGCCACTCAGTCATTGCTACCACCATGTGTCACCTCTGTTTATCCTTTGCCCAATTATAATTACCCATTGACGCACTTTCATGACTCACTAATATGTAACCCTTCATCAGTCTCCACACTATAAACCTTTGTAAGGTCTATGACTCTATTGCATTGTAGTACTTGGGCCATGTAAAAGCTAGACCTTTGGTCAGAGTTGGGTCAGATTCAAATTGCTATGTGTGCCTTTATCTATCTATTCTACTCTTTTAATTATCTATCAATGTTTCCTGTACACTTCTAAAGTCCTAAACCCATTCCAAATGTAGAGAAAATGGTAAAAATGTCACCTCCAAAATAAAACACAGCTGACTCTTATATCGAGTAAGAGCTTTGAAGTTAGAGTGTGATTCACAGAGCAGGGGATGAAACATAGCTGTTTGCATGAGGTGTGTGGGTGCTGGGCTGGGGACTAGCCATCTTACATCAGTCTGTTCCTCCTCACATGCACTACTACGATTCTGCCCCTCCTTGGCAGTGTTTTTGAGTCTGTGATGACTCATAGTTCTCTTTTCAATAAAAAAGGGACTATGTATGAGGGAGAGAATGAATGGCAGGGTTACAGCACATTTAAGGTCTAAGGTGGAAAATTGTTCAGTACAACTGTCTAATTATGAACCAGCAGGACTAATTTAGCATCTTCTGGACCACGGGCACTTGAGGAAATCTGCAACCTGATTCAGCTCAATAAATTACAGGTACACTACCAGAGTTCTCAAATCTAAAGAGAGGCTTATTACTGAGTCCAACATCTGCAGAGGTTTGATATGGTGATGGTTTTCAACAGTATTTTCGCCATTCTTTTAAGTTCTTTGCCATTCACTATAAACAAATAAGGGAAAAGAATAGAATCTAACCAAGAGTTTTTTTTCAACGTACCAAATAACAAAAATGACAACAAAACATTTGAGCTACGGATATCAAACTACAGTGTCTGTTATAGCACCACCTACTGGAAACATAAAATACATTGTTGGGTATTGTATACTGCTATTTAAGACTGTTTGAAGGACATGTTTGAAAATTAGCACATTTATGTGAGAGACCAAACTTACTAAATGTATTTTTATTTTGTTGTAAAATTGAACAGTTGCACAGTTGATTTCATTTGATTTGTTCTAGGCATTAAGCTGAATTTCAATGTTTCACAATGAAAGAACTTTTTTCAAGTAAATTTTTGTAGTGTTTTTTTTTTTTTACTTTTCAAATTTGGAAAGTTATTTACGATAGTTATTTAGGATAGTTATTTAAAAGACTAAGACCTACAAACATTTATTTGACTGAGTTTTAAAAACCAACAGTGATTAAAAAAAAAAACGCACCTTTACATGTCTCATACATGATTTGGCTCTTTTGGCTCAGCTCCTTTAAAAGAGCTGTCTCCCAAATGACTCCTTATTTAGTATCCCTCCACTTTATCTCTTATGAATGTTTTGTGCATTGCTAAGCAACTTTTTAATTCCTTATTTTTCATTAAAAATACACAGATACTATTACAGTATTTAACATTTTAACAAAAGTTTAATTGACCAATTAAACTTAATCACAGCAAACAAATCAACCAACTTAAATAAAGGGAAAAGTCTCAACATATATAATAGACTGCAGTCTTCAACATCACAATCTCATGCTTTAACAAACTCTAACACCTACAGATCTTTTCACCTCAGAACGCCATCATTCTTATCTTAAGATATGTTGGATTTTAAATTAAGTTTTGTTAAACTATATACGCAGATCGACATCGTTAATAGTCAACATTTAACCACAAAGAGCAAGTTGTTATATAATGTCCCTAATTTATCAACTAAGTTAAGCCCATTTCTAAACACATCTGAAAAGTACTTTTGGTTATAGCGCTGCCCGGTGACCACAGGAAATACAACATTTAACATTGATAAGGTACTGTTTATACCAGTGAATTTTGACATATACAACAAGAATCTTGGCCAAAACAAAGCCAGAAAATAATTCGACTCATAAACATTTGGACTCGTTAGCGCCATCTAGGGGTCATGATGCTTTTAGATTTAATCATTTCGTTTGCCTGTATCGTGTAACTTTAAGAGATCTCGCTTGAATACATCGTCTTGAAAAGGATCGGTTGTAAGACCTAGTGCAACTGACCACCGAGAGGATATGGTGCCGGAGGTGTTCAAGCTCTTTGATCGCTGCTTGCAGCTTTAATTGTAGTTCCATTTGGGCTTGCAGATGGACTGCTGAGGATGAGATCTTTGTCTAGAATTATTGACAAAAAAACAAATTTCTTGATTTCTTTATAAAACCAAGCAATGTTTTGTGGAATGTAAGGTTTTCGTTGATGTAAATAATTTGTCATGGGATCATTGATTGTCGGGCTTTACAGACTGAGTATTCAAACTTCTACAGCTGTAAATCCAACTTGAAACAAGAAAAACCACCTGCAATACTGCTAGTGATGGACCCCAGAAGGGCATCGATGGCCAAAATGGGTGAGAAGAGGAAAACAGCACCCAGGATGAGCAGCGATGAACTGAGCGTCTCGCAGGCAAAGATCTGCCCTACACCCAACACCATCCCCTGCATGAGCTGAGGGGTACATAAAACATACCTCAATAGAAGGACTGTTTTAAGACTACAGTCATTACTTCTGAAATCATATGATATACAATAGAAGACACGTTATTAAATTATAAAGAACTGCACAGATGTCCTTTAGTTTGGTTTCATTCTGGAAGACAAAATATTGACACAAACCAAGTTTTCTTGCAGGATTCCCAGAACGAAACACAATGAATTATACATTATACCCCCACCACCATGCTTCACTGCGGAAACTGTTCCTGGGTGTGAAAGTCTCTCCTTTCTATCTCCAAACATAGACAACAGCTCCATCACTTTTCCCTAGGTTGCCCATACTTTATTTTCACTTGGAGGTGTCTTTTCTTCAGAAGTAGGGACTTCTTGGTCGGCAACATTACAGTGCATTCTGTCATTAAACAATGTGGCCTTCACCTTGTGATTTCACTCTTATGACAGATTGGTTTATTCAGGGGATTTATAAACTGAGAAGTTGTTAATTTGGTTTAATGGATGGGCTTAATATTTGAAAGCAGTAGTAATTTCACCTTTTTCCTGTTTACACTATGCTTTCTTTTCCAAAGACAGTTTGAAATATGCTATAGCCTAATGTTTCTCCCAAATCTGTTTTTAGATAAACGATATTTATAGAATCCTCACTGAGCCACGTCAACGATCCTCCCTGCTACAGCAGAGAGCCTTCCTCTTCCAACTGAACACTCATGCCTCCACACTCATTTTCTTTGACTTTTCAGTTACCTCCAGAGATTTTCTGTTTAGTGACTAGCCCACTTCAGGACATTAACTGTTTCTTGCAGAGACATTCCTTAGGTGACCTGGCTCTGTATTTGGGGCCATTGTTATGCTGGAAAACCCAGCGATAACCAAACTTCAATGCTCTTCCTGCGGGATGAACAACTCTGTTAGAACTCTTGAGAATACCTGGCCACATCCATACTTCCCTCAAAAGAGTGCAATTGGTATTTGCAGATAAATACTGTTACAGGGGAGTTTATATAAAAATATATAGATTTTGGTCTCATCTGACCATAAGACCTTCTCCTTGCCTCTTTTGGCTCATTCAGATGGTGTTTGTAAATGATAAGCATGTACAAGTTCTGGTTTAAGTGGGTGGAACTTGTGCACAGAGCAAGATTTTTCAAATCTATGAATGGTGAGACTATGATCCCAGCTCTGTCCAACAGATTTTTTCATCTAGTTCTAAGGTCATAAAGAGAGAGCAATGACTGATGATGTCCCTTGGACTAAATTTCGTCCATGTTCTGATGCACCAATAGATCTCACTGAGCTGTTTGCCCACCCAAGGATTGCTGCTGGATTTCAGGTGATCAAAGTCTTATTGTATTCAATGACATCAAAAAACATTATTTCTATAAGTCACATTTTTTTTATATTCAGGTTGAGGTTCCGCTTGTTTGAGGTTCCGCTGCAAAGTGAATATAGATCTCATTCTTTATAAGTGGGGGATCTTGAAAAACTGCCACTCAAATTTGTATTTTCCTCACAGATTCATTAAAAGGTTATGCTAGCAGTGGTGTAAAGAGTACTGAAATATCATTCTCAAGTAAAAGTACCATTACTTGCCAAAAAAGCAAAGAAAGTAGAGTATAAGTATCTGTTCTAAACACGACTCAAAGTAGTTTTTCCAAAACTACTCAAGATTTGTGAGTATTATTTCACTGATCAGTTATTTCACCTTACTCATAATGTAGCTTTAATTATTAAGTGTGTTTCTAAGGAAAATAGACTTGGATGAAAGGTAAAGAGAGAGAGAGAATAGAAGAAAAAAACTAATAAAAAGAGCAAGAGAGAGAGAGAAGGAATAGAGATAGAAAGAAGCAGGGAAAAGAGAGCTGGAGTAATAAGAGAGAAAAAGTTGTGAAATAGTGAAATAGAAGAGAGACAGATAGATTGAAAAGAGACAGAAAGTGAGAGAGACAGAAAGAGTGAGAGAAATACAGGAGTAAAAAATGAGATAAAAATGAAAGTAAAGAAAGAGAGATAGAAAGTGAAAATAGAGAGCAAAGAGAAAAGAAGAGAGAAAGATACAGCGGGGAAAATAAGTATTGAACACATCAACATTTCTCTCAAAAAACATATTTCTAATGGAGCTATTGACATGAAATTTTCACCAGATGTCGGCATCAACCCTAGTAATGCACACGTAGAAAGAAATCCAAACATTTATATGCATAGATGAAGTTATGTGTCATTAAGTGAAATGGCACAGGGAATAAGTATTGAACACGTGTACTGAAATTTATTTAATACTTAGTGCAAAAACCTTTGTTGGTGATTACAGCCTCAAGACGCCTCCTGTATGGAGAAACCAGTGGAATACATTGCTCAGGTGTCATTTTGGCCCATTCATCCACACAAACTGCCTTCAAATCTTCAAGGTTCCGGGGGTCTCTTCTGTGAACACGGATCTTCAGTTCTTTCCAAAGATTTTAAATTGGATTCAAGTCTGGTGATTGACTGGGCCATTGTAGCAGCTTTATTTTCTTTTTCTTCAACCAGTTGAGTGTTACCTTGGCTGTGTGCTTGGTATCGTTGTCTTGCTGAAAGATCCACCCTCTTTTCAACTTCAGCAGCCTGGCAGATGACAGCAGATTCTGATCAAGAATGTCTCCAGTCATTATTCCTTCAATGATATGAAGTCTACCAGTACCACATGCTGAAAAACAGCCTCACGCCATGATGCTCCCACCTCCAAACTTGACTGTTGATATGGTGTTTTGGGGGTGATGTGCGGTGCCATTTTTCCTCCAAACATGTTGTGTCTTATGACATCCGAAGAGTTCAATTTTGGTCTCATTTGACCAGAGTATCTTCTCCCAGAATGTCGTGGCTTTATCCAAATGTTGTGTCGCAAACTCCAAACGAGCTTCAACATGCTTCTTCTTCAAAAATGGAGTCTTTCGTGGTGTGCGTGCATGGAGGCCATGGCGGTTGAGTGCATTACTTATTGTTTTCTTTGAAACAACGGTACCTGCTGATTCCAGGTCCTTCTGAAGCTCACCACGAGTGGTCCTAGGCTGTTGGAGAACCCTTCTGATGATTGTTCTGACACCTCTGTCTGAAATCTTGCGAGGAGCACCTGGCCGTGGCTGGTTTATGGTAATGCCATGTCTTTCCAATTCCAGATGATGGCCCCGATGGTACTCACTGGAACTTTCAGAAGTTTGGAAATGCGCCTGTAACCAATGCCTTCAGTGTGTTTTGCAACAATAAGGTTGCGTAGGTCTTTGGACAGCTCTTTGCTTTTACCCATCATGCAATGCTTCTTGTCTAACACCTTGCTGGTGAGAAACCTTTTTAAAAGGCATCAATCAGGACTATACCAGCTGATATTACTTTGCACTAATAGGGGGCAGGTTAACCTTCTGAATACTGACAAACTCCAGCTGCTTTCTTGGCTTGTCAGACCTTTTTACCCCTCTCCTGTTCTTCATGTGTTCAATACTTATTCCCTGTGCCATTTCACTTAATTACACATAACTTCATCTATGCACATAAATGTTTGGATTTCTTTCTATGTGTGCATTACTAGGGTTGATGCCGACATCTGGTGAAAATTTCATGTCAATAGCTCAATTAGAAATATGTTTTTTGAGAGAAATGTTGACGTGTTCAATACTTACTTTCCCCACTGTATAGTGAAAGAGACAGAGGGAAAAAGAGAGAAATCTACTCACTAAATTATAGTTTCTGAGAAAAATACTCAGTTACAGTAATTTAACTATTTAAAATTAGTTACTTTACACACTGATTGCTAGAGAGGAATAAAAACAGAAACCAAATAAACATGCTTACAACAAATGTTCTGCCTGGCCATTACCAGTTACCATAGAGATATGCTAATAGCACCAGACCATCTTTATTGCTGAATAGCATGTGCTATAAACAGCAGAATAGTCAGTTGTTATAGTGTGTGCCAGAAAGAGATCCGATTAGCTCTCAGCACACATTCTAATTATCATAGCAAACGAGATTTAAAAAGAGAGAGTTGCAAGATGGAAAGATGATGATGACAGATGAAGGATGCCACACTGTTTACAGAAAGACTTTCTGGGTTAGGGCTAGGGTTAGGGGATAGGGGTTAGGGGTTAGTTAGGGGTTAGGGTTAGGGGATAGGGGTTAAGGTTGGGGTTAGTTAGGGGTTAGGGCTTGGTGTTAGGGGTTAGGGGTAGGGGTAAGGATTAGGGGTTAGGGCTAGGGGTTAGGGTTGGGATTAGGGGTTAGTTAGGGGATAGGGGTTAGGGGCTAGGGGCTAGGGTTGGTTAGGGGTTAGGGTTTAGGGTTAGGGGATAGGGGTTAGGGTTGGGATTAGGTGTTAGTTAGGGGTTAGGGTTTAGGGGATAGGGGTTAGGATTGGGGTTAGTTAGGGGTTAGGGTTAGGTTTGGTTTAAGGGCTTCGGTTTGGGGTTTAGGGTTAGAGTTAGGGTTAGGGGTTAGGGTTGTGGTAGGGGTTGGGGTAAGGGTTAGGGGATAGGGGTTAGGGCTAGGGTTAGGGGATAGGGGTTAGGTTTGGGATTAGGGGTTAGTTAGGGGTTGGGGTTTAGGGGATAGGGGTTAGGGTTTGGGGATAGGGGTTAGGGCTAGGGATAGGGATAGGGTTGGGATTAGGGGTTAGGTTTGGCTTAAGGGCTTGGATTGGGTTAGGGTTTAGGGTTAGAGTTAGGGTTGTGGTGGGGGTTGGGGTTAGGTTTAGGGTTGGGGTTAGTTAGGGGTTAGGGGTAAGGGTTAGGGCTAGGGTTAGGAGATAGGGGTTCAGGTTGGGATTAGGAGTTACTTAGGGGTTAGGGGATAGGGGTTAGGGTTTGGGTTTAGGGTTTGGGGTTAGGGTTTAGGTTTGGGGTTAGGGGATAGGGGTTAATTAGGGGTTAGGGTTTAGGGGTTAGGGGTTAGTTAGGGGTTATGGTATAGGGGTTAGGGTAAGGTTAGGCTTAAGGGCTTTGGATTGGGTTGGGTGTTTAGGGTTAGGGTTAGAGTTAGGGTTAGGGGTTAGGGTTGTGGCAGGGGTTGGGGTAAGGGTTAGGTTTAAGTTTAGGGTTTGGGTTAGGGGATAGGGGTTAGGATTGGGGTTGGGATTAGGGGTAAAGGTAAGGGTAGGGTTAGGGGATAGGGGTTAGGGTTGGGGTTAGGGTTTAGGGACAGGGGTTAGGGTTAGGTTTAGGTTTAGGGTTGGGGTTAGTGTTAGGTTTTTAAACTTTTACAACAACTCTCATCATCCCAGGTTCATCAAAAGCCTTCATAAAAAGTCTTCAACAACACTTGGTAGAGAAATGCAGAGGTGATGCACAGGCCGACGGTTGTCAGATTATACCCCTGAGCTTTATTCCAACCATTTTACATTAAACTATTGCCTCTCCAATTGAGTATTTCTAGTTGGCTTATAAAATATCTGTTAGATTACACTGTGCTGCTCCTCTCATGTTACTTAATCTTAGGTGTAAGTTTAGAGTTAGGGCTAGGTTTAGGTTTAGGGCTAGGTTTAGAGTTAACATTGGTTATTTCACTTAATAGCAGACTTATTTATCCTCAGAACCTTGAATGGGAGACTTTTCTGGGCCAGCCATTCTGAAACCTGTCTGGGCTTCATTGGTTATACCCTACCTCTGTTTCACTCGCTGGTCCAAAGGATGCAAGTGACTGAGGAGGGTTGAAAACAAACCAGATCTACTATAATAACATATATTTTATAGGTTTACTGGTTTCCACTTTCCAAAAATAATCCTCAAAAAAGTGTGGATACATCTTCTCACCTGGGAAATGTGGAGCTGGGTTTGGTTGAAGTTCTCTGGTGCCTTTGGCGGATGGGCTGAGTGGTTTGGAAAATAGGGGTTGGTGGTGCCTGTGCAGGCCAGATACAGAACAATGATTGTGTTAAATGGGAAAACGGTCACGGGTAAATCCCAGTGGTCCAGAACTGGAACCAGACAGCTGTAAAGAAACGTACTGGAAAAAGAAAAGGAGTATTTAGGTTCATGAGGTTCAAGAAATTCATGGCTTTCTGTGAGGAAGACCTTACGTTGTAACTCCACCCAGACACACTGGTAGAAGAAGCCACCAGTACCAGTCTCCAGCTGAGCTGAACACCCCCATTAGCAGAGCCACAAGCATTCCATTAAACCCATGGATCCCACTGGACACCTCCTCTCTGCATACACGTACACATAGACAAGGATCACGTGTGGTACTGGCCAGAACCAGAATGGGACTATATTTAACTAGAACCTGTGATGGTCTTCTGTTGTGAAACTCTAGAATCAATCACAAAACATTTATATTTTCAGTTCTTGACGGACTCTATTAACCTGAACCTTATTGTCGTCTTAACTCAGAGCACAGGGCATCTTAACATTCAGAGAAGGTTTTGTGAAAGGTCACAACATTTAAAATCTTTAAGTTATCTTTTACAAAACATTTACTATATAATGCCCTTTTATTAGATCAAAGATAAACAGCCAATACCAGGCTTTTTTCAGCAATTACCAAACCTCAATGGGCTATATGAGCTGATGGAACAATAATAGCTTTAAACTGAAAAACTGCTCACTCTCAGTCAACTTTGGCCCTCACCTGTTTTCTGCTCAAATTCAGATAAAAAAAATCTAAAAATTTTATTTTTTTATTTAATCTAGAATTATCTAATTTAGACATTTAGGATATCGATTATTTCGCTTATTTTGATAAAATATGATTAATACTGCTGCTATAAAATGTATTCTAATAATTTTAAAACAAACTAAACGTATTTAAACTTTGTAAAACAAGCTTTTGATTTTGCTACTGATCCTAAAACTAGAAATTTGACTCTAGATATTCTTACTTCAAGAATATTCAAACATCTGATATTAAGAAATAAAAGACTAAACCCTCTCAGAACAAGACAAAAATGCTTAGATAAATCTTCCTTGATCAAGCAAAAAATCTGACGTTGGTGTAAGCAAATTTGCCGCCTTGGTCAGATTTCTTGAAATAATAAATCACTGGGTTGAATTGAATATTTTTAGCTTACTTTTAAATCAGAACAGTACTCTCGGGCCACTGATGGAGGTGTTAAAATCCATTTTTTACTCTCTTTCCTGGCTCCCTGTGAACTTCAGTGTATTAAAAATCACAAGCAATTTTTTAACCACAGCATCCTCCACCGACAAAAAGTATTGTGTAGAATAAAGCCTGTAGGTTCAGAAATAAAGTTTTGAGAATTTGTTCATTACTGTAACTATTTTTCTGTCATCGCACCATATCTTCAGGTTCAAATCATCTCCAGATGACCATAGATCAACCTACTTGCCTACTGAAACCAGGTGACATGATTTTTGCTTGAAAACGTTTATGTTTTTAGATGTTATTGTTAATATAATAAGACTTCCACGAACTGAACATAAAATAAAAACAACATATAGTTATAATATAGTCAAATTTCATCTTAAATAACTGCTGTTGGCTTGTAAATAACACTAAGTCTGACAGATGTTCGCTGATATTTTTTTTTACAGTCGGCAGCTGTAAAAGTAATCTGTGTTTCTCGTTTGTTTTCATATCTGTTTTCTAATGTGATCGGTTCATGCCTGAACCCCAGTTGTTTGTGCCTGTTTTTGTTCTGAGCATGTGTTTTCATGCACATGGCAGTGTGTAATTCCTCACGAATCCTGTCCGAAGGCTATGGCTCCGATGGTGGAGGACAACAGGCCGAGGGTCCCCAGCAGAGCCTGCCAGGGGCTCTCCAACAACAGTGCAGATAGAATCACTGCTCCACTCACAGGGTTGTTGAGCAGAATCACCCGAGAGATCCCACGCAAACAGCCCACCAGAAGCTGCAGAGCCAGGGATTGATCTGAGAGAGATTTATGTTCATGTGTTGAAGTGACATATCTTTATTCAAATATTTGGAATTATTTGAATTATCAAACATCTTTTTAAAAATTATAGACAAAACTACAATCTTATGGAAGATGAGGATACAAAAATGAGGTTACATTTTCTAAAAACAACTATATTTTAGCAAAATTATTAGTTGTTTTTGATCTCTACAATAAAGTCGCTTTATCAGTTTATTGGCCGATAATTGTTTACAACTTCTGTCTAACTAAACAGATAACTACAGTGGTAAATAATGTTGTTTGCAAGTTTTTTTTGAACCTGAGGACAATTTGAGAAATAATTCATGGAGGAGGGACCCAGATGCAGGGAGTAAAACAAACAGTCTCAAAAAAAACTATATGCAAGAAAGGGGGTACTTGAGAGAACCATTCATTCATTTTCAAACCCACTTATTCCCTTTCAGGGTCTATCTACAGCACACATTGGGGGAGAGGCAGGGGTACACCCTGGACAGGTCGCAAGTCCATCACAGGGCAACATTCACTCACAAATTCACACCTAAGGAGAATTTAGATCATTCAATTAACCTCACTGCATGTTTTGGGGATTGTGGGGGAAACTGGAGTACAACCCACACAAGCACAGGGAGAAAATGCAAACTCCTTCCAGGAAGGTCACCAGCAAGCATCGAACCGACAACCTTCTAACTGGAAGGCCACCCACTGCGCCACCGTGCCACAAAAAAATGTGGCAGCAAGCGATCCACAACTAGAGTCTGAACTGCTAGAAAATCACGATGTATATGACAGAAAGAAAAACACATATTTCTATATATTTACTATTTAATTTATATAGATTGAAAAAGAAACCCAATTTATTGAGGCCACCCAAGGAGAGAGAGAGAGAGAGAGAGACAGATAGGGAAAGGCCAAGAAGTGATTAGAGCAGAATGATTGATGATTTTCAAAGGATTTTCACTCACCTAGGGAACATGTGCTTTGGTGATGTGATGAAAAAGTGATTTGATGGAGAGCAGCAGATGAAAATAATAAATCAAATGTAGAGGGGACAAAACATCCTAAAACAAACCCCCAATAGAAAGGCAAAAAGTATGGCCTTATCACACCTATCTTGCAATTTTGGAGAGTCTACTTTTGTGTATACGGTTCTAAAGGGTTTTATAAAAAACTGAATTCTCATATAAATGACTCTTGAGGAGAGGTTTTCAGCAACAGGGACAATTTATTTAATTGTAAAACAGATAAACAATAACATTATACTTAGCTTAGGGTGCGCGCTGCTCCCTGGTAGCACAACAGAGAGAGAACACAAAAGCCCCAGAGTGTTCTTAAATACGCCCAGATTAGAGATATTAAATACACTAAATAAAATGATGGAACATATTCTCTCACAAGAGTCAAACCGCTCTTACTGTACATTACTACCTATCCCTTCCCACAAGAAGTCTTGAGGTCAATCTATAAGACTTTACTGGATGTCAGGCTTCACTCCAACAACTACTGTTTTTAATCAAAACTGAAGATCTATACTTCCATGACTTTCAATTTGGATTATTTGGTTATTAGTGGGTTGTTGGTTCAAAGCTCCTGGTGACCTTCCTGGAAGGAGTTTGCATGTTCTCCCCATGCTTGCATGGGTTTCCTCCAGGTTCTCTGGTTTCCCCCACAGTCCCAAAACATGCAGTTAGGTTAACTGAATAATCTAAATTCCCCGTCCCCTTAAGTGTGAATATGCGAGTGTGAGTTGCCCTGCGATGGACTGGTGACCTGTCCGGGGTGTACCTAATGTGAGCTGGGAATAAGCACCAGCAGAACCCTGTGACCCTGAAAGGGAATAAGCAGGTAGAAAAATTTATGATCTAATGGTTTTATGGCGTTTTGGTGCTTTGAAATTGTATTTTTCTGGCCATCATTTTTTTTTTTCATTTTAATTCACGTCAAGTAGTTTACAAAAAAATCTAAAAAACAAAGCAATAATAGATTTTATAGTTTGTCAGTCAACTGCATATATGAAAATCTAATTTAAATGAATTTTAACCATGGCAAGATCCAAAGCATTAAATAAAAAAACACAAAGATTTATTCATTCATTCATTTTCCAACCTGCTAACGAGGGTCAACCTTGAACACGGAATCGATTCTTATAGGAAAAAGTTTAGTACACGTCACTCAAATGGAGTAACAGCGGGGATAGCCAATCACACATCAGAAAAACCGCCAGCAACTAATAGATGAACTTATATCTTAAAGAAAAATTCAGTTTAATTGATTTGGTTGAGCCTGGTCTCTCTCTCTCTCTCTCTTGGACACAGAAGCATGGGCGATGCATATCATTCAAATCTTTTCGAGTCGGGTAATGGTTAAAGTTGAGGTCAAGTCGCGAGTCATTAGGGTTCAATTCCAAGGTGAGTCACCAGATTAAAAATTCGAGTCTGACTCAAGTCCAAGTTATATGAGCTATAAAAAAAATTACAGCAAACTCGTTTTAGGAACATTTGCCTTTTTCCATAAATTAATAAAAAAAAAATTGTACTTTTTTTTTAGACAGTGTCAGATTTCTAATTCAACATCCCACTGTAAAAGTATATTAGAATACTCTTACCCTTCATGTGAGCATGTAATCGGTTCATATCCCCGAAGCAATAAAGCAGGGCACTGACCAGACACTGTTTTCGGCCTTCGGGATCATGTGGGCTTTTTTTCTCCAAAATCCCCATGTTACCAGTAGAAATCATACAGCTGGCAACAAATATCAGACTCAATTCTTGCTAATCCGACTTCCCGTGACCTTTCTCCTACTTCTCATTCTCTGTTCTCCTTTTTTCAGACATGCGTCCTGGTCCCTCGCTCTCTCTCCTGTTATCCCTTCACACGTGGAAGTTAATATAACATCTTTTTTAACTCGGGATGTGTAACACATGCTCCCTGACTGCAGAGATGGGCAAGGTTCATATGTACACTAGCATTTCTTGAATTTATTTCTGTGATAGCTGTGCTATTTTTATGCAAATTTGGTTAGATAATGTGTTTTTAATTGTAACACAATCAGAGGGAATTGATATGTAAGAGGGATTGTAAGATGAAAAAAGAAGCAACTAAAGAAAATTGAATTTGTTTGCGAGCCTGTTGTGTAATCAGAAGTAATTTCTGACTGTGGAACACACACTGTTTGGAAAGGTTTTAGCATCTTAGTTCTTTGAACTGAAAAGTGCTTTAAAAGAGATTTATGTTCTTTTTACTGTAAAAGGATTGAGCGAAGAGAGTATTTGTAGTCTGAGTGGGTTTGTCCATGACACTGTGAACCTGTTTTGGAGGCTGGATTTTATATGAAACTTGCTGAAAATCACTCAAAAACTCTCCCTTATACATGTAACTAATCTAACGGTTGTTTTTGGATTACAGTGATACCCCTGGGTGCCTTTCGTATATCAAACATTTTGTATGTCGATAAGTTTTACATGTAAAACACCTAATCCGTGCAACGGCTCTCAGAAACAACAAAACCAGAGAAAAATCAATAAACCTTCCTTCAATCCTTAAATCTACACATTGTTAATGTAATAAATGATAATAAAACTGAATAAAATACATAATACGTACACAAATGTGAAACCTTACCTTGAGTGAAGTGATGTGTCGGAGGAGGTGGAACAGATGCAGAAAACATTACGGCACCACGTATGAAAGTTAATTTTTTCGAGATATTTCACGAATTACGAACACTATCACGCTTTCAAGCACAAGCGCAGATAGTACCGATCGCACTGGAGAGAGCGCGTCACTGGGTTTCTTTAACTCGTGCTACAGAACAGCACTTTCCACGTTATAAGCGTTATTTCTTTTACGACACCTTGACTTTTGTTATAGTACATTATTGGTAATCTATACATATTGTTTCGCTCTATTTAAAACTGATTTAAAGTGTTTTAGAGTGTATCAGCCCCTTTTTGCCCTTTCTGCACTTGGGAGAAAGGAGCGCCAGGAACCAGAAGCGCAGCGCAAGTCAGACAAACAAGCGGATAATAGCGCAGAACTGTTTGTGGTTGCTCTTATCTTACATTTTTTTCGCACCTCAAAGCAAAAAATCCCCCTCGAGACCTTTGTATCTTGAACATTTTGCAACTAAAGCATTCTTATCTGGCGGTACCACTGTACTGTGCACATGTCAGAAATCCCCATCACCTCCATGCACAAGTTTGGGGTACTGTTTGGGACTGAATGCTCAAGACAGGAAATTAAAAGACTGATATCTCACAGCCTAATCTCACTTTTTAGAGCATTTAAGTTTAGTATAACATTTGTTAGGTTTGTCCTCATGTTCTCTGTTCCTTTCATTTTGTCCTTTCTCCTAGTCTTTTATTTTGTAGCTTTCTCTTCTGTTCCAGCCCATTCCTGTCTATGCCCTGTCTGGGTTTCTTCTCCTTGTTTCTTTTATTATGGCCACATCTCCCGTGTCTTCTTTCTGTGCTTTCTGTCCTTTCTTGTTTGTTGTTACAATTTTCCCTGTTTATGTTTCAAATAGCATAGCCTTGGTTTCCTTCCAGTTTTAGATTATTTGAGGTTTTGAAGAGCAGGAGGAGGTTAGATACACCTAGATACACTTGCAGTCCGGATGGGTGTAGCTCCTGAAGGGAGAACCAGTGGCACAGCTCTGCAGCGGAGCACAAGGGGTTTGTTCAAACACAGGGTGGGTGGGCTGGGTTTCTATGTGCTGCACCTCATCGAGCCCAGAGGTTTAGAAACAAACACCGACAAACTGTCACAATTGGAGGTGCTGGAGCAGACGTCACTGGAGCGGCAGGAACCACCAGAGGATCCGGATCTGAAAAAGGAGGAGAGGTCACAATATAACCTATAACTCAATCTCACAATATAAACTTAAAAATAAACATTATTTACACAAAAAGTTTTTAGGATTTCCAATAGTTATCTATACAGTGGACAAAGTTCAAGAATTTTTTTTTATTTTTTTTATTTTTATATATTTAAACTACCGGTATATTTTCATAGAATGGCTCAGGTGATCGACAGTTACAATTGACAGCTACACTGAACTATACTGACTGACCTCCGTAATCATTTTGTGCGAAAGATAATTACAGAGAAGGCGTTCTCAAATTCGTGTTTATGCAACAAAATTAGTTGTATTTAACAGGCTGCGTGTGAGTGAAAGTGGATGCTATGACATCACCCGCCTTATCGTGGGTAGATGTGCATCCTCTATCTGTCTATCAGGGCAGCGCTCAAAACATCCTTATGGTGGCCTCACAAAGAACCAATAGGGGGGATGGTGTAAATCGTCAATCCTTTTTAAGTCATTGCTCAAACTACATCTCACAACCCAGAACAAGGAGAAGTGATTTGAAAGCAACGCAAGGTCACGTGTGCAAGATTGAAGCTCAAGACCAGGGAACAATAGGAGCAAGTTTTTTTGGACCAAAATAGACAGAGAAAAAGCCCTTTTTGAACCAAAGTCATTATCGACATTGCTGTATATACCTTTGTATCTCCTCCAAAACTTCAAGTTTTTTTGGATGCTGTGCTCTCATTAGCTGCAGTTAATTGCAGATCTTATTTCCAGTCCCAAAACATTTCATACAGCACGATTCTGGCAGCTCCGGAAAACTAGCATGCCAAATATCTCACGACCATAATGAAACTCGCTTGTAACTCTCTCGGATCACGTCTTTGGTAAGCTGAGTCTGAATTTGGCTTAAGGCACATCCTATTGGTCTCAACCTAGAACTGGCATGACCAAAGGAACAGAGGTGAATTATAATTTCACTAATGATCAATTTCACTAGCTTTCACTAGTACCACCTAGCTAACAAAAAAAGTGTACAACATCTAAGGTTCAAAGCTTCTTGCAATCAGTAAGGGAATTTAAATTGAATGTGGACCTTGATAGAAACATGTGTGTCAGGCACCCTGGCAAGCAAAGGAGGGGGAACGAGCTCAAGCGCAAGAGCTGAGAATCACTGATGATTTATTGAACAAACAAAGGAATGCAAACACAAAAAAACCATGATGGAGAAACCTACAATAACTAAAGACTACTCCAAAGGAATGAAACTAAACTAAACTGACGAATACAAAATTGGAAGATAACATAAAATGGATAATAATGATCACGTGCTGCAAGACTGAAGGGAAAGGGAATAAATACTATAAATCAGAAACCTCTGAGTAAGCATCATTATATAACGGAAATAAAAAAGTGACAGCAAAAAGGGAAGTAAGAAGTAGATAATAAAGATATGAAGAGAAGAGATAGAGGGAAAAAGGCAGGAAAAAAACACAAGGCAAAAGACTGCTAACGTAATGAAAACACTCATGATTACTAAAGCGAAAACTAGAGAATCAACCACTGTTGGAAAAGTAAATATAACAAAACAGCCATCAACTTTGAACTGGACAACACAGAGTTGGAATATCTGTAAGATTGCAGATGAAAATTATTGGATTGATGATAAATACTGGCATAAAGAGCATATATCATGAAGGAGGCTGACCAGGAGCTAATGAGCAGAGCACAGGTGCTGAGATTTAGGTCACAATCAGCTAACAAGCAAAAAATGATACTGTGAGCAGAACATGGAAACACCCATCAATACTTGGACTTCACTACATGATAAAAAAACTAAGGACTTACAAAAAGCATAATTCTGTTTTCCCCGTCAGCCTCAGGGAATAACTGGAACAAGTGGCTGAAGCAGTAACAGTACCAGGCTCTGTCGATGACTCTAAGAAATTGATGCTTTGCATTGATTAAACCCTGACAGGCCTATCCATGGGCTATCCCATAAGAACCCATAAGGGTTTTAGTGTGGGATTGACCTTCCAAAGCATGTTTGCGCGTAAATCGTTGTTTACTTTTTTATGACTTTAACCTTGTCAACCATTTTTCAATAAGTGCATCTGTGCGTGTACGTGCGGATCCAGATATGGCAGAAGTGAACACACCTTCCATTGATTGATTGTCGCTCTTTCTCCTGGTCCTGACTGATGAAGAGGGGATGGAGTGTCATTGGAAACAGAATTCAGAGCAGGATATGTTGAACACTAAACACAGTAGACAAAACTAATGACAACTTGTTTTGAGAACATGAATTGTTCACATGCAAATGATGCCGAAATATAGTAGTGATAATAGTGTCTAAATGATTCTGGAAATGCTTGTGTGTGTTCCTTGTCTGAATGACATCAAGGACATTGTGATCTTGTGATTTTACTGACATTCTGCTGCGTGAACATCGCCGGTCGATGCTTGTTCATTAACAATGTCTCTTACATACACCCTGTCTCTCATTAGAGATGCGCAGACTGTCTGGATGGTTGTAGGTCGTTAGCCCTGCATATGCCAGAGTCAAATAGCAATTACCTGACTGCTTGTAAAGCAGTGGCCTAGTGTTCTGTGCTCCTGTACTCTCCTCCCTCTATGCTCTGTGAAATGATACTGTGGTTTAAAAACAGGGTTTTTTTTCTTTTACACACAACAAACAAATGTTTGCAGTTGCTTCTTTTACTTTGGGTAATTGTTGTGGACTGACAGATGCTTCCAAGGTTCGATCCCCAGCTCCTGTCAAAGGAGTGGGATCAAATGACTTTGCTCCCTCCCACTTGCCCTTGAGCAAGCCACTGCACATTTAACCGTTTAAAAGCCAGTGACTTCTGTGCCGGTCCCAAGCCCGGATAAATATAGAGAGTTGCGTCAGGAAGTGCATCCGGCGTAAAACATGCCAAAAACCAAATATGCAAGTCACCAAATCGATTTTCATACCGGATCAGTCGAGGACCGGGTTAACAACGACCGCCTCCGGTGCTGTTGACTTACAGGGTGCCGGTGGAAATTGGACTACTGTTGGTCAAAGAAGGAGAGGAGGGAGAAGGATTCGTAGACAGAGAGAGAAGAGGAAAGGCAGGAGTATAGATCTGAGAATAAGGAATAGGGATATTAGGAATGAAGGTTAGAGAGGCTAGATTGAGATGGTTTGGACATGTGCACAGGAGGGATAGTGGTTATATTGGTAGAAGGATGTTGGAGATGGAGATGCCAGGCAAGAGATCAAGAGGACGGCCAAAGACGAGATATATGGATGTGCTGAAAGAGGACATGAAGGTAGTTGGTGCAAGAGTAGAGGATACTGAGGACAGTCGCTGTGGCAACCCCTAAACTGGGAACAGCCGAAAGGAAAAGAAGAAGACTTGTGTGATGTCATTGCTCTAAATCTAAGCAGTTTTTCAAATAATAATAATAATAATAATAATAATAATAATAATAATAATAATAATAATAATAATAATAATAATAATAATAACAATAATAATAATAATGCCTTCAATTTATATTGTGCTTTAACAGATGCTCAAAGACACTTTACAGTTTTCAGAGGAATATTCAGTCACTCCACATTCACGCACTGGTGGTGATAAGCTACCTTCATAGCCCTCAGAACCACTATCCTTCCAGATTTTAAGACAACCAACTCCACCTCTCTCCACAGAATTGTTTTTTGTTCGTTTTTTGATTCAATATTCTCTTATAAAGCACTATAAAAGACACTAAAAGGCTCAACATGTGATGCCCAGTTTAATGTACCCTTTTCTAGTATTGTGACATACTCCAAGCTGTGAAACGTGTTCTATCTGTGCTATTCTATATCACTATTGACAAACTTTAACAAATATGGACTATAGAAACATCAAGGAAGATCCTTGACAATAGGATGCTCCTGTGCTCAATTTTTTATTCTTTCTGCATTTACTATATCCATACTATATTAGAATTAAAACTTCTCTGAACAAACCCTACAGCACATATTGGACATTTTCACATTGTCCAGATGGCGATAAAGATTTCTATATTTTAAATCTTTAAACTATCCCTGTAAGCAATTTGTCCTCACAGAGTAGTGAATGCCTGAAAAACACACGCACACACTCATGCTCAACCACATTTCTCAATGTCACTTATTGAATAAGTAGCAGCACCTTAAAGGTTGCAGTGACAAATCAGACAAATGACCTTGAGAGCTGCAAGAGTCTGGTTCTATTTATTGAAATGTCAAACAAATGCTGCAAGACACTGAATGCTTCTTGAAGAATCAGTTTTATACTTAGCCCATATCCAATGAATAGCACTGTTATGACTAGCCGCTGTTTGTTTTTGTTGATATGGTTTTATGGTGGATATGAAATATATTTTAGTTATTTCTGTGTTCTAGACATTTTGAGTCCCTGCTTGCTCTTGCAAGAACACAAGCGCAAATTAGGTTCCTGAAAGTAGGAGGAAAATATAAAGCATGTAAGCTTGGCTGGCCGATAAAATCTCTGGCTGGTCGATGGAGGATATACGATCTGCTTCAGTTATCTGCAGCAGAGAGAGAGAGAGAGAGAGAGAGAGAGAGAGAGAGAGAGAAACTAATGTTTGCTGAGGAAGCTGGTGTGTGTAGCATAAAGTATGCCACAGTGACTGAGTTGACTAATGGATGCGCTCAGAGCAACTCTTCACTGCAGGGAATAGATGAGTTTAGAGGCAGAGGGTGGAAATGAGATATGGATATGGAAAATGGTGGGGGGAGGGAGGATTAAATGTACCACAGATCAATTCAGCACTTCCAAAAACTTTGAAAACCCTGTTGTACTCCTCTGCATGATCCTCAAATTATCGTAATAAAGAAAGACTCCCTGCACCTCAGAATTGGGCTTCTGGTACAAGCTTAATTATATATAGCACTAGCATGCTACTTAGCAAGCCAAACCTCATTCGACAACTGTGTAAGGGTCCACTCAAATGATCCAATGGTAAGTGTGGATGAAGGTTTTCTAATGAGTGCTATCTTTCAAAACTTAAAGTGCCCTACTATGGAACTCCAAAGGTTCCCCAAAATAGACTGATATGCAAACTGAGAAAGAAGTGGTGTCAGTCCAACTCTGACCGTACAACATCCCAATTGACCGTACAAGGGGAGACTGACAACTACGTCGTATAATATAGGGTATATTGGTAGTATTCAGTATCTCTGCACTTAATTAAGTGGTACCAAAGGAGTGTGTCAGTTACCTCAGGGAGTTCTCAGGTAGGTAATCCTCAGATGTGTACTTCTGCTGTGCAGTGCATCAAACACCAGTCAAGGACGAGTGTGTTAACTAGCAAACTTAACTCAGGGACCAAGCTCAGGGTGAAAATAGTGAAGTGGAAAATAGTCATTAAGAACCATTCTTCCCATACACAGGTGGCCACTAGAGAGCGCAAACAAATAATGTACTCTGAAATGTTTTTTTTTTCTTTCTACCAAGCTAGTTATGGCTCGCCTTATTGCCATGGCCCATAATGTTTGCCACATGAGCAGATGTATTGAAAATGCGATCTTTCTATTTTCTGTGAAGAATAGGTTAATCTTGTAGAAAATAACTTGGTCACAAAGATCAGGAAGAGCAAAAAAACTGAACTTAATTAAGATGAGCTTGGTAGCGCTAGCCCTTTGCTATTGGGTTAACCCAAAATTAGTTTATTAAAAAGTCTTACCTGAAATTTAGGTCCAATGTCCCGTCTAATCCACATTTGTCGAAATTATATAACTTCTGGAAACTTATGTTCTTGTCCTTTCTTTGGTTAATTGACTGACATTCAGGTAGACAACAATATTCCATAGTGAATGCTGAAGATCCACTGTCCCTCACAGCCTTGAGGCTGATCAAGGACCATTTGAGGTAGGAATCCTGAGTACTCTTTGGATTTTCAAAAGGTTGGTTCAGGGGGATGATGATTTGCTGTATGTGTCACTCCAGGTGGAGGTGGAAGGAGTTGTCGTGTTGTTGTTGTTAGTTTGTCCCGTTGTACGGCCATATCTCATGTGACCATACATAGCAGGGTATATTGGTAGTATTGTTTGATACAAACGGTTGTTATGTGCCCTTCCCAAAGGGTGATTTGGAAAATGAAAGAAGTCACATGCAGTACACAAGAGTCATCATTTATAAACACAGACCAGTAGAAGAGTAAAACCTCAAATAACAAACTGGAGAAGAGCTAAAGCTAATTACAAAACAAAACTGAGATTAACACAAAAGCAATAATGTGTCCCAAGAAGGTGAAATGGAAGGGTTAAAACAAACTCAGGTTATTAGACTAATTGACACAAGAAAGAAGACAAACAAGAGAAGTGGCCAGAATAAAAGGAATAGGAGGGGAAAACACGAGAAACAGGAAGGTAGGAGTAACCTAGACATAAGGAGAGCATCGACAGAAGTGGTCAGATTATAAGGGACAGTGAGCGGACAAAATATTAGGAACATGAAACATAGGGGAAATCTTAACACAGGGATAACCACAATCTCATCACTTAATCGAATGGTTCCCAAGGAGTGCATCTGACAAAGGCAAGGGAGCATACCTGCTCAGGTGCTAACTAGCACACACTGAGGAGCAAGCGCAAAACAGACAAGTAGACAGAGGCAAGAACAGCAAGCCAACAGGGGAGTCCAGGAAGAGATGGGAGAATGACTTTGACGAAGGACACCCGGATTCTGGCATTTGGAGTTATGCGGACTGTAACCAGGCACACAAAGTCAGTCAGTGTAGATCTGACCGTTTGGAAGGTGCAAGGAGAAATCTTTAAAGGGGTTGAGGCTGATTAGACAATGGCTGTGATTAGATGGTGGCTTCTTGGATTGGAGGGACCTCATCTGCAAATGTTTCACAGTGTTATATCAACACTGCTGGGGTTAATGATGTGGACCTATATAAACACTACCCTAATGTTAATATAACACTATTTGAATTCTCCAAGCCCTGCCCCGGTGTTAATATAAAACTATTCTAGTTGAATTAACACCCCGTTTTAACACAATGTTTACATTTTAACACTGAATAAGTCTTCGTGATACAGCCAAACGTAACTAATTATTCTTTTTAAAAGTACCTTGTATAAGGTAGTCAAATTCAGACACATCTCTTTAACATTTTTATTTATGTCTCTGTTCTGTGGCCATCTATAACACCCCCCGCCGCTCAGTGGGTGCAGCCCTATTTATCATGTCATGCTGCTCCTACTTTGACCAAGGCTGGTCCATCTTCCCTGACTCCCGCCATTCTTCCCCTCTGTCTCCATGACAACCAGAGGAGTTAGCCTTGATGGTTTGGTGTTCAGTTATTCATACGCTCTCGGGTGCAGTGACTGTCTGCTGTTCATCAAGACCCTAAAGCAGAAAGCCCTTGTAATTCATCAGCACTTCTCTGGTAGCCAGTCCTCCATCATGGCGTGGACAAACACAGCTAACCGTTAGGTAGTTTAGATTAGACTAATAACTGCTGGGGGGTTGATAGATGAGTGGGATAGGCTCATCTTTTCATAACCAGCATGTTTCAAATTTCCACCCACACCTTGACAAGCTTTCTTCACAATAATCACAGAAGAGCACACTATGAAAATAAAGGTTACTTAAAATTTTAAGACAATCTTCTGCAAATACATTTTTGTGAGTTGGCACTGCTGATTGAAGTCATGTGAAATATTGGAATTTCAAATCTGAAACAGAGAACTGAGAGAACTGTAAGAAATGAGTTTGCACAAATACAAAGAAGTGAAGTTCAGTTAACTCAAAAAAATACTTTTGTTTTATTTTGTTTCCTTTATTAAACAGAACCTTTTTTTTGCATTTTAACTGGAAATTAAGGAATGCAGAGAGAAAGAGAAGCAATTGGGCTCAATTGAACTCAGGTCACCAAGCTATGTGTCCTAGGACTCTACCACTACATCACCAGTTCCAGTAATCTCGTAGAATCTTGTGGAGACTTTAGTCACATTAGCAAAAAAGGAAGAGATGGTAAAACTCATTATAAATCACAAAACATTCATTCATCTTCTAGACCGCTTATTATTCTCTTTCGGAGTCACGGGTGTCTGCTGGGATCTCCAGCTCACATTGGAAGAGAGGCGAGGATACACCCTGGACAGCTCACCAGTCCTTCGCAGGGCAACACACACATTCACACAAGGGGAATTTAGATTGTGCATGTTTTTGGGATTTTCGCGGAAACTGGAGTACCTGGAGGAAACCTTCCAGGAAGATCACTGGCGAGCCTCGAACTGACAACCTGGAAGGCCACAGTGCTACCAAAATCAAAATAACAAAGGAAAATTATTTATTGACCATTTAGACAGAATGAAATTGACTTCAGTCATTGTAAAGTTAACGTGTAGACCTGTTTACCATTAAGACTATGTAGAAGCGTCTCTGGCACAATTTACGCTGCCAGTCGAATGTAACCCAATAGGGCAGGAGGAGGTGTCATCACATCTGGATGGATTTTCTATTCTTAGTTTCCACCACCGATTGAATTGTTTTGGGGTTCAACATTTACTTTTGTCCACTGATATAATTTGATATTTGGTTAGTAACATAATTTACCGGTAGTTATTTTTGGTTCCTACTGGTTGGAGTTTAATCAATAACCATGGCTACGGTGGCATCACGCTACAAATATGGCAAACAAGAGGATGTCTCCCCGCCCTATTCTGATTTTTTTGCTCAAACATGACTAAGATTTGATCTGATCTATCATGGTATTGTAACAGAGTAGACTCTGACTGTCACTTTTGAAGCTTTTTAAAGCAGGTCTTAAGTTAAGACACACAAACAGCCTCGTTTGTTTAATTGTTCGAATCCATCCATGTCCCGATTTTAGAGGGGTGACCCAGTGTTCTCTGTAAAAGGAACGTTATGAGAAATGTGATTATTTAAATGTAGTTTATTTCATATCTATACATTTATATTTTAAGATGGTATCATGTTTATTGTGGATTACAAGTCACAAACATCAAGACTTTGTAAACAGAAGTTGAAACAAATCTGATATAGGTATCAAATTGCAATTAACCATCAAGACTTGCAACGTAAATGTGGCCTTTGATGGCCTGGCACTTATGGTGTGGTTCCATTCCAGCCCAAGAAAACTTGCCAATCCTCTCCCCCTCTCTTTATTCCTGAGTTCCAGAGTCTTGTCTATAAAAGTAACTAAAGAAATATAAATAAATAAATAAATAAACGTAAATGAAGAAACTAGTTGAATAAACGTAGAAACCGTTTCTGAGTTAACTGAAACCCCACTTTTTTGAAGTTGTACAAACTCAATGGTCTCTCAACCTCTTACCCCAAAATGGCAAGTCGAATGAGTTTACTCAGAAAAGTAGTTTTGGGAGAATAGTTAGGACGTGACTGCCCCATCCATCAATTATCTATTTTTCCATGTCCTTGTGAACTGATTCATCCCATCTGTGACGGGAGTCCATTCCAATCAGTGCGGTCCTGGCATAAAATGGGAACACCTGGCGCCCGTCATCACAGGAGGATCGGGAGCAGCCGCGCTTCATTAGCGCGGCAGCATAAGAGAGAGAGCAGAGGAAGCCAGTTGGAGCTTGATCTCCAGCGAGTGCAGCAGCTAACGTCTCTCTCTCTCTTTCTCTCCCAAGCAGACAGCCTGTGAGCCCAAAGAACGGCCCAGCTCAGAAGCCCGATCCTCCTAGGACACCACCTTCACGAGCACCACTGGGAAAACTCACAGGCGCGCACAAGAGGAGAAGAAGAAGAGGACACGAGCACCGAGCACTTCAAAGACTGCACCGCACTTGAGCATCACCATTATTATTAATAAATCCACCCTCCGGGGATACTTTCTGTTTACAACCTTGTTGTGTGGTCCCTCTCCTGCGACACATCATTCTGTCTCTCAGAAACCATGTTTTTATCCAAAGATGCAAATTCAATTTATGTACAAAACTGGAATATTGCATAAAACATTTGTAAATAAAGCACTTTTTCCTTCCAACAAGTCAAAGAGAAGAATATCTTTATCACTTGCTCATAAACTGGTGGCAAATATCATATAGATCATGTAGACGAAACACAACATGCTATGTCATCTTGCTTTTGGAGGTGGTAAAGTGCTCTTTGGGAACTAGTCAACACAGTTCTGGGAGGTGATAATCCTGAACCATGGTAATGTCAGACTTTGGCTAAGGAATTTTATAATGACCAAAACAACATTTCAGATGTGCAATCAAATCGGTCCATTGGTTATAAGTCCATTAATGCCGCTCCATCACGCCACAGTTCCGACAGAAAAACACATTACATTAAGATTTATTTAGTAAATGCATTTCCAGTTTATGCATATTTTTTCTTAGTGAATAAAAAATGTATACGCATCTTACCATTTCCGTCCAGGGTTTTCCTATGCGATATTCCAGAATCCACATAGAAAAGCTGGATGGAAACACAGCTATTGACCCAGCTTTCTCATCTTCCTCCAGCAACTCGGACACATCCGAGAATGACATCAAGACTTTTTGCACAACATTTTAAACTCTTTCCACCCAGGTGAGTTACAATTTTAGTTTTCTTAACTTTTATTTTTTTTACGTGACATTGAACACTTGAAAACATAGGACTATAGCACAAGACTCAAGGAACAAAGAAGTAGAGGAGACACAATAAGGAGACAGAAGAAGGTGCTGCTAATGATGGTAAGTTGAGGGAGAATCTTGGAGAGAGCACACCATGAACCATAGAGCTGAGTGAAGTGTTATTCCAGACAGGGTTGTCTTCTGTGTGAAATATTGTGAACGGTATAAATCGAAACTTAATGGAATCATTTCATCAGCGACATTGAACCATGATAACTGAATTTGTATTCAGTGACCCCTGTAAAGTTATCCAATTAGAGGTGTTATTCAAGCATTTCTTCACCGTGGGAAAAAAAATAACGCTTATTCAGGGCTTTAATTATCTGCTGTTGAAGGTCATGCAGTTTGGGTGGTTGGAGATGAGATTTTGTTCCTTCGCCATCTTGCACTCACTGACCTACAACGAAAGATATTTAATGCGAAAAATGAGGACATTTAGATGTTCTTTTAGTCCAGAATGTCATTGTATGCTTTGTCTCTTGGTTTTTATTCTTCTCAATGTCTGTTAAACATCTGCAAGACGTGCTCTTTACAGGAACGATTGCAAAAGGATTTTTTTTTTTGTGTTTGTGACCTAAGCCCAAGAAGTCTTAATTTGCATGTTAAATCCCAAAGACATTTGCTAGGTTGTTAAGCGGAAAGAAAAACGTCTGTTCCACTTGATTGTCTCAAGGAGAGTTGAAAAATCGTCAACTAAAGAGACAAGAATGGCATAAAATTAAAGATTTTTGTTTACTACAAGGACAGAGTACATATGGCCACGCTCTTGTCAGGAACCCAGTTCTATATACGGTATATATGTATTTATATAAACCAGAGTGCTAACCATTACAACAGACAAATCTTATCAAAGATTACTAAGTATCTTGTCTATCTCAAATCAGCTTTAACCAGCTAAACATGAAATGTGTTTTAGTGTTATAAGGAAAAAAAAAGAAGGCCCTATCTAGATTTGAACTTAAGTCACTGGTTTCAGGGGTCTTAGTGCTAAACATTACACCGCACAAAGAGACACTTCTTAACTGATATTAATAAGTATTTTGTACATCTCAAACCAGCTTTAACCAGCGAAACATAAAATCTATTTTATTGTTAGCAGGAAAAAGAAGGACCTACCAAAATTTGAACTCGGATCACTGGATTTAGAGTCCAGAGTGCTACCCATTACAACTTAGAAACAGACAAATCTTATCTAATATTACTAAGTATTTTGAAAATCTCAAACAAGCTAATCAGGAAATCTGTTTTATTGTTATGAGGGAAAAAAAAGGCCTACCGAGATTTGAACTGTGGTCGCGGGATTCAGACTTCTTAGTGCTGACCATTACAACATATAACCATAACAAATCTTTTTGTCTATCTCAGGCCAGCTTAACCAGCAAATAATAAAATCTGTTTTATTGTAAAAGGAAAAAGAAGGCCCTACTGAGATTAGAACTCAGGTTGCTTATTTTAGAATCCTTAGTGCTAACCATAACACCATTGAAACGACACATCTCGAAAATGCTGCTAAGTATTTTGTCTCTCTGTAACCAGTTTTAACTCTCATTCATTCATTTTCCAACCCGCATATTCTCTTTTGGGGTCATGGGGGTCTGCCAGTGCCTATGTCCAGTGCACATTGAGAGGTGGGGGTACACCGTCCATCACAGTCCAACATTCACTCACACTTTCACACCTAAGAAGAATTTAGGTTATTCAATTAACCTAATCGCATGTTTTTGTGATTGTGGGGGAAACCGTAGTACCCAGAGGAAACCCACGCAAGTGAACATGCAAACTCCTTCCAGGAAGGTCACCAGCGAGCCTCAATCCGGCAATCGTCTAACTGGAAGGCCACAGTGCTAACCACAGCGCCACCGTGCCGCTTGCTATAGGAATTACAATAGAGTTTGTTGGGCAAAAAAAAAGGAGGGGGGGGGCAGTATATTGTAATATGGCAAAAGTAGGCCCTACTGAGATTTGAACTCAGGTAGCTTTGTCTGTTTTTACAACATAAAAACAGACAAATCTAAGAGTACCAAGTCTTTTGTGTATCTCAAACCAGCTAAACATGAAATCTGTTTAATTGTTAAAAGGAAAAAGAAGGCCCTACCGATATTTGAACTCATGTATCTGGTGTCAGAGTCCTTAGGTCTAACCATTACACCATAGAAACAAACACATCTCACTACATATTTTATTTTGTATATCTAGAATGGGATAAAGGCATTGAAAGGATAATTTAGTCTGCCACCCGGGCTGGAAAGGGACATATATAAATTCAAAAAGTGCATCAAAGGGTTCTTTGTTAGTCTCATCACTTTGTAAGCTATTCAATCCACCATAAACATGTAGAAATAACAACACGCTTCACACAGTTCAGAGCTTGTGTATGCCTGTCTAACCCGTTTGATCATACACTGACTATGACGGTTTTACTGTCTCTCTGTATGTTGGTATCAAAATGTGCAACCAGTTCCAGTATTTTACAAACAGTGTTTGTAAAGCGTTTCTTGTGCCGAGCAATCAAAAACCGCCAGCGATGGGAAGTAGGTGTGGCACGCAGTTTTCCTGTCTTATGCTAGGATGTGCTGGCGAATGATCTCCAGTGAGAGACTTTTAAAACTGAAGACAGAAAAGCAACACTTCTACAAACAAACTATTGATTTTTTTCAGAAGGAGAGGCACATGGAGTTCATTTAAAAGTAAATGTATTATTTTCAATGCTACAGTTATTGAAATTTTTAACAAAACATGTTAACTTGTTGCCAATCAAATGGTAAATAAACTACTTGGTAGGGTTCATGTGTTTGTAAACTTGGCATGGCAGTGCCCCACCAACCATTAATCACACCACCCTGTACATTTTAAAAACAGATAATATCACATCTAATCCTACACAAAACTCCATTCTAAAGCTGCTAAGGTCTATTGTTTTTTGTCCAAAATGACGTCCAACACAACTGATCCTTTTTGGCCTTCCCTGTGGTTTGAACCCCTGTCTTGGTGTTCTACTGATTAATCCACAGGAACATTACTGATTGATCTGTATATGATCGTTCTCTTTTGTCCCTAGCCAATATTGTATAGTATATTTTTCTCTCGCTTTGCTTCCTGCATCTCATCATTCTCTACTCTTTTCTTTTGTATAGCGTCACTTCTCTCTCGTTCGCACGCACGCACGCTGAATTTAAAATGCCTTTTTGTTACATCTAAGCACTAAAAAATCCACACAGATATGCTGCTTCACAGCTTGAACCTGGAGTCCCTGGTGGGCTGAACTGGACAGGTCTAAATTTGTGTCTGACCGCAGGATGTGTCTGTGTCAATTGTAGAAATGTCTGGTTTTTTTTCAGATAAAGAGAAATCCTGGGGGTACAGAATAAAGGTTTATTGCTCTCCAGAATAAATAGTGCATCAATTTTACCTCAGGCTCTCATCATTCCGAACTTGCTGGCAGACATTACATTTGGAGTCACATTGTGTTGTTACAACAGCAGAAAATCAAACAGTGATTTTTTTTTTCTACTCCATCCCAAATATCCAAAGGAAAGCCAATATTTTTGTGCGACATAGTGTAGCTTGTTTATTTCTCATTCTGAGCTTTCTCTTCATTATTTTATGGAGCAAGCTGAAGGCAGATTATTCAGAAGTCCGTGTGTGTGTGTTTCTGTTTGAACATTGCCCAGTGCTCTTTCTGCTGACCTGTAGAATTGCTGGTGAGATGCCAACTGATGCATCTCATTCTATTGCGTCAGAAGCTCAGTCACCCCACACATTTATAGCAGATAAACACACTGTCTTCATTTACTCAGACTTCTAACTGCATGTGTCTCCTCTGTTAGCATACATTTAAGCTCAAACATCTCTATAAGAGCATGACTTTGCAATTTTATGGAGCTTTAATGCTCTTAAAGAGTGTCAAGGGTGCTTCATATAAGTCAAACAAGTGCTCATGATGATTTAGAGTCCTAATATAGTAGAATGTAATTTACTGCCCTAAATTTCACCCATTTTAAGAATAAAAGAGAGACTGCTTTGGGATGGAACCTGAGGTTGAAGTCAACATCCATGGCATTGATGACAAAGCTAGAACTACTTCCAAGATATTTAATCGTATAGGTTGAAAATTGTTTTATTAAAGGCTACATTTCCAGCATAGAAAGTGATTTCAGATCTTCTTCTTTTACTTTCGGCTGTTCCCAGTTTAGGGGTCGCCACAGCGAATCATCCTTTTCCACCTAACTCTGTCCTCAGTATCCTCTACTCTTGCACCAACTACCTTCATGTCCTCTTTCAGCACATCCATATATCTTGTCTTTGGTCTTCCTCTTGACCTCTTGCCTGGCATCTCCATCTCCAACATCCTTCTACCAATATAACCACTATCCCTCCTCTGCACATGTCCAAACCATCTCAATCTGGCCTCTCAGACTTTGTCTCCAAACAACCAACCTGAGCTGTCCCTCTGATGTGCTCATTCCTAATCTTGTCCATCCTCGTCACTCCTAAACTGAACCTCAACATCCTCATCTCTGCTACTTCCATCTCTGCCTCTTGTCTCTTCCTCACTGCCACAGTCTCCAACCTATACATCATAGCTGCTCTCACTACTGTTCTGTACACCTTTCCTTTGATTCTTGCTGACACTCTTCTGTCACATAACACCCCTTTTCTCCACCCACTCCAACCTGCCTGCACTCGTCTCTTCACCTCTTTTCCACACTCCCCGTCACACTGGACTGTTGACCCCAAATACCTAAACTCCTGCACCTTCTTGACCTCAGCCCCCTGTAACCTCACTGTTCTATTTCCCTCCCTCTCGTTCAAACACATGTATTCTGTCTTGCTGCGACTGACTTTCATTCCTCTTCTTTCTAGAGCTGACCTCCAACTTTCCAGGTTTTCCTCCACCTGCTCTCTGTTCTCACTACAGATTACAATGTCATCTGCAAACATCATTGTCCACGGCGATTCCTGCCTGACCTCATCTGTCAACCTGTCCATTACCATAGCAAATAAGGAAAGTGATTTCAGATATATTACATTCTTTTTCAGATAATGAGTCTGACAATTAATTCTACAGCATCAAATAGTAACTCGCTTTCATTCATAAAATGGCGACCACTTTAAACTTCAAATTCCTTAACCACTTATCCCTTGTCTGTTTATCATTTGGTTCCGAGCCACATCATAAATCATTTCCTTTACTATCTTCTTTTGAAAAATGTCTATAGGCTCAGGTTAGACCAGCATACATTAACCCACAAGTTAGCAATATGGATAAATGTTGGAAAAAAATCCCAAAAGAAGAACACAGACACCACGAATCCAATTGATGTTAATTTTAATTCCCTATTTTTATATACTAAGTTTGGTACCTATTTTTGATCAAGGAGATTAAGAGCATATGAAGACGCAAACATCATAGAGAGAGAGAGAAAGAGAGAAGAGCATCAGAGCACCAGAATGGAATACTGTGCTGTTACACACTCTGACCGATCGACCGCCAAATAAAAAAACACACTGCGAAAAACTAAACTCAAAAAGTCTCACAGTTAAAGAGTTATCTTAACCCAAACAAGGGGTGGTTACAGGGTCTTAGTCACGATAACGGAAAAGAGAATAATAAAAGCAATGACTAAGCAAAATGTCACAGTGTCTCAGCTCACGGTAAACACTGAGTTCATCTCTGGAAGGAATGAGAACTAGTAGAACTGAACAGACACGGTTTTAAATGCATTTGATAAATCATACAATCAGTATCTACATCACATGGAGTTATGAAATCACATTTCATAATTTTCCCAACAATAAACAACAGATGTTTTGGAACAGTTTAGAGAACAGAGCTTTTAATAGACAATATCAGGAGCCACACTTGAAATATGGATTTGATCGCAATAGAGGATGTCATAAGACCAGAGTGACCAGAGTCATATAATTTATTAAACAAAAACAAACACAAAAACCCCATCATAGGGTAAAACCTCAAATATCATAAACTGGAGAGCACTAAAGCCAACTACAAAACAGAGAATAATTAACACAAAAGCAATAAAAAGAATAAACCAACCAGCCAGCTGCTGGGGAATATCGGACTCTAAAACATGGAACAAAAACCTGGGATTAAAGCTTACCAGAGCCACAACATGAGCAGTCAGTATCTGCTGGATGTTAAATAATGATCCAGCACAAGGGGAAGGAAACAAGACACTTAAGTAGGGACCAGGTTAACGAGGGAGTGAAACAACAGACAGAAGGAACTCCTTCAGGGAATGGGGGTTACGAAAGTAACCAAGACGTTCCCTATCAGTCGAAACGCAGACATTAATGTCGAAGTGTCGACTGTGGGAACCCCCTGCAAAGCGCCATGCAGTCAGGCCGACTCTAAGCTGTGAAGGTTAGGTGTTAGTCAAGACGCCTGACTGGGAACTTCTGTCCGGACAAAGTCTATTACAGGGTGCGTTGCGCTCCCGCTAATGAGCAGGGCAACCAGAAGGAGTGCACCCCTGATGGCAGCTGGCAGTGAGTGTTCTCCTGGGAGGCAAACAGGTCTATGTGTGCTTCCCCGAACACATCCCATATCTGCTGGACAACCAGGGGGTGGAGTCGCCATTCCCCTGCGGCAGGTTTGAACCTCGACAGGGAATCTGCGATCTTGTTCAAAGCGCAGGGGATATGAAGGGCCCTGAGCGACAAGAGTCTGCTCTGACTCCACATGAGCAGGCGTTGGGCGAGGTAGCAAGTAACCGCTGTCGTGCTGTCCATCCTGACAAGCACGTGACATCGCTGAAGGAGTGGGCGAAAGCTCCGCAAAGTGAAAGCTCCCGAGAACGAAGCCATAGCTGTAACGGTCGCATATGCAGGAGCACAAGTTAAATTACTGGGGCTGCAGCTGCCATATGCCCCAGGAGCCTCTGAAGAAGCTTCTGTTGGACCATCCGTCGAAGCGACGCGGCTGCGAGAGCGGACAGCAAGGCTCGGGCGCGTTCTGCCAATCTGCCCTCATGTTCTCGGAGTTCAGCTCAGCCTTGACCGAAGTGAGACGACTCTTTTCCCAGTTGATGTGGAACCCTAGGTGGCTGATGTACGACAGCACTCTGTCCCTGTGTGCAATCAACTGGTCTCTGGACTCGGCTACTAGGAGCCAGTCGTGCAGATAATCCAGGATGCGGATGCCTGCCCGGTGTAGCGGGGCGAGGGCAGCCCGGACCACCTTCGTGAAGGTGCGCAGGGAGAAGGACAGGCCGAAGGGCAGGACCTTGTACTGGTAGGCTTGGCCTTCGAAACAGAACCTTAGAAAGGGTCTGTATCGTGGGGCCACTGCCACGTGGAAGTAGGCGTCCTTCAGGTCGATGGTGGCGAACCAATCCCCAGAACAAACACAGGGCAGAAGGCTGCGGATCGTCAACATCCGGAATCTATGCTTGGCCAGGCCCCGATTCAGACATCTCAGATCCAGGATTGGTCGCAACCCGCCAGATTTTTTGGGGACCAGAAAGTATCGGCTGTAGAAGTCACTTTCTGCATCGGCTGGAGGGACTGGCTAGACTGCACTCTTGCTCAAGAGGACAGCGATCTCCTCTTGCAGGAGTGAGGCGCCTGACCGCGGAACCGGGGTCTCTAGAACACCTTGAAACCTGGGGGTTTCCACGAACTGAATCGTGTAACCCTGCCGGATTGTCCGAAGGACCCAGCGACCAACCTTGGGAGGCATCTGACAGGCTCCCAGGCATGCGGTCAGGGGTCCTGTGACGGACATGCCGATGGAAATACTGGCGGGGCTGCACGGATGCGGACTTAGTGGCAGAATCACTAGGGCGTGGCCCTGGATACAGGTGGGTGGCACTGTGGCACTGTCCACAGACCGGACCAGCGAGACTACTGCCTGTGTCGGGGTCTTCGTTAAAGTATGAGGAAGAGGTACCCCCGACTGGTGGGCGGAACTCGTTATACTCGGGACAAATATTTGATCTCTCTTTAACACATGAGTTGCCGCCACCCCAAGGGGCGGCAGCGAGGTGCGTGTGGTGGCCTCCCCGCCCTCCAGGAGAAGTTGGGTCAATGGAATGACCCCGAAAGATCTCACATCTTACAGAGTTGCCGTCCTTAGGGGCGCTTCTTATGGGAGAAGCTCTCATCTGCTTCCGAGAAACCCTCTGAGAACGACTGTGCCCGACGCCGTGCAGGGGCCCTCCTCTGGCTTTTGGCCAAAGGTTTGGGCCGTGGCGGGGGGCACTCTCTTTGGCGTCTCGCAGGCGGAGAGGGTTCCACACCGAGCCTACTAGGGCCGCGCTTGTTACAGCGCGGAACCATCAGCTCACCCAGACCCTCCAACTGCTTCCTGATCGTGGAGACCCTCGACGCAAAGTCATCCACGGTGACACCAAAGAGGCCATCAGGTGAAATAGGCGAATCAAGAAACCGCATGCGGCCCTCATTGAGCATGGACGCCTGTTCCAACCAGAGATGGTGTTACTGGACCACTAAAGTGGACATTGTGCGGCCAATACTCTATGCTGCAGATTTCGTAGCCTGAAGGGCGAGTTCTGTAGCCGAGTGTAAGTCTTGCAAAGACTCAGTGCCGCCACCACTCTGGTGCATGTCACGGAGGACCTTGGCCTGGTAGACCTGGAAGGTTGCCATAGCATGCAGGGCAGCTGCAGCTTGACCCGCAGCTGAGTAAGCCTTCGTCATCAGGTCTTGCCGGCTTTGGCGGCAGCACTGTCGGGCACAGATGTACTGCGACAGCCTGCTCCACTTGCTTCCAATCGAGGTGTAACCCCTAGCTGCAGCTTGCGCCAGAGTGGCGAAGGGGGATGAGCTACCGACCCTTGCAGACAGGGGAGCCTACCAGAGTTTCGTTAGCTCGTCATGCACCTCTGGGAAGAAAGGTACCGGCGGAGGACGGGGAAGCGTGTCCCAGCACTTGTCGTAGTACCAATCATCCAGGAGCGAGGGGGCCGATTCAGAGGGCGAAGGCACCTCTAAACCGATAGCTGCCGCGGCCTTGGAGAGCATCGCCGTGACTCCGGGCTCCGGTTCAGTTGCGACCCCGGAGGGTGGTAATTCTGAACACAAAGACGCCGAAGAAGGCGCCCCTTCCGATGCTGCGATGGATAGCAGATCGTCAACAGGATCGTACTGAGAATCCGGTGAAGCCGGAGCAACACCGGATGCCTCAGCCGACCAGACGGGATGCACTTCCGGCGCGCAGAGGTGACGTGAGGGTCTTCCTGACGTCATTTCCTCCGCGCCACCAGCTGAAGCCTCGGAGGAACTAGCCTCTGCGTCCTCGTCCTCGAAAAAGGACCTCCTGTACTTCAGTGTGTGTTTCGGGAGAGCGTTGCAGTGCAAACACTCTCGCCTCACGAGCACAGCGCAGGCGTGTTTGAAGCCCAAGCCCACCGTCTTTTGACAAGATAAATCCACCACAGCTAGGAGAGATGCAGATTTTGCCCATTGTCGGGAAAAACGGACGTGAAAGTACAGAAGTCTGCGAACATTGACAGGCTCTAGCTGTGAATCAGAGGTGGAGCGATCAGATGGCTTTGCTATCTGGGCTAGCGACAGCACATCAAGCGCAGAGGTAAGCAACCTTTGATATTTCAGCGTTTTTTGAGCGTCGAAATAGAGAGCTTCCACCATTCGCTCTGAGGAAGAAAGCAGAATGAGTGTAGAGCTACGCGCTGCTCTTACAGAGCGGCTGATTAAAGCTTTAATCATCTACACACGCAAATCAATTTGCCCGTTATAGGCTCCACCTCCTTCCAGGTGGGATTTCCCACAGTCGACACAAACATGTTATCGTTATCTGATGCAGAGTAGCTCATCCATGCATTCATGACCTCGAGACTAGATTATTGTAATGCATTACTAGGCGGTTGTTCAGTATCATTAATAAATAAGTTACAGTTAGTGCAGAATGCAGCAGCCAGAGTTCTAACTAGAACAAAACAATATGACCATATAACCCCAGTTTTATCGTCTTTACATTGGCTACCCGACAAATTTCGCATTGATTACAAAATAATGCTATCAACTTACAAAGCCCTAAATGGATTAGTGCCCAGTTATCTATCAAACCTCCTAACACAGTACAACCCCACACGCACTTTAAGATCACAAAACTCTGGACTTCTAGTAGTTCCTAGAATAGCAAATAGCACTAAAGGCGGTAGAGCTTTCTCACATTTAGCTCCTAAACTCTGGAATAGCCTCCCTGACAGCGTCCATAGCTCAGACTCACTCGCCCAGTTTAAGTGTAGATTAAAGACGTATCTTTTTAGCAAGGCTTATATTTAACTCCTCGAATAACTCCGTACTTACATTCAATTGTATTGATACTATGAACAGCAGCTACCCGACGCCCCCTGGACCTCCGCCCACCAGCTCCACTCTTCTTTTCCATACTCATCCCGAGACTCCTGGAGGCTCCGCCCACCAGCTCCTCACCCTAACAACCAGATTCATCTGGAGATTTTCCGGCACCCCGGAGGCTCCGCCCACCAGCTCCTTACCCTAACAACCAGATTCACCTGGAGATGTTCCAACGCCCCCTGGACCTACACCTAACATAGTCATCATCTGTTTATACTATATTATACTCTTTATACTACTATATCATCTGTTTATACTGTAGTTTATATAAATCACAATGCTGTTGTCGCCCAAATGAGGATGGGTTCCCCTTTTGAATCTGGTTCCTCTCAAGATTTCTTCCAAAAAGGTAGTTTTTCCTTGCCACAGTCGCCCCAGGCTTGCTCATCAGGGACTTATACACCAATTATTAATTAATATTAACTTTTTCTCTTTTCTGAGTTTAAACTTGTTGGTTTACTGTAAAGCTGCTTTGAGACATAAATATATAAGCGCTATATAAATAAACAAACTTGAACTTGAGTACTTCGCTGGAGCTGATGATGAGATGGTTGAACCTGGAATCAACACAGAGGAGACAGGGAGCTATCATGGAGAGTCAGGGGCACGAACTGTAGATCTGATAACTGAGAAGGTGAATGGATGAGCCTTTTTACAGAGGGAGATGGATTGAAGGAGTATTCTGATTTGGTGGTTGTCTGCAGGTGGAGGCAAGGGAGTGTCTGAAAACCTTTAGTTTCCTTTCAGAATCAAATGTGTGCCATTGATAAAATAACAATAATAATAATAATAATAATAATAATAATAATAATAATAATAATAAAACAATATAATAATAATAATAATAATAAAAATAATAATAATAATAATAATAATAATAATAATAATAATAATAATAATAATAATAATAATAATAATAATAATAATAATAATAATAATAATAATGCCTTCAATTTATATAGCGCTTTTCATTCACTACACCATACAGGGCAATGTGGGTCCAATGCCACAACGGCAGAATGGTCCTGGTGGGGATCGAACCAACCTTCTGGTTTTAGGATGATCAACACCACCAACATGCCACTTGCCTCCCCAAACAAGGTTTGTTCATTTGCATGAAAAAAAGCGATTTTCCTAACAAATGCAATCAAGCCCACGTTGCAAAAAGGAGTACAACCCAATTATTCAGAAAATTCGAATGAACAGGCATTTAACTCAAGAGAGTCTAACGATTCATTTAAGAGGAGTCCAGCAGACAGGTGACTATAAAAAGACGTTACTTAACGAAGAAACTTTCATACTGTCTGCAATAGCTCCCCATGGAAGAGAAATGTCACAAAATCATTTCTTTACACAAAAAGGTGAGAGCTACAGAAAATCAAGAAAACCTTTACATATCAGTCAAAAAAGCTTTACATATCAGTCAGATTACTGTAGCAAATACAAAAATATAAGAAAGATGGAGTTGTAACTATGTTAGAGAGACAACAAGGAGGTTAATATCCAGACAGGTGAGTTTTCTGATGAGAAGAGTTGAATAAAATACACACTGCTGAGCCAAAATAGAGTGACTGTTTCCCATGACAACATACTGCGCCCACTCCATCCAGCATCCAGGCTCTAAAAGAGTTTGTTCTTGAAGAATGGATAAAGATAGATGTTGTAATATGTCTAAAACTTGTTCATTCTATGCCTTGAAGACTTGAGGCGGTCCATCACGGTGCTCATACTAAAACTTTGTATTATTTTTTATGTAATTATTTTTTGAGTTACTTTTATGTTCATTCATCGCTTCTCTGCCCTTGTCTCCTCTTTTGCAGCCTTGACGACTTAAGAATGCACACAAGGCTTGTTTCAATTAAAATACTTATTAAAATTAAATGTGATTTTGATTTAGCAATGCAATACCTTGAATCAATAAATTCACATTAGAGCTCTTCTATCTGATATTTAAATTGAATTTATGTGGAAATTCTCAGGTGAAGGTTTTCATGGAGATCTGCTCATTGGCTCGTGTTTTGAATGCATTGGATGAGTTTGTGCACAATAATTATGGTTAATAGTTTATGACTTCATAGTGAGCACATTAAGTTTTGTTTTCACGTAAATTTAATTGCTGACATCAACTCACAAGATTTTCTTTCTTGTCTCTTAAAGAAGACTCTTATGCGGCAAAGGTTTACTTCTGTTTAAAGTGGGAACTCTTGTGTACGGTAAAGGCTGTGTTGAGTCTATGGACTGCTGTTTATGGCTAGTGACAGAGCAGTTGCTGCAGAAACAGAACATTCCAGTCCTGCTGGATATGTCAAGCCTTGGCAACCAGCTCCCAGGTTTTGTGAGGATAGATACAAACTCTGCTTACAAATTAAATTCTAGGGTCTAGGCTAAAAAATAAAATCACTAACACTGATGTTAAGCTAGATATTATAATTGTTAAATATTATAGTTTTGCTATTTTCACATGATTCAAAGGGGTATTATATAAATATAAACATCTGCATTGATTTTTTTTTTTTTTTTACCAAATTTTTATCATTAATATTTGGGTTCAAAACAGTCCATGTTTAATTGTGTTTAGCATTTGGTAGAAAAAGAAACATGACCACGTTTCCTCAATTGAAAAATGGTTAATTCCTTAATGAAAGAGAGTAAATGTGCACTCAGCTCTTGATAACGTTTTATGGAAATCAAATAAATGCATATTACATCATCTCCCTGCCTATGCTAATGCTAATCACCATTATTGATTTGACCGTGACGCAAATTCACTGACTCAGACTTTCCAGACATCACAGTAAATAACACCATAATGAAAATTGCTCCGAAGAAGGAAAGACTTCAGATGATCTCGATAACACTGGAGACGTTACCAGTCTCTTTCTCAGAACTGGATGTTTTATAGTGATACACATACTGAATACAGATTGACTTTCTGACGCTCTGCTCACAGTGAAGAGGAAAATTCTGTCGCACTGGAACTGAAGTTACACGTTTCACGCGTACAAACAAAGCATCCATCTCTCTCCCGGCGCATGCAGTACTGCACGCAGTTCAGTGTATCCGTCTCTGCATGTTTGCGGCCTCAGACACAGCACAAAACAAATCATGTATAAAAGATTGAAAGAAGAGAATGAAACAATTGCAACATTTGAAATAGTAAAATATTAAAGCGTTGTAGAAAAAATAAACAGATTATTCAGTTCATTTGCAACACATTGGGATTTCTTAAAGGCCATGTCCACACGCACACAGATATCTTATAAACTTGGTTTTCAATCACAGTTTTAGCCCCCGAAACAACCCGGCTTTCAAAAGCATGCTAATTCCAGGGCGTGGCCATGTGAACATAAATACTGTTGGCCAATCAGAAGCTTTAAAATGGTTACAAGCATAAAAACTCCCGTTACCCTGTTTAAATTAAAATATTGAATCTGGTGTTTAGAGAAATCTTTTGCAAGTTCATCCACTCAACAATCCATCCACCCAACCATCCACTGACCCATTTATGTATCCATCCAACAATCCATCCATTCACTCACCCTCTCACCCACTAATCCTTTCAATCATCCACCCACCTACCCTCCTAACAATCCATCTATCTGACAATCCATCCCTCCGACTTCCCATCCACTCATCCACCCACCAATCCATCAATCCACCCAAGAATCTATCTATCCATCCAACCTCTAACACACCCACCACTCCATCCATCCATCCACCCAGCCACCAATTCAACCACCCACCTACCAAACCATCCTTCCACTCACCCATTCCATCATCCACCCACCTACCCTCCTAACAATCCATCCATCCGACTACCCATCCACTCATCCACCCACAGATCCATCCATCAACCCAGCCACCAATTCATCCACCCACCTACCAAATCATCATCAACTAATCCATCCATTCATCTCCATACTCACTAATCCATCCATCCATACTAAATTGCCAATGTGACCGGGTCTTATCAGGGTTTAAAGTTTCATTAAAAACCTTAAAAATTTGTTGAAACCAATAACCTTTAAGTTGACAAACCATTCTTTTATATAAACCATTTATTTAAATTTAACAACATAAAAAAAAATTATCTCAGATTGCGCCGTGCAACTGGGCTTACATTTTACTTTTACCACGTCACCAGTTACAGTTAAATTAATATATTTAGTTCATCAATTTAAATGTTTCAGATGAATCCTTTTAGAAAACAGAATTTTGTAAGGGTAACTTTTCAGGTTTACAGAGTATTCAAGATCTTATTCTTTCGTAAATGAGGCTACTGACATAGAGACCCAGAGCTTCTACAAGTGTTGTTTACATTTTTGCTTTGTGAGTGGAAGAATGACTAAAGAATAAATGTGTTCGTATGGACAGGGCAGGATGGAGTAATATCAACAGTGATGAGAGTAGAACAGCAGTAGCAACATGACATTCTGCACTCCACAAGGTGCCAATAACTTGTGTTTTGAATGAAGTAAAAGAGCCATCCGGCATCTCTTTGGACTCTTCAATTAGTGCTATTCCATTAAAGAATCTCACCCTAGTGGTGCGACTGAGATCATTTTACAGAGGACATTAATCAAGACACGTCCACAGTTGCCCATTCATCCAGTGACAGTTTCTGGGCTTGGCGACCAACAGATTTAGTCTTCGGAAAGCACATGCCACTTGGCGATCTGTCTGCGTGGATGGTCGCAGATCTCACGCCAGTGCTCACCAGCAGTGCCAGGTGAGGAAGTGCCCAACAGAAGCCTGCCAATGACCGGTGTACGGGAGGTCCTGTCTGAGTCGAGCAGCAGCAGCTCCACACTGGTGTCTCGCAAACCTTCTTCTGATGGCAAGTCAAACACGAAGAGCTCGTTGAACACTGGGTTTGGAGCACACTTTTTCACATGCGTCTTCTTTTTGCACACCCGCTTCTTCCCCTGGAACAAGTTTACCTTCACGTAAGGGTCTGGAAAAGACGGGGGAAAAATAGCCGGTGAGACAGAAATCAATACTGCAGTCAATACACAGGAAATGATCCCTCAGCGCACCGGGGATCACATCTCTGCTGCGCAAAGTGTTTCTGAAGTGGCCGACACAGCTTGAGAAGTGCAGTGCACTGATTGGCTTATCACTGTTTGTTCAAATAAAACCAGTACAAAATGTGGCTAGATGGCACAGTCAGCACTCCTCACTCACTGTGATGAGGTTTTTGTTGTTTGTTCAGGATCTGAGTCAAGGCTGTACTGTTGCATGTGATGTGATACTCTCACACAGACTATGTCTTCCACAATTTACCTCAGGGGGTTAAATGAGTGTCAGTGTGTTATTCTTCGATTAAAAAAAGTGGGTGACTATAATTTCCCATGAGGAATTATTGCCGCCAATCCTTGCAAGTATTTCACCATCACCACCGGGCGGTGCATAGGGACCTTATGTCTTTTTTAAAGATCCTTTTTTGCCTTTATTTTTGATAAGACTGTGTTAAAGAGATCTGGAAAGGACCACAAGACAATATTCATTCTTTTATTCATCTTCTAAACTGCCTATTCCCTTCCGTGTCACAGGGTGTCTGCTCTCCAGTGCACATCGGGAGAGAGGCGGGTGTACACCCTGGACAGGTCCCTGGGGTCTATGTACAAGCTCTATGTACAGTAACATTTTAGGAGAAAAAAAGAGTCGAGTCTTACTGAAATTCATTTTGTACCAATAAGACAAATGTAATTTCAGCGATCTGTCTATCGATGTGATAACAGCAGTAAGTCCGCTCTGTTCTGTGTAGCTGTCAATCATAGCGGTCATAGCACTATCTTTAAATTTCGTTTCAGTCTGAAATGATCCCGCACTTGTGTTAGTCTTGCTTCGTCTTTTGTTGTATAACTTTCCTCGTTGCCATGTTGACTTCTCCCCCGACATCCAACGAGCTTAGAGTTTACCGGCCTGACAGGTTATACCAAAATATATTTATAAGGACAAGAGGTTATCCTGCAAAGTGTCACCTTAATTTTAAACAATACTTTTTTGTAATCTATTAGATTGAATAATGTGATATTATCCCTATTGCTTACCCAGTGACCTTTGGATGTTTGAATGAACTGATAAAGCACTATCTTTTAGTTGAGCCATTAACCTGAGTGGTTCTGAGTGGTCTAATTCTGTGGTCATTAAAAGTACTTTGCTTATTTATCTCTGTCCATCGACTAATTGGCTACATCACCATTTGTGACTGGTCTAGTGAAGACTGGCATCATGGTGAATGGTGGATATGCTCTTTAATTACATTTATACAGAACCTTTAAACAAAGTTCTGTGCTAGCTGTGTTAATAGTTTGTCTTGGATACACTGTCCTCACCTGATGGTCCATTGGAGTCAGTCTTGGGAAGGTGTCGGGCTTTCAGTACAACTACAGTGAGAGTGCTGGTAGTCGATTGATAACACAGGGACAGCAGCAGCTCTCCACGGCCAGCACTTTTCTACAGAAAAGAAAAAAATTCTTTATTATTTACATGTACTTTTAAGATTACATGTAAAGGCACAATAAAGACCACCTTCTCTGCAAGGGCTTCTTATAAAATGTCATCTTTAGGCTATTAACTTAAGGCAGGTTAGGAGGACGGGTACGTAACAGCTTCTCAATGTTATGAGAAACTGCCTGTGAATCATTCCTTTGGCACAACACCAATGTATGACTCCAATTATGTGTGAACACGGCAGCAGGTTGCCTTGGCAACACGTCAGCAGGGTTCTGCTGCTGCCAAGCCAATGACTTGGAATGTCTCTCAGCCGATGAACCTAAATTATCTGTTTAACTTAATCCAGCCGCCATCATCAATGAGAGATAATAGCTTTCTGTTCAGATCATGAGGATGGATTCTAGCGAGCATAACAGTGAAATAGTGTTACCAATACAATATTTTACCAAATATGACGACTTCTGCCCTACTCATTGGTGTTTGAATCATGTCTTTGGTCTCCAGCAGAGAATTGGATGGTTCTTTATGATGAAAAATTATGGTTCTTAATGAAGCTTAAACCAGTCTTTTATAGTAGAAAAATGCAAATATATATGGTTAGCAAGTAAAATGTACAACATATGGGCTTTATGATTGACCACAGACTAATAATCAACAAAAATGTACATAGATACGCTGTTAATTGTTTTCTCTGCAAGACCATCCAATTCTTCGGATGACTTGAAGCTGCTGTAAAACCTTAGAAGCGTGAACTGAGAAACCAAAAGAAATGTAATTTGTAATCCTAATCTGAAGGCAAGCACTTTTTCAGAAATTCAGTCAAACTTTTTTTTTTACATTTTGAGGCATGTAATGTTTAGAAAGCAAGTCATAAGATCTTAGTGTGTAATTATGCAAGTTTCCGATCCTAAACTAGGAGATCTATTCCAGGAAGAACTGTTTTCAGGAAGAATTTAAAAAAAATAGGGCTCACTAGGTGGCCCTAAAATTTAAAGACTTAAAATTTTTCTGTTTGGACCATATTATGTATACACAAGTTTAGAATTTACCTTTTTGTTGGTCCCTTACAAAAGTGTTCCAAATTTCAAACATTTTCTTCAAACACAGTCTGAAATACAAGTATAAAATGGGATTTTCCATGCTGTCACTAGGAGGCGCTTTAACTGACACTGTAGGATATTACATAGATGTGCTCGGACATGGACTCTTGACACAAATGTCAAGTTTGAACCCGATCAGACATTGCAAAGCTGAGTTATTAACAACTTCCTGTTTAAATTTGGTTGTCACCAAGTACACATCGTTTACGAAAGTAAAAACATCTTCACAATTTAACATTCCATATGCCTTAAGATAAGACTGATGAAGTTTGGAGATGACCAGATAAAATCTCTAGGAGTCAAAGTACACAAGGAAAAGTGATCATCTTTAGAGGCTTTTGCTAAATAACTGTCTTCCAGTTAGCTTGTCATTGTGTACACCAAACTGTTAGCGCACTATATGTTGAAACGCATTAGGTAACACGCATTTAAAGTAATTTTACCAACACCACCTTTTCAAACCCCAACAAACAGAAAGGTTTAACGATTATGACGTGTGTGAAATTCAGCGGGAAGCTTAAAAACATTAGTACCCTGAGCAATTACTATAGAGTTCTGTGCACCTTCAGTGCTCAAGCACTAATAAAATATTTTAATTGGAGTGGGAAATCTAGAAGTTAGCAAAGTAGTAAAAAGTAAAGTTTTATTGCTGGAGCTGCACACTTGTCAAACATGAACCTACAGATAACCAGAAGATACTCAGAGCTGAGGGTTACAGAAATTCTTGAACCGTTTCATCTCTTTTCAGGACGTTTCAGCTCGAGCTGACCCTCTTAATATTGAATACTATTGGCCAATCACAGAAGAGAATGATTCTCACCAAGGATTTCGTCAACGGTCTCACAGAAACAAACCGTTCTGAAGAGGGCGTCATAATTTTGTTTGGTTTTTTTTTAAAGAAGAAAAAAAGAGTATAGTGTACTGCTGAGAAACAAACAGCTATCTCAAGGTAAAATAATGCAACTGAAAATGGGATTTGATATATTGAAGTGTGTTGCCATGACATTTTTGTTTTCTCAAAACAGTGCAGAATTTATTTATACATTTATGTAGCATTTTGCTTTTATTATGATGAGGTAGTACGGAGACATGAAGAGTAGCAAGGGGAAGAGGGAGGTAAGGCTTGCAAATCATGCAGAGTTTGGGACCTGAATCTTGCCCTGCGCAGTCATGCTTTAAATAACTTAAAATATTTGAAAAACCACGAAAAAATTTGCATCATTCTTGATCCTTTATCACATTAGGATTTAACAAAAAAAAAATAACAGGTATGTCATACCAAAAACACTTTTATGTTTGTGGTTGTAACATGAGGGCTGGGAATATACTAACATTGTGCAACTTGTGTAAATCCCAATAGAATATTAAATAAATCTTACCCTGACGTTCTTCTTGATAATGTCCCGGCTCATCAGAACACGCCCCTCGGATAGGTCGATGTCAGCTAGAGGAACAAGGGTCTCTCCGATGACTTCATCACGTGAGAAGCGGTCGAAACTCAGCACCATGAAGTGCAGGGCAAGCTGGGAAACTCGTGTAAAGGGAATTCCATAGAAACTGAAAGTCTCATCGAAGGCTGGGTCTAGAGTCTTCCTCAGAACCCGTGTCTTCACCTTGTGCTTCTTCTCAGGCAGCAGGGTCAGCTTGATATAGGGATCAGAGCTCAGTGACTGGTCATCTGTGGGCGACAGTCCATGAGCCTCTTTTATATGAACCATGAAAGCCTTCTTTTCAAAGTTGTACTCAAGCGAAAAGAAAAGCGTTCCCAGGCCCCCCTCTTTGTCCTCAGATTGCTCCACCGCTGGTGTTGGTGTCTGACTGGACAGGATGCTTTCTGGAGTACCAGCCTCTTGATGACCAAATCCCCCTTGAAGAGCTGGGATGTCCAGATCTGGGGAACTGCGCACCTTCGTTTGGATAGTTGGTGCCTTGCAGGGGAAATTTCCATTCAGGTCTCGTTTCTCCAGATCAAGATGGAGCTCTGGCCGAACACCAGTGGGACTGAGGGCCTTTCCATAGGCTTCTGCCGTCTTCTCTCCTCCAAACTTCATCTTTCCATTGAGGCCCTCAGGATAGATGTCAACACCCTTCAGCATGTGGACAAACTTGTAGGGTGGGGTCTTGTTGCTGGTCTTATTAGCCTTACGCTGACAGCAAATCCACGCAAAGATGGAGACGCTGAAGACCAGGCCGAACACACTCACCACTGCCACACTAACAGGAACCTCTGCTACAGATGAACAAACAATGGAGATTTTTAAAATTGAGTTACATAGGAATGTTGTGTATAGTTTGTTGTTTTGGAGCACTGAACAACTTCTACCGTATGACTGAGGTTTGCCAGGTTACTGTAGATGGATTTTTGAAGCCTACAGTGGAGTAGTGACCGTTTCCTTCAATGCAGTGAGAATTGGATCTTAAAAAATGGATAAATGAGTGGAGAGGGTATGCACATGACATCATGGTACCCAGAAGTGGCGATGTGAGTCGTAAAATTGGATGTGAGTTTTACTCGAATAAACATTGTTAATGGGGAAAAGCCTTTGTGTGATTTCTAGACTATAGCTATGAAAACAGTGCATTGTTGTCGAATTCAAGGATTTAAATTGTTTTTTTTTTTTTTTTTTTTTTTTAAGATTTAAGATCAGAGCTGTTTAATTTAAATATATGATTTAATAATTATGGTTCATTTAGGAAGTAAACCATTAATCTTTACAGTATAAAACCAGCAGCTGTTGTTGCTAAAACTTTACTGTCAAATAAACAGTAGCACCGTTATTGGTTTTATGTGATTGTACAGATTGTTACAGATTGTAATCATATTTCTACGATTTTTAACTGTGTCAAATGCATGTGATCCCATGGCCTTTTTATAAAAAATGCTCCAAAATACATTTTAGAAAATGTCAAATTCATGTCTTTTCTATTAACAATTATAATGTAATTTGTTAATTTTACGCTAATAAACCATATTTTCATATCCTTTCGACTGTTATACCTTAGGTTTTACGTATTAAATATGTGGTATGTTTTGTGAAATATGGTTTGTTTCTGTAGCATTTATACAATTTTTTGCTGTTACATTTACAGACTTTTTTTATAGGTCCCAATTGAGATTACATACCTACCCACACGCAAGCAGAATCTACATAGATGTCTTTGTCAAGGATTGTGTTTGTCTTTAAACATTCTTTTGTGTTGTTTCACGGTTTTGAAATCAGGAAAATATACTTGTCAGGAAATCCAAATGTGGCCAAATTTCCAAATGTCCATGGAAAGCTTGTCATTATGGGGAGTCAAGTCCAATTCTTTTTAAACCTATGGTCATGGCACACCCTCTGTCACTCAAGTGGCTACACCTTTAAGGTTTAATAAACTCAAATGAATTAATGCTTATAAAATTCCCCATCTCACAGTTGAAACAATGCAAAAATAGCCATATTACAAAACAACCAGGCTGTAATTGTGTATTTTTTTCTGTAAAGTTTAATGTGCTCTTGTGGATGTACTCCCTTGTGTGATTGCGGTCAGTAAAAGAGTTCCACTTTTAATTCCTAAGCAAGAGCAGGTTGCCACTTAGCTAATGAATAATATAAATTAACAACAAATTTCAAACTGAATGAGTACAGCTCTAGAAAACGTGGTAAAAAAAATCGAGGAATCTGGAAATTTCCACTTACACGTGACTGGCACGGTTTCTAAATAAACATAGCTCCATACAATTTTAAAAATTGCAGCAAAGAAACTCCAATAAATGTCTATAAATAAAAAAAATGTCTGTGAAACATTTCGAAGTGTTTGATTTTTTAAATAATTTATGCCTAATTTATAGCCGTTCCCGCGCTTCGGGGAATAGGTGGGTTTTTCATCCATAACAACGCACACAGTTATTTAAACACGAACAAGTTATAAAGCTCTTAAAGGAAACCGTAAACTCATAACAACGAACTGACCAAAATGTTGATCTTCCGTCGTCACTGGTGCCATTGTGTTCGCGCGCTCTGTCCAAGGTGCTGAAGAGACTGTGCCAGCTCGTGCTATACCTCACGACTCCTCGCAGCACGTTTTGTTCTCGCTTCAGAGAAAGACGCCGACACGAGTCTGAATAATTCACTGTCTAATGCAGATTAAAAATTAACGCCTGTTTTTCCTGGCTCCAAAATCAACAAGAGCGAGATTATCCTTCTCTCACAGAGGTTTCTCTTCACACCCGCTCAGTGTTGACAGTCGCTGCGCTATGAGTGAGCCTCAGGAGCCACCCTCGGTGAGATCATCGCTCGTGACGCAGCTATGACGAACACAGCGATCCAAATCTCTAACCCATGCACTCAGACCAAGCTCAACATCGGGCCTCTTTTAGTAACTGCATGCCTTTTCAAAAGTGAGTTTCAGGTCATTTTATAGCTTATACACTAATCAGCATATTCTCTCTAAATAAAAAAGAATAGGTTTTGATATGATTTTGCAGCATAGCTCAGTCGAAAACATCTGTTTACCAGAGAAAATATCAGTAGCATCACCAGCATAGCTATATTTATTTGACAAATTCGCAATTCCTGAATGTCACCATCCTGCACTTTGTCTCCATTCCCCTAGAGCTCACTGTGTTTCCCCTCTGCCTTTGTTCTTCCTCGTGTGTTCTTGTTAGGGCTCGAGCACCGAAGGAGCTCGGGCCCAACGGGCTCGAGCACCGTAGGTGCAAGAACCCTATTGTTTCTGTTAGGATTATTATTATTATTAGGGCTCGAGCACCGAAGGAGCTCGGGCCCAACGGGCTCGAGCACCGTAGGTGCAAGAACCCCATTGTTTCTGTTAGGATTATTATTATTATTAGGGCTCGAGCACCGAAGGAGCTCGGGCCCAACGGGCTCGAGCACCGTAGGTGCAAGAACCCTATTGTTTCTGTTAGGATTATTATGTTGGCTTGCAGAGCCAACATATTGTTATCTCTCTTAAACTTATTATGTTGGCTTGCTTGCAAAGCCAACATATTGATATTGTGTTTAAACTTATTATGTTGGCTTGCTTGCAAAAGCCAACATATTGTTATCTGATTTAAACTTATTATTAGTGTGAATGCAGAGGCATTCACACTATTGTTATCCTACGTATTTATTATTATTTTTTTTATTATTTTTATTCCCCCCCCTTTTTTGAAAAGCCAACTACTTCAGCATACTTTGCACTAGAAACACCATTCAAACTTTAAAATGTTCAGCTTTTTTCAGAGTAGGTTGCTATTACGTTTCACTTTTCAAACTTTTATACTTTTTATAATATTTAACTTTATTTAAAATTATTCTTCCCATTGAAATGAATGGGAAACACTTCAAATCTCTTTCAATCTTCAGCTTTTTTTTCAACCTTCATATCTTCAGCATACTTTCAGCTAGAGCAATCATTCAAATTTTAAACAATTCAACACATTTTCAGCTTTTAAAAAATGTTTTCAGCTTTTTCATATCTTTTACAGCTTTTTATTAATCACAGTTTAAGTTTAATGAAGAATTTGGATTTTGACCTAATTCTGCTCCACTCTAGCTTCCACTCTATTTTTTCACATCTCAAACTTCTTCATCAATTCCTCTCTCCTAAACTAAACTTTACCCTTTATGCACAAAATTTATATTGAAGTAGTAGAGAAATTTGTCCTCTTTCCAAAGATGTAGTTGTTTCTTTCATATGACCTACGGTTTTTAAACTAGGAGGGCTAAACCTTAACGAGGGAAGCAAATTGCTCCATTAAGATCAATGCATTTCACCCAGAAAAGTATGCTCCAAAGTTTTAAATTAAGGTTTTTTCTAACTCGCCATAACTCCTAGATTTTTCCACATATCGTTAAAAATTTTACATCATAATCTTCATTGAGGCCTTCTGCTTCTCACAAAGAAAGAATCATCTCGATATGTCTTACGGTTCTTCTGTAATGTTTATTTGTTTGAGGCATGGTCAACATCTGAGAAATGTCTCCCCGATTCAAAAAGTGGCAGTTGGAGGCAGCTGTTAATCAACTAATTTGAATAACGAAATTTGATTGGCTTAGCCTTCCCATAGACTCACAATGGCCATAGAGATGCATTGCTGCCATTCATTTCAATGGGGCAATTGATTCCCATATGATACTATTGTAAAATAGCTTTTGTAATTGGTTCACAATGGAGAGTCATAGCAACATTAAGGATGCATATAACTAATCCAGCCAATCAATGCTTATGATTTAACATTAATTCAACAAGCCACGCCCACTTTTCAACATCATTTTGAATGTCAAATATCTTCTAAGTGGAACATCGTAGAGACATGGGAGTTGTTTTATATTGATCTAAGTTGAATGTAGATTAGAACATGATGTCACCAATTCATCCATAGCAACCAGATTCATTTCCATAGCAACCCAATTGACACATCTCTATCTCAGCTTAGGAAAATGCTAGAGACATGTGGGTGAGTTTGTTTCACTAGTAGCGACCCCGGGAACATTCATTGAGGTACCTGACCCTCCATAGCAACCATACTGGTTACCATAGCAACCCAGTTGACACATCTCTATCTCAGCTTAGGAAAATGCTAGAGACATGGGGTGAGTTTGTTTCACTAATAGTGACCCCGGGAACATTCATTGAGGTACCTGACCCTCCATAGCAACCATACTGGTTACCATAGCAACCCAGTTGGCACATTTCTATCTCAGATTTGGAAAACGACAGAGACACAGGAGTTGGTCTAAATGACTTGTAGTCACACAGGAAACATCATATAATGTCACTGACCACTACATAGCAACCATACTGGTTACCATAGCAACCAAATTGACACATCTCTATCTCAGTTTAGGAAAATGAGAGAGACACGGGAGTTGGTCTAAATGACTTGTAGTCACACAGGGAACATTATATAATGTCACTTACCCCTCCATAGCAACCATACTGGTTACCATAGCAACCAAATTCACACATCTCTATCTCAGCTTAGGAAAATAAGAGAGATACAGGAGTTTATCTAAATGACTTGTAGTCACACTGGGAACATTATATAATGTCACTGACCCCTCCATAGCAACCATACTGGTTACCATAGCAACCGAATTGAGAAATCTCTATTTCTGCTTTGGAAAATGAGAGAGACATGGGAGTTGGTCTCAATGACTTGTAGTAACACTGGGAACATTATATAATGTCACTGACCCCGCCATAGCAACCATACTGGTTACCATAGCAACCAAATTGACACATCTCTATCTCAGCTTAGGAAAATGAGAGAGACACGGGAGTTGGTCTAAATGACTTGTAGTCACACAGTGAA